>JACAXG010000144.1:1764383-1861564 GCA_018881555.1 Amblyornis subalaris | reverse complement strand
GAAGGGAAGGGAAGGGAAGGGAAGGGAAGGGAAGGGAAGGGAAGGGAAGGGAAGGGAAGGGAAGGGAAGGGAAGGGAAGGGAAGGGAAGGGAAGGGAAGGATGAGTTTATTATTAAGAGAGTAAATCGGCAACTATTTGTATTTCTGCAATAAATGTGATCCACGGTTTAATGAGATACCAGCAGGACCATCACAATGGGCAAAGTATTAACATTTTGACTGATAGGAAAGAGAAATATTAACAGAACAAGAACTTACAGGGAATATTAAAAGAAGAGAGTGTATATAGAAGATATCCTGATGAATGAATCATGCAAAAATACTCTCAGGAAGGCAATGAATCAAATAACCTTGAAAGCATGAAACAAAAATTATCATTATAAAAGGTGAAGGAAAAAATATTATAAAGGAAAAGATAAAGCAGAACTTCTAGTAAAACAAATCTGAAGGAAGAAAAAATAATTTAAAAATAAATAAAACTAGACTGAATTTTTAAGAACTAAATAAAATTTTGACCAAAAAAGAGAAAACTAACAAGATACTTCCTGAATGCTACAGGAAGCCATATAAAAAGTGTTAAGAAATAATGATTGCAATGATCCTAAGATGATACCACTAAGAGCAAAATGATTGATTTTTAAATGTAAAGGAATGAAATTATTGAGGCTGAACAGAAATTCTCGACTATGTTATCAACATGGTCACCTCTTTTTACACCAAGAACATCTTGTTCAGCATCATTTTCACAGGTGAACGTGGATAAAGGGAAGAAACACAGAAGCAGAGAACACAATTTCAAAATCAACACCATAATTTTCCAAGGTTTCATATGAAGGAGCCAAATCAGCCAGATAGTTTTGGTAGCTTTCAGCAAAATTAATGGCCTTATTGTTTATAGGAGTGTAAAGTCAGACTGGATGCCTGATTTGCTGTAATAGTCAACTCTTGTCCTTGCAATGTGGCAGTAAGTGTTGGGAAGGTACAGTAAAACCTGCGTACCCATACTGTGGACTGACTTTTGCCCTCCAAATCCTTTTGCTGTCCAGAAGACGAAAACATTACCGTTACAGGCTAATAGCAAAAGTTTCACAGAGAAAAGTTTATGATTTTCATACAGATGGACTTTGGTTCAAAACCTGGTGCAAGTTTAGATAAAGCCCAAGTATTCTCTTTATTTGCAATTATTTCGAATACAGGAGCATTTCTACTCAGATGAGTGGATACCTTACCATTTCTGCCAGCCTTATAATGACTTCAAAATTAGAAAGATTAGTTCTTTACATATTGTTTTACAAATGACCTTTTGACAGCAGGCATGGTCTGTCCTTGCTTCTCCCTTCTAACTCATTTGACCACTGCAGTAACTCATGTTGTGTGTTCACACAAGGGTTTTGGCGGTGGGATGATAAGTTTATTCAGTACTCAATTCAATATGTACTGACTCGGGGGAAGTAACATGGAGGGATGGGTTCTGACTTCTTAAACCTGTTTACATCATGCACAGAAACCAACTGCAGACTCAGGGAGCAACACACAGACAGCAAAACTCCTGATTTCTCTGCGTGCTTCCAATTCTTTACCCACTGGAGCACCTCTTTTTTTTATTTTTAAACTAATTGGTACAGCTGAATGGTTAACTGTTACAGCTGAATTATGTGGTAGAAGTGTTAAAACAAAAGTGACAGTGAAGAGGTCAGTGGAAGAAGGGGGACAGTATGACCCTAACCATTAATGATACTGTCAGTTATAATGTCAACCTACAACCTCATTTAAAATATAGCTAGGAAGAGCAGGCCATGTTAATTTGAGCAACAGGAGACTTTGGGTAAATACAGGTTATGACAGGTTATGAGTGTAGATAACAAAAATTAAATCAATACCTGTGGAAGCTCTGCAGGAAAGGCCATGGTAATGATGAGAAAAAGAAATATGGAGTACAACAAGAAAAGATGGACAAGAGAGCGTTTTTTCTTCTACTGCCTTTGAATTACAAAATGCTATGTATTTTTCTGCTGCTCATTTGAGCAGCTAAAAAGCATTTGTAGAAATTACATATTCTTATTTTATTTTGCACATTATAAATTCTGTCAGAATATAAAGTTTCTGATACATACAATGAATTTAATATTAGAGTGACATCCTTTGTTTAACACAGCATACAGGCATCACATCACTCTTATTAAGTCCTCTCTCCTGGTGTGTAGGAGAGCAGCTAATGCATTCTGGAAAAGAGCATTCAACTTGGACTGACTGTAATAAATTGGGAGACCAAACCATGAAAAGTGCATGCTTTTGTCTTTCAGAAAGGCAGTAGAAGACATTTTTAAAAGGCTTTTTTTCCTGGTAGTTTTTATAAACACATAATTTTGGGGCTACATTAGACCCTAAGAGATTTCACACACATCTATATTCACACAACTATCACTTTTATAACTGTATATCAGTTATATTCATCATTTTAATAGCGAGAATACAAACTAGGTTATGTATGAAGGCAGACATGTAGAACAGAGAACAGCTTTTCTATAAGAATTATAGAATCACAGAACGGTCAAGATTGGAAGAGACCTTTGAGATCATCCAGTCCAATCATCCACCCTGCACTGCCACTGTAAGCCCTAAACCACTAAACCTCATCACCCAGTGCCAGATCCAGAAGCCTCTTAAACATCTCCAGGGATGGGGACTCCACCACCTCCCTGGGCAACCTATTCCAATGCCTGACCACGTTGACAGTAAAAATATTTTTCTAATATGTAGTCTGAATCTCTGTCTCAAGGCCATTTCCTCTTGTCCTCTCACTGCAGGCACAGTAGAAGACCAGTCCCTACCTCACTACAACCTTCTTTCATATAAGTCACAGAATATTCTGAGTTGAAAAGGACCCATCAGGACCATCAAGTCCAACTCTTAAGTGAATGGCCCATATGGCAATTGGACACACAACCTTGGTGTTATAACTGTGATAGAGCACCTTGCTCAGGATCAGAGAGTGATGAAGTCGCCTTTGAGCCTCCTTTTCTTGAGACTAAACAACCCTAGCTCCCTCATAAGACATATTTTCTTGACCTTTCACTTGTTGCCCTTCATCGGACACACTCCAATATCTCCATGTCCTTTTTAAAGTGAGGGGCCCAGAACTGAACGCAAGTGTGGTCTCACCAGTGGTGACTACAGGGGAAGGTTCACTTCCTTACCTCTACTGGCTAGAGTATTGACACCGGAAAAGCTGCCACTGATCTTCTTGGCCACCTGGGAACACTCCTGGTTCATGTTCAGCCAACTGTCAACCAGCACCTCCAGGTGCCTTTCCACTGGGCAGCTTTTCAGCCACTCTGCCCCCAGCCTGTATTGCTCTATGGGCTTGTTGTGATCCAGGTGCAGGACCTGGCACTTGGCCTTGTTGAATCTCTTACTAATGGTCTCGGCACGTCTGTCTTGCCTGTCCTTGTCCCTCTGCAGAGCCTTCCTACCCTCCAGAAGATCAACACTCCACCCGGCTAGGTGTCATTCATGACTTTTCTAATGGTAGACTCAATCGCCTCATCATCAGTAAAGATATTAAACAGGACTGGACCCAATACTGAGCCCTGGGGGACACCACTAATGACCAGACACCAACTGGATATGGCATCCTTCATCTCCACTCTCTCGGCCCGGCTGTGCAGCCAGTTCTTAACCCAGCAAAGAGTGCACCTGTCCAGGCCGTGGGCTGCCAGCTTTTCCATGGGAGACTTTGTCAAAGGCTTTGCTGAATTCCAGGTAGACAACATCCACAGCCCTCCCCTCATCCACAAGGCAGGTCATCTGGTTATAAAAGGAGGTCAGGTCAGTCAGGCAGGACCTGTCATTCCTACACCCATAGAGAAGAGGAGCAAAATGTAATAGTTGAGGTGATTAATAAGTGTTTATATCAGGTAGAAAAGGGTGGATCACCCATCAATGTACTACCATGACACCAAATTGTTCCTACGTCACCAGTATGCCCGTGTTTGTAAGCAAGGACACTATAAAGGCCTCAAGATATCTAGTAAGCATTCAAGCCACTGTCATGGGAATTTGGTACTTGTATTGCTCCCACCTTACTTGGTTTGAAGATACCTGTCTGTGTCACAGCTGAAGTTATATATTCTCTGGTCTCTTGGGGCAAACACCCTGCCTGGAAAATTGCCGGCCAGCTTTTGAGGAGTGAAGAGTTTAGAGAACACTGAACTCCTTCCACTTCATATATAACTTGACTGTGTCAGCTGTGCATAATATGATTGCACGTTGGAGTGCATTCAGGCATAGGTGGAAAGCCAGCATGACAGACAGATTACTGTGATCTTAGGCCTTTTACAGAAACACTGAGGCTGATGAGCAGATCTTGTCTCCAGCCATCTCTCCTTATCCGGCATCTCAGTGCATAGCAGGGAGCAAGGATCTGAGGTGGGATAACAGTCAAGAATATTACCTGTGCCTTCTGAGCTAAAATACAAATTCCAGCATGATCACACATGCTACATCTGTGTCACACTGGTAATTCCATCCTCCTTGCCCCAGTAAAGCAAATCCTCCATAAAAAGAGCTTCTCCTCAATCCACACAATAGTCCTAGACAAACCACTAATTCAAAGAGATTTCGCAAATCCTGAATTCTGCTGGTCCTTGGAGACAATTCTTCCTTACTTTAAACCAGTAAATTTCTGGTGGAGGTTCATCTGCAGAAAAGCTGCTTCTACTTTCCAGAGGTTTCCCTTATTCTCCATTTCTGTCACAGTTTAACCCCAGCTGGCAACTAAGCCCCACACAGCCACTTGCTCACTCTGCCCAGCAAAATGGGGAGAGAATCTGAAGGATAAAAGTAAGAAATACCATGGGTTGAGATATAGACAGTTGAATAGGAAAAGTAAAAGTTCTTCATACAAGCAAAGCAAAACAAGGATTTCATTCACCGCTTCCTGTGGGCATCCTCAGAAAAGCAAGATTCCATCACGCCTGGTGTTAACTTGGGCAGACAAACACCATCGCTCTGAAAATCCATCCCTTCCTTCTTCTTTCCCCAGCTTTATACTGTTGAGAAGCTGGTAAAGGTCTAGAGTCAGGACAGGTGATGCCAGCTGACACAAATATCCCACACCATATATCATCATGCTAAGCATATAAAGCTAGGGAAGACAGAGAAAGGATGGAACAAGTGATGATGTTTGTCTTCCTAAGTAAACGTTAGGTGCAATGGAGCCCAGCTTTCCTTGAGATGGCTGAACACCTGCCTGCCCATGGGAAGTAGTGACTGAATTCCTTGTTTTGCTTTGCTTGTGCATGCAGGTTTAGTTTCTCCTATTAAACTGTCTTTATTTCAACCCATGAGTTTTCTTCTCCCTGAACCCCCTGGAGTGAGCAACAGGCTGAGTGTTAAAACATAACACTGTTCTGCATCTATTTAGTTTTCTTGTTGTTCATATTCTCTCAGTGTTTGTTCAAATGGTTCTCCTGTAGGACCTGTCATCTGTTCTGTGCAGTATGTACACTCATTCCCTAAATGGCATGTTAATTTTGTTGAAGTAGAAGGATATTTATTTGTGGGCAATTATAGCAGGAATGTAAATGGACTGGGTTTTGTCCTGTAAAAAGAGATGAAGATTCATTAAGAATGAATCACTGGTTCTTTAAAAAAAATAACAAACCAAAAAACATCAGAATGTTAACTGTTCTCAAATACAAAGTTCATTTTTTTCAGCAAGCCTCTGCACTCTTTAATTCTGTAGGACTTTAGGAGCCAGGCATCTATTTTTCCTAGAAGTGCCAAAAATCTTTGAAGGATAAGATTATTTCTGAGTGTAACAAAAGATGGGTTTTGCTCTCCCCCAAAACCTTTGTCTTCTCTCTCCTCTCCTCTCCTCTCCTCTCCTCTCCTCTCCTCTCCTCTCCTCTCCTCTCCTCTCCTCTCCTCTCCTCTCCTCTCCTCTCCTCTCCCTTCTCCCATCCCTCCATTAATTGTGCTACCTGTCAACACTTTTAGGTTCTTTTTCCTGCTCTGCAGGAAGATAAAATAAAAGGACTTGTTTTCACATGGACAAATACAGACGCATCAAATTTAAAGAGCATATAAGTTGCATGTGGCAGCTTAATACAAAGTGTGAGTTAATGAATAATTAGAATGTCTTTTTTAATTGAGGAGGGGAGGGAAAGACAGAGAGAGGTCCTGAAACACTGTGGAGCAAATGGACAAATATCTGACTTCTTTCATGAGATGACACAGAGTGCTCAGCCATTATCATTTCAGAAATAGGACTGTTGCTAAGCAACAAGTCTCACATAATCTTGCTCAGCTTTTGTATCTGAAGAAAATTGAGGCAAGAAAGTTTGGAAAGCTAATGAGGAAAAAATAGTTTCAGTGCAGAACGATCAATAGTGCATCTGACCAGAAAATAAACTATTAATGGGGACAGAGAAACCAAAGCTACTTATAGATACTTAGAAGCAAATTTATTATTATCAGGTATGTTTAATTGATTGCATTCTGGTTTTCCTTTATCTTTGTGTC
This sequence comes from Amblyornis subalaris, assembly GCA_018881555.1. Lineage (NCBI taxonomy): Eukaryota > Metazoa > Chordata > Aves > Passeriformes > Ptilonorhynchidae > Amblyornis > Amblyornis subalaris. The sequence continues at coordinate 1,855,039 of JACAXG010000144.1, read as the reverse complement.
CTTTAGAGAATGGTGTACTGCTTCCTTGGATGTGACTGCAATAACATGCAGAAACCTTACTGCTCAGTAATTTTTAACAGTAGAGCAAATAATATAGTGTTTCTTTTACTTTATGACATTTAAGCTTTCAGTAAGCTGTACATAGCCTACAAAAGCATTGAGAAAATGAGTAGCATGAATTTTAAATTTTACATGGGTGCCTAAAATAAAAGTTTAAAGCAGGGAGCAATTCACAAACACCTTTTTAGGTCAATACCAGGTAGTAATTCAAATGCATACTATTGGTATCAGAAGATGCTGTACCTGCCAAAAAACATGAAGTCACCGGTGTTATTTTCATCTTCTTGCATTCAGCTATACTAGTATTGAGCCTGATAATTTAACAACATACTATTCTTACTCAAGTGTAATCATTCGAAGAATCCAGCCTGTATCATGCAATGCAAAAGCATTTCTTTTTATTGGCAACCTGCAAAAAATCACAGGTCAGATGCAGTACCTAGAACTATCAATTGTAATTAACTGTTGTTGGTTTTTATTGTAATTATGGTAAGAGTAGTGTTGTAGATGCAGCTGACTGTTCTGCTGACTTTTATCGGTTTACTCTTTTACTAAAACAAAGTAAATGTAACATCAGCATGATATATGCAATTTGGCAGTCTGACAGGCAAGCACTTTTATCTTAAAAGACCAAACATAATTCATGATGTAAAGGAAGTAAAACATTGGAAGCCACATTTTAATGATTCAGGGAATGACTTGTGCAACATAAGCATAAGCTAGAACAAGATCTCTATTGTGCTTTAGCAGACAATGAGGTTAAAGGAAAAAACATAGAAAAAAGTACAGGTGATTGTTAATCATGACTTTATGCTTATTATAGAGGAAAAGAAAAATAAAAAAGATCCTGGGCACATAATAATTGCTTTAGTTATAATGTTTCTAATGTCTTCCTGTGTGGAAGCCTTCAGTAGAACTTGCACTTTTTGAATGCACTGGCTTTTGGAAAAATTCAAGAACCTTATTTCCAAAATTAATGGAGGATCAGAATTAACAGCATAATTTTTAAGTCTTTAAGGCTGAGGGACACCATCCTGTTTTCCCAGAAGGAATATTTAAAGGGCAAGTCTTGAGGTAGAAATAGTCATCAAGAATGTCGAAATGAAATGAATCTTGTAATTTCTGTTTGCCAAGTTTAGCATAAGCCTCTCTGTCCACAAAAGTAAATCAAAGGCAATTTACTAACAGGATAAGCCATCAGTGTACTAGAAACAATTCAGTATCAAATAAAAGTGATGATAATGAAGACATTAGTCTCATTTGCTATCACCAGTATTGCAAAATTCATCTCTATGTCACTGAAGTGGAAGGCTGCTTTTTCTTGATGTTCCTCAATTTCTGTTTGTTCAGTCTGATTGCTGTTGTTTAGTGGCTTGCTGGCAGAGATGAACAGGAAAGAGCTGTACTGTAGGTTGAATGGCAGGATCAAAGCATGCTGCTGTTTGTTCATTGCTGAATATTTCCTTTTCTTTTCTTCTAGAAAGAAGAAAACATATTTTTGTCATGGCTTACCATGGCTTACCAATTTAAAATATCAATGACTGTCACACTTTCATTTTCTCATCACTTTCGTGAGATTGCTTGGCTTGTTTTAGCTTAAGAAAGGCTGCTATGCTTCCCTCTATGCAAGGATTTTTCCCCAACTTCGAGGTTTTCTACTTTTCACATTGTGACAAGATATCCCAGAATACATTTACTGGGATTTGAAATCTCAAATTTATCTTTTTTTTTTCCTTGTATTTTTTGCAAAGCTCTTTTGATCTTATAAGTCCTTTGTGGTGTAATCCTTAAATAGAATCTTTAGCCTTGCTTAATCTTAAAAGAAATATTCATCTCTTCTTAAATACCTTTGTAGAGAAGGTTGTTATCTGCTTTTGGTAGAGGAATAGTTAAACCACTGCTGGATATATAATTAGTTTTCTTATTTAATTATTTCTTTTATCATGAAAACTGGTTACTTAAGGAAGGAGTTATTTAGTTTACCCTGTTGTATTTGTGTATCTTATAATGACAAAAAGAGATCATGAGATCGACACATTGTTTTACTGGAGTTTCTTTGAGGTAGGTTGATCCTTTTGCAGAGCTCCACCTGAATGATGTAAATGCCATTTCCTCAACCATTAAGCAGTCTGCCATACTGCAGGAAAAAACTCCATCAGAGTAAGAAAATACTCTTGTCAGAGCAAGAAAATAGGATTCCAAATTTTGCTTATGTTGAACTAGTCATTCTGAAATGCAAACTATTAATTGCAACAATTAGCAGTGTTTATCCAAGGGGCAGGTGAGGAGTCTCAAAAAACATGATTTTGGTAATTGAGTAGTTCATAGCATGTGTACACCACTGACAACGAGACTCATTTCACCACAAAAACCACAGAAAAGTGTGCCATACAGTAACACAAATCTGACAAATAATATGGGCAGTAAATAGGTATTGAATTCATGTCATCATGCCCTCACTATATCAGTACGAGACCTGGTAAAATAAAAGCTATCCTGAATGTGCCTCCTGTCTTACACCGATTTCACTCTTTGGTTAATGACTAGCTTTGTGCATTAAGCATAAGCATCACAATGATTCCAGTTTTGTCTTTTGAGTTAATTAACTTAGCATGATTGCTGTAACAGTATTTTTTTTATTATTTCCTGTGTATGTAACAGCTTGTAACTGCCTGTTGAAAGATTTCTCTTCTAGTTAGTGTACCTTGGAAATATAAGGAAAATTTCAGTTATTGACTAATGTTAGCTGGAAATTATTTCATTACATGTTTCTGAGGTGAGCCAATTCAGAAGTCTTTCTAGTCTGATTTTTCTACCCATGTTTTTTCCATCTCAAATATTATGGCAAGAGGATGAAAATGAGTGAGACAGCTGGAAGAGAAGGAGGTTGTGTCAGAGAAGAAACACCCACTGTGGAATTCCTGTGGGTCCGGGAGTGGGAGACAGCTGGGAGAGGAGGCAGTTGTGTTGAAGAAACACCTATTTGTGGAATTCCTAGTGGATCCAAATGCAGTGCCTCAAGGAGAGTATCAAACCATTTGAAGAGACATATCCTGTAGAAAGCAAAAGATAATTTGGTTATTGAAACCGTCACTTCCCAGTATGATCCTGTCTCCTGTGCATAAAAAGGGGGTTAAAATAGGAAGAAAAATAACAAAACCAAAAAAACCCAAAAAACCCTCAAAAACCTCCCAACCAACCAACCAAAACCCCAACAAACAAAAAAAACCCCACAACCCATTGGTTATGTGACATAGTGGACAGCTGTCGGGCAAATGAATTGTTTTCAATCTTCAGGTCACCTGAGTTTGGGTACTGCGATGCACTCATCTGAAAAAATTCATCTTATTCCAATGCTGTTTTCTTCTCTGCAGGAATGAGTACTTTGTTTAACCAGTTATTGCTATCAAGTTCCAGATCAGAGAAGTTCTACCTATATCTTGTTGGAGATGCCACACTTCATGTTTCATATGTATCTCCTTGTTTCTTGACTTGACCCTTATGTTATTTATGGTTAAAAACTTTTTTTATGGTTATGCATGCTTCTGTCTTTTTACAAGAAAAAATATTGCATTCTGTGAATGTATTTCAGTCTGTTTCTGTAATTATAGTGCACCAAAACCTGCTCTCTATCAGCTGACCCCTTCAGACCCTGAATCATTATACATGCTGTCACAAACAAATAGGTGCTTAGCAATTCCTTCTCAACTGTCCAATGTTAATTACATCTCAAGTATTCTCTCCTGACCTGCAGTTTGCCATAGCAATAGATAAATTCACACCCTAACCTTTTGCTTGAAGGCAAGAAATTTTTTAAACCAGTGTTAGCTCTCCTTTGGACAAAGTAACAAGTCTCTCACACAGTGAAAATATAACAAAAGCTTTCCTTCACTTTCAGTGTCATATTTCATACTAGAATGTAAAAGCCAAAATGCTGTTCAATATGGAGTTTCTGTAGTGAAATTTGATGATGATGCAGATTGCTATAGTATCATTAAAAATAGTTATAATTTTTTCTACCATAATTTGGGGTCTGAAGAATCCAATTCAAAAGAATTTTAACCTATTCTCTTTGCATAGCCGTGGAAATTTGTACTGTCATCCAATGACTAAGGTTGTAGGTGTCAGAAAGACCCACCCAGGAACCATCATCAGAAGGTCCCTCTATTTCTGACTTCAAGGTGGTGTCACAGCAATCTCACTTACAGTGAACAGCTGAGGTAACCCAGCAGCTGTTGTTTCACAGGCAAGCAGCCAGACCTCTGCCCACTGTCCTTGCTGGCCACAGGCCATTCTCAGCAGAAGCCACCACAGGCCCTCTCCCGTTCCTGTGCAACAACTTTACAGGTTTTGTAGTACACAATTGTGTACTGGATGTCTGACTCCTAAAAATGAGAAACTAATTGAACTAATTAAAGCTCAAGACACTGCAGGCAGGTGCCAATATACTTCAGTTTTAGCCTGCCATATTCCTCCTATTCTGGTACCATGCTATTGATAGCCTTCTGCTTCCTGTCAGTCATGTTAAGTAATTATGTCTTTTATTGCTGTTGTTTCCTATTTTGTTTTCATTTAGTGGTGCAAATGCTAGCTAAATGAAGAAATCAGAGAACACAATTATTCACTAATTATTATGCATTTTCAATCCAGGTCTCCAAAGGCAGAAGGTTATTGCCAATTCATCTCTTCCTGAGATGGGTGAAGATAAATCTTCTTTCCTTTAGTTTTAAATCCCTCTCTCTACTTTTTGTACATTTAATTACAGTGGTGTAAATTTTCAGAAATAGCTCTCCTTATTTATTTACTCTTTCTTTTTCCTGGATTTAAAACTACTGCATGGATGTCTAAGGAACTTTCTATTGACTGTGTATTTTCAATAATTTAGTACAAAACATAAACTAACCTTACTGTTAATCACTCACAATTTGGTAGGGGTGTGCTGATGACTCATCTCTGGGGTCAGTGATAAGGCATGAAGAAATGACTTAAAGCAATTACTAAGTTCTTCACTAAGAGGGTGATCCAGCAGTGGAACAAGCTTCCCTGAAGAAATTATTATTGCCCCAATTCTGTTGGTACTCAAAATGCAAATAAGCAATACTCTTATATATATGATTTAACTTTAGGGTTGCCCAGTGTGGAGTCAGGGATTGAATTCAATGACCTTTGTGGGTACCTTCCAGTGTCCATAAGGATATTGTATGATTATGAAACCAACATGCAGATTATAGGAGTTCAATAGAGAGACAGACTACTGAAATCGCAGCCTCGCTTTCCTGAGACATGCCACATCTCTGACTTAAGGGATAGGAGGCAATGGCAAAAAGTTCCCACCTGTTGCAGCAGGTGCATCTACTTTGTGACCATTCCACCCTCCTAGGGGCTGTTGCATAATAGGTATGAGGTTCTGCAAGTGTAACTGAAAAATAATGAGGATGATGGTTCATCTAGTTTGGAGCTGTTGCTGAGGCTAAGTCAGCTTATGCCCTGTTGTCAAAAACATCAGGGAACTGTTTAGCAACTTGTTACACCACTTAGACCTGCCCAGGTCTATAGGGCTGGATGAGATTCACCCAAGGGTACTGAGGGAGCTGGCAGAAGAGCTTACAAAGCCACTTTGCAACATTTATCAGCAGTCCTGGATAATCAGGGAGGGCCCAGATAACTGGAGATTGGCCAGTGTCCAGCCCATCTGCAAGAAAGGCTGGAAGGAGGATCCAAGGACCTACAGGCCTGTCAGCCTGACCCCAGCACTGGGGAAGGTAGTGGAGCAGACCATCTTGAGTTTGATCACACAGCACATATACGAAAACCAGGGGATCAGGCCCAGTGAACACAGATTTAGGAAAGGCAAGTCCTGCTTGACTAACCTGATCTCTTTTTACGACAGGCTGACCCACTTAGTGGATGTGAGAAAGGCTGTGGATATTGTATTGAGTAAGGCCTTCGACACCATTTTCCAAAGCATTCTGCTGGAGAAACTGGTTGCTCACAGCTTGGAGCAGTGTTCTCTTCACTGGGTAGAGAACTGGCAGGATGGCTGGGCCCAGCTTGTGACCAGTCACAAACAGTGTTCCCCAGTCCTGTTTAATGCCTTTATCAATGATTTGGACAAGGGATCGGTCAGTTTGCAGATGAAACCAAGTTGGGTGGGAATGTTGATCCACTGGAAGTTAAGAAGGCTTTTTGAAGGGATGTAGACAGGCTCAATGATGGCTTGAGGGCAATTCTATGAGGTTCAATAAGATGAACTGCTGCTTCCGGCACTTGGGTCACAACAGCCCCACACAGCACTGCAGGCTGGAGGAAGAGTGACTAGAAAACTGCACTTGGAAATGATCTGGCGGTGCTGGTTGACAGTAGCTTAACGTGAGCTGGCAGTGTGTCAAGGTGGCCAAGATGACGCATGGCACCCTGGCCTGTATTAGCAATAGTGGGGCCAGTAGGACAAGTGCAGTGATTGTCACTCTGTACTCAGCACTGGTGAGGCAGAACCTTAAGTTCAGTGTTGAGTTTTGGGTCACTCACTACGAGAAACACATTGAGGTGCCAGAGAATATCCAGAGAAGTGGAAAAGGGTGGGTAAAGGGTCTGGAGGCTAAGACCTATGAGGAGTGACTGAGGGAACTGGAGTTGTTTAGCCTGGAGAAACAGAGTTTCAGGGGAGACCTTATGTGTCTACAACAACCTGAAACGAGATTGTAGTGAGGCAGATGTCAGTCAAAAAAAAGGAATACTTTGAAAACCTAGGGAAGCACAAGAAGGTCAACACCAAATATCTCATCAGCAGTTTGCAGTTGTTTATTTCACATAACTAATTTTATGGGAAGCAAATTAACATCCACCCATCAAGTTTCCTTTTAAGCACAGAAATTCAGTCTTTAAACAGTCGCTGTTTTGAAAGTATGAAAAGTCCCACTAATATCAAGGGCAATACACTGTAATATAACCTAATTGAAATTTTAGTAGCAGAAGACTGTATTTAAAAGGACAAAGTAGATTAGGTTTGTGGGTTAGTATTTTTTTTTTTTTTCTGTAAACAATTGCTGTAGGTATATAAATTAATGCACAGAAGTTTCAAAAATGTCAATGGTGCCTTCAGGGAAATAGATGTAATAAAGTTGGCTAAATTACATGTAAACCTGGGACTCATTGAAGTCAATAGCAAAATCTCTGTCAAGTATAAAAAGACCAGCATTTTGCCTTAGAGGCATCTTCTAAGCAAGAAGAGATACTAACTGCATTTGTTAACTTAATTTCTTCTTCAACGCTGCACACTCTTTGCATGGAGAATGAGTCTCAGGAGGTAAAATGAAGTATTCCTGGAGCTGGGTTAGATTATTCAGCTCATTACTCAGCTTATTTTCGGTCATGTAATACAATGTAATACAATAACGGAGGGTCAACCTGCTTTGCTTAAGAAGTCATAGGTGTGTCAATAAGCAAACATCTAGCTGCCATATAAGTCTGTGGTTTGGTTTGATCTCTATTAATTTTCTCTTTTGAGTTAATGGCTCACTTAAAAGCAGCTGCATCAGCTTTTTTCACTAATAATGCAAAAGCTTCAGTCAGAGAGAGAACTAGGGACCACTTTGGGCAAATGTGAAGGGAAAAGCTGGTTTCAGACAAGAGAAAGCTTTTGCTGTCATAGCCTGAATCTGTAATACCTTACCTGTGGAGAAATGATGTTGTATTGAGTTTGCATTGCAAGGTTTTGGCAGTGCGGAGGCTACAGGGGTGGTTTCTGTGAGAAGCTGATACAACCTCCTTCTATGTTCAACAGAGCCAATACCATATGGCTCCAAGCCAGACCTGCCTCTGGCCAAGCCTGAGCCCATCAGAGATGGTGGTAGCACCTCTGGGATTTAAGGGAAAAAATTACTGTCAAAAGTCTATTTTAACCAGGAAAAAGAGGAGTCAGAACATGTGATAGCAGCTGGCAGACACAAAGACTAGTGGAGAAAGAGGAGAAGAGGTGCTTCAGGCATCGAAACAGAGATTCCCCTGCAGCCTGTGGTGCAGATCATGGTGAGACAGGCTGTTCTCTGCAGCTCATGGAGGTCCATGGTGGAGCAGAGACCCACCTGCAGCCTATAGAGGTCCCCATGCTGCAGTAGGTGGATGCACGTGACAGGAGAGTGTGACTCTGTGGGAACCGCATGCTGGAGGGAGGCTCCTGGGAGGACTTGTGGCCCTGTGCAGAGAGGAGTCTGTGCTGAAGCAGGTTTGCTGGCAGGACTTATGAGCCCACGGGGGACCCATGCTTGAGAAGTTCATGAAGGTCTGCATCCTGTGGGAAGGACCCTATGCTGGAGTAAGAGAAGTGTGTGAAGAGTCCCCGTCTGGTGGAGGAAGGAGTGGTAGAGACAATATGTGATGTACTGACCGCAGCCCCCATTTCCCATCTCTCTGTGCCACTGCAGGGAAGGAAGAAGACAAAACAGTGACGGTAGGCAGAAGGGGTTTTTAAGATTTGGGTTTATTTCTCTTTATCCCATTCTGATTTGATTGACAAAAAAATAAATTAATTTCACCTGATTCGAGTCCATTTTGCCCTTGGCTTTAATTGTTGAGTGATCTTTCCCTGTTCTTTTCTTGACCCATGGGCTTTTCCTTATCTTTTCTCTCCCCATCCAGATGAGGTGCTGTGAGAGACTGAAAAGATTGATGTCTCAAGACGTTTTGGAATGTATGTGTGTGGGGGAAGGGACAGGTCAGGCCGTGTTCTGGTGCACCACTCATCCCTAGAGCATGTATCCCAGCCCCGCAGTCACTGTCAATCTCAGGCACACTAGAGACAATAATTCACAGCCCACCCCTGGAGACCCAATCCAACTCCTGAGTGGCCAAGTGACTGGAAGTCCCACCTGGGGTTAGTAGAGTCCAGGAAGGCCAAGGGTATTTAAGGCTGAACACAAGGCAATTAGAGGTCTTCACCCTATCTCCTCTTGGAATTTCTATCTGAACATTGCTGGAACCAAGGAGCTGGTAGCTATATGTGTGCTTTTCTATATCTTCTCTGTCTTTCTTTCTTCTTCTAATTCCTTCTTGGAATTTTTGTGTAACAAAATTAAATGGGCTTAAAGTTTGCTGAGTTGAATGGGCCAAGTTAATGGCTTTGGGAAGAATTTTATGTTGATTGAATGTTGTACTAAACCTATTGCCTGATTTTCTAAAGTTGCCAGTGAAGTTTTTTTTTGTTGTTTTGACCCCTTGAGAATATCTTGTCAGTATTTCTCCAGTGCGTCTAACTCCGAGTAAATGAACAACTGTAAGCCCTTTTAAAAGTCTTATTGAGTGAGCTGTTTGTGGCCTTACAGGAGCAGAGTGATATAGTGTCTTTGGTGGGCTCCTGACATCCAGCCAAGGTTAATTCACCACAGATGTGTTCTCTTCTGCAAAGGTACGTGAAGAGATAGAAGTCATTTGATACCCAGAGATTCCTAATTTAGTTTTCTTTTGATGTGACTTACAAAATATCTATGCTTGCATGTTGTCACGGTTTGGACAAACTTAGGAGGAAAACTTGAAGAGTCTCCTCTGCAAAAGACAGGGTTCTAAAACTCCCCTCCACTCCTCCTTAGGAATTTCTTAGAGGAAAGTGAAAAAAATCTGTTTATTTAACAAACCAGGGTGCTGGGGGGTGCAACACAGGCACCAGTGCAAGGGAAGAAAAACAAAAAATTAATAATGTTAGATAAGAAACCTCTCATGGTGGAAGAACTTGGATGAATTCAGAATCCTTTTTTCTGGGTGTGGTTTCTGCTCTGTCTCTAGTTGGCTGCTAGGGTACGGTGTAGTCCCCTCTCCGGGCCTAGGATGGTGTAGGTCCCTCTCCGGGCCCAGGGTGTAGGCCCCCAAGTTCAGTTGTCTGTTTCACAGTTCCAAAGGAAGAAGGAAGAAAAATAACAGTCCAAGAAGAAAGCTCCTCTCCAGCCGGTAGGACAGCCAAAAAACCAAAAAAAGTAAATGTCCAACTCTCCAATATCTCTCTCCTGAGAAAAGACAGGGCCGAGAGCTCACAGAAAAAAGTAAAAGTGTTCCCTTTGCCTTCAGCTGCCGAGAAACAGCAGCTGCAGTGGGAATTCTCTCCTGAGAGCAGCAAAGCCGACAGCACTGGCTAGAGAGAAAAAAAGTAAAAGCTCCCTTCTGAACTCAGCTCCGGCCAAGCAGCAGCAGCTAGTGATAAACCAGGAATGTAAATGTCCTTGAAGAAGTCAAAACAGAGTGTCTGGCTTCTCGAGCCAGCTTAAAGGCACAGAGTTAATATTTTGGCATATAGCAGATGATAGGGGATATTTGGCTGGGATATAGCATCATAAAGTCACCCCAAGACACATGTATAGCCCATACCAAATACATCTTATAAAATAAATAGGAAAAAGCTCCCTCTCTTAACAGTCAGAGGAATGTAACTTAGTGTTCTGAAAGAAATTTATGGAGAGAGTCCTCAGACGAGATTAATAGGTATAGTGTCATTATATAAGACAAAGACAGGATAACTATCATGAGCTAACTATCCTCACACACATTTTTATCTAAAGGTTTATGAGTTCATTTAGACTGACACCATCCATTATTTCACATTTTTTTCTCTTGTCTCTCCACTTTCTCTTAGATAGTAAATCTTATCTTTTATATGGAGGACATGAATAGAAAGACTAATTTTCAGATGTGGAAAATGAAAAACTAGAGAGGCTGATACTGAAGTGTGCCTCTACCTATTTGAAGCCTGTTGGTTGATGTCATCTCATGCTGATATAAATGTGCCTGAGACTAACGACTGTCCGTAGTGCCCACATATTTCCTCCTAAGTTTTTTCTAAAATCTAACCCTACTGTATTCTTTTCATACATTCATCTTATTCCACTTCGTATAGTATAGGATTATGATTTTTCATTCATCATGTGAAAGAATCCTGGAAAAAGAGGTAATTTTTGAATTGACTTGGAAAGAAATTCAGACGCCCATGAATAACATGCCTAAACTCATTTAGAAAACCCTGCAAACTCACCGATTTTTCCTGCTAAAAGACAAGAATGAAGCTTCCAGTGTTGGTTCATTTTATGTGGTTGTTTAATATGAAAATGAAAGCAGCCACAAAACAAATAATATTACTTTGTTAGCCAAGACAAAATACATATCTTGGCTCATCTTCTTTTTTGTTCTTGGAAATTATTCTGTCATTCCACTCTTCCTAGCCTAACTACTTTAGAAAGCTTTTGAATAATTTGCAGAGAAGTTTCTTATAGTTCTCCAATTCTTTAACTACTTGATAGCTTCACCAAATGGTGATGCATAGAGTGCTGTAGGGAAAGTAGTCAAGGTTAAGGTTCTCAGCCAAGCGCAGAAATAGGACATAGTGACTATATGGATGATTATGACTAGATTTATTGCTAATAGAGTATTTAAATATTGTCAATTCAGTATCTAACTATTAATTCTATCATTACAACGTATAATGATTAGTACCATCAGGTCATGGTCCTTCCTGTTGAGTCATGAACTTCAGCGAGACACCCTAGTTCTCTAAACTTTTAAGAAGTCTAGCTGTGACCGGGTTCACTTAGTCTTAGATTTGGTGAACAGTCTGTGTCTAAAGGATTGTAATACAAGCAGATTCACTTGAAACATACATCTTTACAGTCTTTAGCCCTGAAGGATTCATAATTACAAAAGAAAAAATAAAAAAAGCACCAATGGAGCTACTTTAGCATTTTATCTCCATATTTGACTCGATCCTAGTGCCTTTTACTCACCTGTCCAAAAGGGACAGTAGTTCTCTGTCTTTGGCTAGATGTACACTGCAGGTTTCCCTGTCAGGGTGGAGATTCAGTCAGAAATTATCTGCATCCTCTGGGACATGGGTTTTCCCAGTTGACCCAGTTTCCAGCAGCATTTTGTACCCCTTTGCAGGCTGATGTGCACCAAAGTCAATCAAAAGCTCCTCTGCTTCTCTGTCTCTGGAATGCATTAGTTGTGTAAGCATCTAGGCAGTTCCTCCTGCAATACCCACCTCGTATTCCTATGCTTGGACAAACCACACTGCCTATCAGTGACTGTGGGAGCAGGGGGAGGGACTAGACACAAACACAAAGACCCAACTGTCTTTCATTACCATCACAACTGCATATACAGTGTGGCAAGTCAGGTGAAGTGCAATTCCAAAATGGTACAGAAGAACTAATATTCAGTCATGGTGAAAACTCTATGAATATATTAAAGAGGAAAGCTCACATGGAAGTGTTTGTAAAACACCTAGCTCTATAAAGATTGATGGATAGAGGTTTACAAAAGTTTGAAGAAAAAACTAGCAGTTCTGGTGAGGGTCTTTCTCACAGTGCTTATCTGAGACTTAGTACAATTAAATCTGTTGAACACAAGCTGTCAGTTTTGAAATTAGACCTACAAATTTCTGATGGCAAATTTCTTTTCCTGTGCATGACGCTGCAGCAGTCTTACAAATCTTCTCATACAGAGCTGATTGTATTTTCTTCCAATACCTCAGTGCTGGTAAGATGGACAATAACAAATATTTAATATTTATAGCAGAAAACATCCCTTCTATTAGTGGTATTACACCATAATTAGATTTTATTAAGCTAGACAAGAGCTTGTGACAGGTTTCAGATGTATAGCACACCTGAATTTGCTTTACAGTGTTCTAATCCAAGACTATTGTTGATTAGAAAGATATGAGAAATCTCATAGCACCTTTCCCACAGAGGAGTACTGGAGACACTTTGCACCCATGTGCAAGGTACCTGTGGTCCCTTCAAGCTCATATGATTTCTTGCCAGCAAGGCAAGGTTGTCAGTCTAAGGTATGGAAGTGCTTGTATTGAAAACAATCAAAAAATGCTGAGATCTTAAAAAATGCGAAATCTAAAATTTCACCCAGCTTTTCAAATTTAAAACAAAAAAGAAAAAAGTCAAATTTTTATATTTTTTTCCAAACACAACTTCTAATTATTAAAAGGGAAGTCGTATTATCTTTTCTAGTGAGCAAATGAATTTCTAACTATTCATTACTGAACTGCTGCCCTTTCCTCTGCAGGATCTGCTACATATTGATATTGAAGGAAGGACATACAAATTAAAAGGTCTGCTATAACAATCCCTGCATGTTCTCATGTGTATTGAGTGACAGACCACAGCTGAGCTTGAATATGTGTGAGTATGTCCTTGATGGCTGTTCTCTTTTATTCTGTTAGGATCCTTATATCTTTTGTACTCCTGTTGTAGGCTGCTTAGAGGTAGGCAAACTGGACCTCAGCCATGAATGTTCACACAAAGACATGTGTCTACTGTAACAGCTAAAGAAAGAAATAAAAAAAGGTTAAAAAAATATTTTTCCCCCAGTATATGTCAAAGTATCTTGCCATGATAATTTCTTACCTATGTGTTTAGAATTGAACCACTTATAAAGTAACCATATAAATAGTTATACAGTGCGGAGCCAGATGCAGTGAGAGAAAAGGATTTGTTTATTGTCTTTGACTTTGTGCTCTATAGTAAAGATTCCAATCTTCTGTGTTTTAAGACTTGGGGTCTGAACACAACATAAAGCTATGTGTTAACTTATTTAATTCCAGGATTACTTTTCAGAAGAAAATCCTTGTCTTTATAATGTAAAATACATCAAGAAGCACAGGAATAATATATCTAACTAAAAGATGCATTTTGTGGGACCACGGGCCCCCACTAGAGCTGGTGGTGGTGGCGGGCTTTTGGCTCTGGTGAACGTGGAACCCTGGGATAGATGACCGGAAGAATACCATATAAGGACTGAGATGTGTGATTGGTTGGGTGACTGAAAGAATAGCATGTAAGGAATGAGACAGGTGACTGAAAGAACTGCATGTTCTCTCCATAAAGTTGATTCTGCTCGTGCACAGCGTTGTCCATGTGGCTTTGCCTGCGCCGAGCAGGGTCCGTGTTAGGAATCACCGATGTCAGCATTTGACTAAACTTTTATAACAACACTTCTTTCAAAAAAAAAAAGGCTCTTCTTCTGAATATATTTTCATGGATCCATCAAATATTCTTAAAACATTAGACAAAATTAAATGTGATACGATTTTCTGTATTGACAGATACACAGAAACAAACATATTTTTCACTGTATTCCCCCTTTTCAGTTGAAACCTAAACTCCCAGTAACTTCAGACACCTTTGGATGTATGAGTGTTAACTACAACTAGAACCAGCTGAAACTTACCCTTGACTGCCAATTTTTTCCATTTCTTACAATCAGTCTTTCTCCACCATTATGTCCAAGTATAAGAGCTTGATACAGAGCACAAGGAAGTTAATACTCTTAAAGACTACAGGGATTCAACAAAGAGGTAGAATACAACTGGCTAGTTTTCTGGTGGAGGATTTCATTCTTTAATACAGAGAAAACAGATTCATGTATTTCACCATTGAAGATCCTATTAATCAAAGCTGAACTACAGACCAATACAGTCAATTAAATTCATATGACTCTTTCATGCTCCAGCTCTGCCTTCTCTCCTATTTGCTTGCTATTTGTCACGGGGGGAAAAAACAAAACTGCAGTGTTTGTTTTTACGCCTTTCTTTGAAAACTATAAGGTACTTCAGCAGCTCACAAACTCCACAGTACTTGCTGTACAGCCAGGAAGATCTACACTGGAAGTTGGCAATTCCATGCACCTAAAGAGCACAGCTTGGTACCTCAAACAGATGTATCAGAACGCTGAGGTGCATACTGCCAAAGAAGCAGGAAAGCAGCCAAGGGCGAACACATCTCAGGTTTCCACACCATGGGAAACATTCATGAGTTGCAACTGCAAAAATCTATTTGAACTCATACAAATCAGATAAGTCTCTAATGAAACAGGTAAACCAACAAACACTAGACGAGAGAAATTTTGAGAGAAACTTCTTTTCTTGGCCACATCTTCCTTACCAGTTGAAAAACTGAAGGGTCCCAACCACAGCACATGAGGCAATTCACTGTTTAGCACATAAAATCCATCACTCCCTATCCACATGTGGATTTATTTTTATTGCTGCTATCCTTAAGTATCCAGACAACACTTGAAAAATTAATAAAATGTGAAATTCTTATTAAGAATTCAATTTATTGTTTTAATTTTCTCTACAGTTTTAGGGGAGTCACATAGAAAAACTATTTCCTATTTTGTCCTTTTGTTGTTGTTGTTGTTGCTTATTTGGTTGCATACAGGAAATCACTATTGCATTTAGAGGGTTTTTTTGCATCTATTTATTTTTATACAAAGTATAAATCAGAAGTAACCAAGACCTCTTAGTTGGAAAGCCAATATTGTGTGACATAACACAATCAGAGCCCTCATATGTCTCTACGTTCTGACAGCATCTGTTGTTTCTTGTACAGTGTGTCTTTTGACAGCATGTAATAACACTTTTCCTGTATCTGTTCCATCCACTCTGCACTATAGTGAAGCTGAACCTTCAGTCCTTAGTAGACAAACACCCAAATCCACAGAGGCACTACACTAGGAGTTACAGAGAGCAATGGCTACAGTTTGCATATCCTGAAATATTCCTTAAACAAACTCATCATTGGCTAGTTGTGAGACACAAGACCTATTTGATTCCAGTGTTAGCACAGAGCAAGAATTTCCATTGTTTAAATATAAAAAAAAATTAAGTCCAAAAGAAAATTAAAAAGCACTTGCACACACAAGACATTTTTAAACAGATATATGACTTAGAAAATTTACGCATTTTAAATCAAGTTAGGTGAGAATTTTTCTGAGTTTTCAGTCCCGTGTTGATAAAAATACCTTGGAAATACTACTACCATTACAATGTTGTCATTTACTTGAGGAGGTAAATGCAAGAAAATATGTCATTACCGAATCTTTCTCCTCATAATTGCAGAATACATAACTTACACTTTTACTAAGAGTTTTGGGAAAGGTGACTTTAACTTCCATTTTACATTCCTTTTTCGAATACTGCTCATCTTTAACAGCATAACAGCAAGTGGAAGGTTTTCCTGCTCACTCAAATACAGTTCCATCACTGTTTTGTAATAAACCATATCAGATTCATTTTCATGTGGCTATAAAAATCAAGAGCATGCCAACATTCAGAACAGCTTGTCCTCTTATATATTCCCTCTCCTATTCACATTTCTTTGTATCTGTACAGAAAAGACTTACTAGTACTGGTTCCTTTCATGCCAGGTGTATTTATGAGAACCAAACAAATTGTGTTAGCTGTCTCTGCATATTTAAACTAATGTGTATGTAATTTCAAAACCTTCACATTCAAACATATCAATTGGTAAAATACTTTTGCAAATCAAGGCTGCTTTTGTCAGCTTTTTCATTAAAGGAGTCAAAATGTCCTGTTGATGTGAGCCTCTTCCTAGGAAACATATTTTATTTGTTCCCACTTCTGCCATGTATCACTGTGGACTTGACAATTTCCAGGTACTGGTGTGAATATTGTCTGTATACATAATACATTTTATGTAATGAAGTGTATACAATATAAATGAGTATTACTTAAACAAAGACATGGTATGAAGACCTCCATCTAGCCTTTATTCTCTCTCCTTGTTTTCAACAATGGCATGTAGAGCTGTCAGCAAACAAGATATATAAGTAAAACATTTAGACTACTTGATTCAAGGTTGATTCTTCTACACGGGTGATCCCAAAGCAGTAGCATAAAGCAATCTGCTTCTTAACTACAGCCTCATCTGTGACTATACGATACTCCATAAAGAGGACTATACTTCAAACAGATGCGTGAACAATTAGTTAGGTTTCTTTAAAAGTGGTGCCAAAATCCATCAGCAACACACAGAAAGCATATTCCTAAAACTCATGCTTCATGACTCTTACAAATACTTAGAACAACATATTCGTCTTTGTACTGTACAAAATTAATCATAGCTACTGTTAACACAATTTCCTCCTCACTTTGCATACTTAATGGCTCCAGGTTTCATGCTCAGAGCATAATCTTGTGCTTTTCATTCCAGTCGTGTCTTTCAAAGGGCTACTGTAATAAAGTTTGTCTCATCAAAGCATGTCTGTTTTAGCACTTCTTGGAAAGACAACTTTTGCCATTCATGTGTTTAAAGAAAAGAAAAATACTATTATCAATTTTTTTTATTACCAAAATATTTGAAAAGTAGTCACAGAAGAGGCTTTTTTTTCACCTGTGTTGTCAAAAGGGTTTCATTTGAAAGACACAGCATTTTGACAAGGCATTAGTTGAAAGAGAAAGAAAATTATAAAAGAGTGAATGCACCTCAAATACTTGAAGTGATGGGTGAACACTAGGCATATCTACAGGAGAGCATCTTATGTCTCTATAACTTGTTCTCTTGGCACCTTGAGATTAGATCAAAGAAAGTCAGTCCCCGGCCAAAAGCTTACATGAAATTTTTCTTAGAGATGTTTCCTGAGGAAATCAAAACAAGGAAAGAAAAAAACCTTGAAAAATTTAAACACAAGTAGATTTGAATATATTTGACACATGAGTACGTTGAAATAATAAATAGCATTGTTAGTACAAACAGATGAGACATTGGCACCTCGGAAACTTTTATTGCAAATAATGGTGTCTAATAAGAAAATTGCAGGAACTAGTATGTATGTATCACATATGTAAAGAAGCTCATATTCTAACACTGAAGAGTCAAAACTCAATTTTCTTTTATCAAGATGTTTCACAGTACAATCTAAACTTTGAGCAGAAACCATTTTTCTAAATACTTACAGACAAAACCTCATACATTCATTTTATAACCTCTTTTCCTCTCCCAGCCACCTGTGTCATTACCTTTTGCTCTCACAACTTTCCCCTCAATATCTTTCCTATTTTGTCAATAAGTTACTCTCTTCCTGAAGGGCTCTCTCCTGGGCTTGTTGCACTCTTTTATTCTAAGGATTGCTTTTTGATGTCCTCCATGTTTCATGCTCTTGAGTTTCTTATTGACAGTTGCTCTCTTTTGAGTTAGAAGCTGCACTTGCAGAGATAATGAAAGGTATCTACAAACAGAGAAGGCAGGTGTTTGACAGATTATCACATGATGATTTAAAAAGAACTCTGGCTTACAGTTCATGAATAACCGCCAAAGGGCTGTAGTCCTGGGAGGTAAACTATCACAGTAACACAACAATTAGTTACAATACTAACACAACTATTACTCAAGTTTCATACTGTTTTTTCTAATAATAAAACATAGAATGTCTCATCATGGCTAGATTTCAACTTTTCATCACAAAAGAAGAAATGGGGAAGTGACACAGGATTTTTCCTTGTCCTTTCAATTCACATACATACAGTGTGTTTATACAACTCCAAAATCTAGAGTTTTATCACTCTAGGTTCTATTTTATGGCCATCCTAAATCTCAAGTAGTGTTTGCAACTCAATTTTGAATTCTGTGTTTGAAAGTTGTGATCAAAATGCTGAAGACAATTAATTATTAATAAATCAGTGAAATTAGCAGAGAAAAATGAGCTAAGGATGCCCAGTTCTCTTACACCGACATAGCAGTTGCCTATACAATGCTTTAATGAACAGGCATTGCAGATCATCTACCTCATTCCCAAGCAATGCTGCATTAAAAACAGTTGGACCCTATCTTCAGCAGATACATCCAGGATTTTCACCTTTCCTCACTGAAAACTGTTCTGGGCAGATTACACCCTTGGGATTCTCACAGAGAAAGGAGTAGAGACGGGAAGTACAGCAAAACCAGGAATATTGCCTTTATGCAACTGAATTTCCACTTGCACTACGAATTCCTTGTTCTGCCAGCAAGCTCAGGACACCCCCAGGTTTCCTCTTTCTTGCAAAGTCTGTCGTTTCCTGGATAAAATTCCCTTTGTGTCATTTCACCATAGTTGTGATGAATGTAAAAGAAGCCAGGAGTGAGGGATGGAGCATGATCCCAGCACTGGAGTCTTCCATGTGACAGTGCAACCTCTGAACCAGTCATGAATGCCAAAGCCTTCTCTGCAAGGCAAGAGTATCCTTCCACCTGTTAGGTAGTCAGAAGTCTCCATGGAACTGTGATGGCAAAGGGAAGGTGCCGTGGTTTCGCCCCATCCAGCAACCAAGCCCCATACACCTGCTCGCTCTCTTCCCCACCAGCAGGATCAGGGGGACAATCAGAAGAGTAAAACTCAGAAAATTTGTTGCTTGAGCTAAAGGCAGTTTAATAGAGACACCGAAAGCTGCACACACAAGCAGAGCAAACTAATAAATTCACTCACCACTTCCCATAGACAGGCAAATGTTCAGCCATCTCCAGAAAAATCATGTTTCATCATGCATAACGGTTGCTTGTGAAGACAAACGCCGTAACTCCACTTCTTTCTCCGCCCCAGCTGATGCCATTTGGTATGGAACATCTATTGTCAATTTGGGTCCGCTGTCCTGGCTCTGTCTCCTCCCAATCTCTCATGCACCCCAACTGCTTCACCAGCTTGGTGGTACGAAAAGCAGAAAAGGCGTTGGCTCTGTGCAAGCCCTGCTCAAGAATAACTGAAACATCTCTATATTACCAACCCTGTGTGCAGCACAAACCCAAAACACAGAGCTTCAGCATATCTGAAAATGTTAATACAGCATTTAACAGACTGCTGAAAGTAATGAGGTTCCTGACTGAGAACTACATTAAAGGCAAAGTGCTCTTCTTGAAAGACTCACCAAGAGGGAATG
Organism: Amblyornis subalaris; assembly: GCA_018881555.1. Lineage (NCBI taxonomy): Eukaryota > Metazoa > Chordata > Aves > Passeriformes > Ptilonorhynchidae > Amblyornis > Amblyornis subalaris. The sequence continues at coordinate 1,835,277 of JACAXG010000144.1, read as the reverse complement.
CCTATCAAAATTCTCAGGCACTTTTATTGTCTTTTTAAAAGGCTTATGGTTTTTCTGAGAAGATTTTTTTTTTTCAGTCTAAGTGTATCAGAAGGCTGAGGGTATGTCCAGTCTGACAGCAGCAGAGTTTGCACAGTATTCATTTACAATATATTGACACATCTCCCTGCAGCTTGTGTCAGTGGTGTTTCTGACTCCACATACAGGACAGGTACATTTAGGGTTTTAGAGTTTCACTGTGTCTGACCACCAGCTGACAGCACAGAGTAACAGCTATCCCTGCAGATATAACGTTTGCTTCAAAACACAATAAATGAGAACTGAACTCAAATATTTGAAAACAAGAGAGAAGCTAAAGGGGACACTGTGGGAGTGGTTGTGTTAAAGTGAACACTAATGTAGCTGAAAATACCTTCAGTCTGTTCTGGAAGATAGTCTGCTTTCCAAGGATTCCTTCTCACATACTAGCCTAGAGGGCAATTTATCCCAGAACTGGGATAGCAGACAAAGCATCTGAGTCAACACGGAGTGAATTTTACAGATGCAGAAAAATTGGCAGTGGTCTAAACCAGCCTGAGGAGATTGCTCCAGCTTCTGACGTCTCCACAAAACTGTTAGTCTAAAATTACACTGAGAATCATGTCAAGACTCCACGCAGAAATTGCCAATAAGAATTCCTCTGCAGCTGCCAGTTTTCTGAAGGCATACCTACCCAAGGTTTACAGGCTCTGCGGGCTGAATGTTTCTGCAACGGGGAGGTAAGCCCAACTCTGAGAAGCTGCTACTCTTTTATATGTATCTAAACAGAGAGAAATAATGACTTACTGATGAATTACGTTCTTTGCTTTTTCCTGAGACCCTTCGCACTGGCTACAAAGTCATGTGACTGCTTGGCCTAATAGAAAAAAAATATTTTAAATCTGTGTTTCATCTGGTTGTCAGAAGATACAGTTGGAATTCACCTTCTTTAGGCCTTTCACTTGCATATCAGAGTGGTAACAACCTTTACTTCTGGTGGCTATATAATTCCCCAGCAAGCTATACTACTTTTGAGAAAATGACAGGCTAACAAACGACTCCTGTCTTTCTGCTTTGTCTTTTGATTGAGATTTTCCCCAAACTGAGGTGAGCCAAATTACTAGACTGAAGTGCTCTAAAGCATCTTTGTTCTACATGAGATATATGAAGTTGCCTCCTTGCAGTAAGGAAACCCCTGGAGCACACACTCTCCACCTAGGAACAAAGCTTATTTTCCTAGATGATCCTGTAAGTGTCCTTTGTAATGGTCACTTCTGAGTGAAAGGAAAAGCTCCCGTTCTGACATCCACTGGCTACTCTGACCAAGAGTGTTGCGGCGTGCTCAGTGGTAAAGTGCCGCAGCCTTCCTGAAAGCAGTCCTGTGTCCGGCTGTGCCTCGATGCAGTGCGCGGTAACCAGTGGACTAACGACCAGTGCTGCCGACACACGGGTCAGCCCACCAGCGCAGGTGGTCGCGCTGGTACTCACACACCTGACACCTTAAGACGGGCAAAGAGCTGGGAGGCGGGCTCTTCCGAGGTAGCAGCAGGTCTATTGCACCGAGGGGGCCAGGGCAGAAGAGCCCCGAGCACAGGGGAATACAAGATTATATACCAAACTAAACAGGGGCGGGGAGAACGCCATGGACCAATCACATAGGCGTGAGAGGGAGGAGAGAAAGGCGAGACTACACTACATAAACCAGTGAGGGTAGGTGAGGGGAAGAACAGGGGAACAAGGCCAATGGGGCACTGAGGAAGGGAGAACTTTCCAGAACAAAACCCTATAGGGGTACACAGATTGACAGACTAACTGAACAGGGGATGTACCAAAAACAGGGCCTAGGGGGGAGAGATCTTCCTCACTGTTACAACTAAGGGGGAGACTTTAAATCCTGCACTTAAGTGGCTGGGCCATCCTCTGCAGCGTCCCAAGCTTCAGGCTAAGCCACCGCCACACAAGAGGAACTCTTCACACAGACTAGAAATACATTCCTTTGTTATTTCAGACTCCAGTTTCTGAAGGGAAACTGACAGAGAAGATGTAGGTCTGAGAGTAACTAAATCCCTTCAGCAATCATGGGAAAGCTGAAAATAGATATGTCATGTAACAGCCTTTGCTATCTGAAAGACAACGTTCACTCTCAGTTTCTCTCTTTCACATAGACATATATATACATACACATGCACACACGTATTTTGGCAGGTGTGTTTGAAGGTCCTGTCAGCAAAGGAAAACAATTGTTGGATTTCCTGCACACACTGAAAATAGTTCAGGCCATGTACAGTAAAGCGCACATGCATGATCTCTGAATTCATTCTGGAATTATCTTTTCATCATGCCAGTTGGGTAGACTAGACCAAGCCTATGTACATGTTCAAAACCAGATTACAACAGAGAATACCAGCAGTATCTTACACAGGAGGCTGTTCTTCACCTCTTCTCTGACCTTGAACATAGCCTTTTATTCTGTTGAGCTAGAGGTAGAGCTCAAACTTGTTAGCTGTTCATAGCAGTAGATATTTTGATTTTAATGTATTCAGAACAGGGACCTGGAGGTGCAGATCTGTAAAGTGAAGAGTAGCATTTGGGAACCGGATTCTATCAAGGACTTAAAATCCCAATCCCATGCCAAGCTGAAGCCTTTTTTATCCTTCATGAATGAAGCTCAGGATATGTGTAATTCTTCCCAGAACACTTCTTTCTATGACACAGCTATTTTGTACCTGTGCTCTGATTCCCCCACAATCTTTATTTCAGTACCTCAACTATAAGTTTCTATCACAGTTAACATAACCGCAAACATCAGATGGAAAATGTGCTATCACTATTATAGGTTTGTTGAAGGGTTTAGTCCCCTTTACACAATTTTTTATGCCTTAGGCCAAGATGTTTTAACAGTTAAAATTAAACTATAATTATTTTATTCTAGACAGGAGACCTTGAACTAGCTTCCTTAATCCTAACAAAATATTCTGTTCTAGTATCTTCAAATTCTTTATCAAGGCAGATCATGTTTTATGAAACAAAATTAAACTTTTTTTTCTTTAAAAATATTTATTTGACATATTTTCTTTCCTTTTCTAATGGGATTTCAGCTTTACCATTGCTGTTTCTAGAGCAACATATTTATATCCAGGGTTCAGATACAGAATTGCCTAATTAAGATGCAGTTCAAATTCATTTACTCTCCAGGCCCAAAAACAGTTGGTGTATATAAACAAAAGGGAAAACTGAAATCAGAAGTTTAGTACTTTAATCAGTTAAAGAAACAAAAAAGTAACAAAGAGATTCAGAAATAACTTAAAAAAATAAGTAACTCCTTTTTCGCTAAGAAACACTGCCCCTTTTTTGTGCACCAAAATTTTTGTACTCTGCTTGTCAACATTACAAATATTGCCTTTATATCTGAGCATACTGGATTGTCATCCTTATGGATTGTCATCCTTATGGGTTACAGGCCCTCCTGGATTTTCCTTCCTTCTTTCTGTCATTCCCCTGACTCATTTACTTACCTCTCTGAGCTACTTAGATTTATAGAAGAGAAAAAAGAAAAAGACATGCTGAAATAAAGAAATTAAAAAAAGAAGAGAAAGGAAAAAAGAAAGAAAGAACGAACAAACAAGAGCAATCACTTGTGAGCCAGAAGAATGATTACATTCCACTTTCAGTTTTGGCAGGTGACTTGCTTCATAACAAAGGTTAGTTGCATAATCTTTCCTTTAAATAAGCTTAACTGTGTGTAAAATAGAGGCATATGAAAGTACTGTGAGAGTTATTATAATTTACTGACATGTACAGAGCACTTTGTAAGGTAAATAATTAGGTCTATTCTAAAAAAAAAATGAACTAATGTCAAATACTTAATATCCATTCTGTACATCGACATCTCCTCTTTGTCTAAAGCTCTCATTGAACAGACAGCTGAAGTGCAGATAAGGCATAGGAAAAATGAAGATTTTTATAATATGCACAAAGAAAGGATATGTGAATATGTCTTTGACAGAATTAAGGAGAAGAGCAAAAAATCTTGTCTGCTGTAAATTGATCCAGTTGTACTTAGCAGAGGAAATATTTCTGTGATTTACACCTACCAAAAACTCCAAACAGTACTCCAAAAAGAAGCTGAGAGCATTTGGGTATTTTCAGCAAAACATTTTCCATATGAATAAGACATTTTCTATTGCTTCCAATCTTTGTGCAAAACAAATGTTAATACTTTCTTGTGACAAATAGAACAGTTAAAGTTAGCATGACATATCTAACCTTTTTTTCTTACTGCTTCTATGTTAATGGAAAGCTTTAGGCAATCAAGACAGGCTCTGCAATCAAGCCTGTATTGTTTTTATTCTGTTTTCTAAATATAATCCTTTGCAAGAATTTTGGCCATAAGTTTAAGCGTTCCAGTACTCAGGAAAAGTTGTTCTTTTAATGAAGTTCCACACTGTTACTGCACCTCTTCATAGGTGTTTGACAAGCGCATCTTCAGGGGAGTCCCCATAGAACCTGTCTCAACCCCTAAAGGTAATCAACTAATTATCTAGCATGAGTGTTGACAGAATGCCACACCTGGCATTTCACAGGAATGTGGGTGTTGTCTGTCTTATCTCACAGAAACAATTAGTACAAAAGTGATAGAATGATAAGCGAGAAATTAAAAGCATTGCTTCTGTTTTTCTTACCTTCCCACTGACTGCCTATGCTTTACACATTCCAGAACACTTCCTAAAAAAGTTCCAGTTAATATTGCCAAAAAACAGAAGTGCAACATCTTGTATCTTTCATTGGTACTGCCTTCAGTCTCCGTCAGTTTCAGACTGTCTTAAGATGATTTCCAAATATTTGTCTTCCCATTCCTTTATGAAAGGTATCTTATGTTCATATAATTCGAAAAGAAGAGGAAAAAAATTGTGCAACTATCTGGACGAAAAGTCTCTCTTCTGGTTTCTTCCAGGTTTGGGATAAGAGAATTCCCATTCAGACCAGGAAAGGAAAATGCAGGAAACGATGGCCGTGCAGCAAATTTTCCATATACTGATCTAACTGTTCATTGCAAATAGCAGATCATGTTTTGTGACATTTCTATGACAAAATTTCATAATAGTACTGTATTATATTATATTATATTATATTATATTATATTATATTATATTATATTATATTATATTATATTATATTATATTATATTATATTATATTATAAAATTAATATAATAAAAATATAGTAAAATAACACATACAATGATGACTAAAAATTATAAAAATATCTATAATAATAAAATTCTATTATAAATAGAGGAGTTATGTGAGGAAGTTATTTTCCCCAAGGATTGGGAGAAATCTTCCTAAGCATTACCTTGCCTTTTGAAATATAACTGTAGAAAGAGCAATGTGATGGCATTTAAGGAAAAGGTCAAAGAAAATGGAGTTTTCTTTGTGATCTTTAAGTTACTGCTATGCTAAATTTATTTCTCTTCAGGAGACCTGATTACAGCTCCCTTAATAAAAGAAAAAGAAAATTCTCTTTTTGTGATACAAAAAAGGTGGGTTCAGAGCACCAGCTCTCTAGTTTACCCACTGGGCACTAGCAGTTTTATAGAAAATGTAGTTAGAATTAAATGAGACTACAATCCTGTGAGATAGGTGAGATAAGTGAGATAACACATTCTGAAATATAAAAACGTGAACCTTTCTCCATTTGCAAAGGAATAATTCTGAATATGCAGTAAATTCCTTGAACTCCATGTGCTTTAATCTGGTTTGGTTATTTGAAAGGGTTTTGAGATGAGTTTGAACTATTCTGAATATACCAGTAAAGAAGGAAACATTTTTCTCCACAGAAGTGGCGCCTTTTTTGTCATTTGTTTCATAAAGATACTGTACCACATCTTTCTTTTCAAAAGAATTTTGTGGTTTTCTCTACCTCATCAGAACAAATAAGAAGGATGTACATTTGTTTCAACTATATTGAAATTAGGGTTCAGTGAAATAGAAGGGAAAAAAAAAAGGTGGGATATGAAAATGTGACCTGAAAATAAATTGAGCAGCAATGCAGGCAATGTAAGGTACTCAGTGAAAAGCTTCAAACCATGCGTACTTTCAAATCAAGGTGATATATTAAAAAAAAAACCCAAAAATTGAAAGATGAATTTGATAGGAAAGTCTGTTTTAAAAGTAAGATGGAAGGTCAGACTCTCAGCTTGATTTTTGCAGTATTTTTTGTACAGATGTTTCATAAGTAGTTACACTCAGTGCAATTAGCTGCCTTGTGCACAAAGCATAGAAATGAATGATTTTCAAGCCTATACTCTAAGTTGATTTTGGTTTTTTGATTGTTTCAGGGTTTGGAGGGTGGGGATTTGTTTTGCCTTTTTTGTTTGTTTGTTTGTTTGTTTGGGGTATTTTTACCTCCTAAAAATTAAAATATAATACCAAGGCTCCAGGACGTTGCTTTAAGAAAGCATTATCGACTTCTCTACATTCCCGGATACAAGGAGTACCACACTGACCATAGTTCAAATTCTGGTATTTTCTTTTTCTGCCTGTGATTATATTGTGCTCACACAAATTTGTAAGAATTCCAGACAGTGTCATAGAATAACAGAATGGCTGTGAGTCGGAAAGGACCTTAAAGATCATCTAGTCTGAAAATCCCTGCAATTGCCCCATCCAGCCTGGCCTTGAACACTTCCAGGAATGGGGCCTACACAGCTTCTCTGGGCAACCTGTCCGAGTGCCTCACCACCCTCACAGCAATAAATTTCTTTCTAACATCCAATCTAAACCTCTCCCCTTTTTAAAATTGTTCCCTCTTGTCCTATCATTATCTGCCCAGGTAAAAAGTCACTCTCCATCTTTTTTATAGGCCCTCTATAAATATTGAAATGCTACAATGATGTCTCCATGGAGCCTTCTCCAGGCTGAACAACCTAACTCTCTCAACCTGTCTTCATAGGAGAGATGCTTCATCCTTCTGGTCATCTTTGTGGCTCTCTTCTGCATCCTCTTGAACAGGCCCACGTCCTTCCTGTGCTGGGGACCCCAGAACTGCATGCAGTGTTTCAGGTGAGGTCTCAGAACTCCCTCCCTTGCCCTGCTGGCCACGCTACTTTGGATGCAGCCCAGGATAGAATTGGCTTTCTAGGCTGTGAGTGCACATGGCCGGCTCATGTCCAGCTTTTTGTTCATGAGACTTTCGTTCTCAAGTCCTTCTCAGCAGAGCTGCTCTCAGTGATTTCTCTGAGTCTGTACTCATATCTGGCATTGTTCCAACCAAGGTGGAGCACCTTGCACCTGGCATTGTTGAACTTCATGAGGTTGTTGAGAATCCACTTCTCAGGTCTCCCTAGATGACATCCCTCCCTTCTCTAGTGTGAACTGCACCACTCAGATTCATATCCTCTGCAAATTTGCTGAGGGTGCACTCAATTTCACTGTCATTGATAATGATATTAAAGAGCACCATTCCAAGACACAGCTCATTGTCATTTCTACTTTGCAATTGCTGTTCTTAGAATTTAACTGTGCTTCTGCTGCGCTCATTTATTGATGCTCCTTAAGCAGCTAATGTGTAGGTCCTAGCTCAGGAAACAGGGAAAAGTCATACAATCTCAGAATCATGGAACAGGCCAAGTTGAAAGCGATCTCAAGGGGTCATCTGATCAAACATTTTTGTGGCAAAGGAAGGATGGATAATATTTTCTAGCATGTTTTCCATTTGCATCTTGCAAACCTCCAGTAATGAGTAATCTACCACGTGCTTTGGAAGGTTCTTTCAGTAATGGATTGTTCTTACTGCAAAATTTTTTTTCTTGTGATGAGTTGAAACCTCTTCCAGGGCAAACGATATCATGTCTTGTCTTCTCCGCATGGCTCCCTGTGAAGGAGCCTTTGCTCTCTTTGTAGCTGCCTCTTACATACTGGATTAGTATGTTGAAATTCCCCTGAGTCTTTTATACTCCAGTGAGAAAAGACCTACCTCCTTCAGTCTTTCCTTAGAGAATAGGTTTTATAGCCTTTTAATTATCTTTATGCCCCTCCCGCCTTGAACCCAGACTCTGTGTCTTTCCTGAATCATGAGGACCAGAACTGAAGACAATACTCCAGATGCAGCCTGACAAGCACTGAGTGGAGTGGGATTAACACATCTCTATTTCTGCTAGCAATGTCCCTATGGATGCAGACCAGGATCTGACTTGCCTGTGTTGTTGCAGTGGCATGCTGCTTACTTATGTTCAGCTGGCTATCCACCAGGATGCCCATGTCCCACTCAGGAATACATCTCCCCAGCCAAACAGCTCCTACTCTGTGCTGGGCTCTTTGGCTACTTTTTCCCAGCTGCAGGATGCTTCACTCATCTTTGCTAAACTTCATGTAGTTCTTGTTAGCCCACTCTTCCCACTTGTCCTGGTCCATGTGTAAGATAATTCATCCTTCAGATGTATCTACCCCACCAGTCACTTTGTGTCATCAGTAAACTTGCTGAAGGTGCTTTTAATTCCATCATCCAGATCATGTAAGAATTTACCCCCTATCTTGTAGACCAAACATCTGAACTGTAATTTAACAGTTTGTCCAGCGAAGACTGTGGGAAACTGCATCAGACATTTTGCTGGGGTCCAGATACACAACATCCAGTGCTCTCCCAACATCCATGCAAGACATTATTTTGTTGTAGAAGGTGATCTACAACATCTCTTAGTAAATGTATGCTGGTGTTTCTCCATCACCACTTTTGGTTTTGTTTGTAATAGTTTTTAGGAGGTCACATTCCATTACTTTCCCAGGGACTGCAGTAAACTGATGAGTCTGTAATTTCCAGAGTCCTCTTTTGGGGCCTTCTTGCAGATAGATGTGACATTTGCCCTCTAGTCATCAGGAACATCTAGTCTAGTCATCACAAACATCCCCTGACCTCCACAACATCCCAGTACTACAGACAGAGGCGCTGCAATAACGCAACTTCTCCTAACATCTTGGGGTGAATTTTGTGCAGACCAATGGCTTTGAGCGGGTTGAGCCATTGCAAGAAGCTGAAGAGCAGCCTTCCTCCACTGCTGATGAGTTCATACACGCATTGTCGCAGCTTCTTGATCCCTTGGTCTGAGGTCCAGGTATGCTGGTAAAGGCAGTGGTGAAGAAGGTATGGAGAACCTCTGTCTTGTCAACATTGTTAATAACTAGTCACTAGTCTCAGGACTTTCCCAGATTTCCATACCATATAAATCAGACTCATTTGTATAGCAATATTCTTCCTAATCTGTGAGGCTTGATACACAGTTGGGCAGGGCATGTAGGCTGTTTAGGCAGCCCAGTCCACAGGCAAGTAAAGTGAATTCAGTTCAACATTCTCCATTTGACTGTCATTGAAACAGTAGAAGATGGGTTAGCAAATTAAAACTAAGTTTTGACAAGCAGTTATTTCCAAACTACTGAAAGAGTGAGAAATGTGAAATTAAAATAAATAAATAAATAATAAAAGGTCTAGATTTAGGAAGTTAAAGATACAGAGAAGAGCTGAAAGAAGCGCGATTATACGAGGGAGGTGTGGAAAAGAGGTGGTTCACCTCTTATTGAAGAGAGGGAGGGAAAGACACTTGGAAAAATGCTCCATCTACTAAAACTGAAGAAACTTTAACATGTAGGAGTAGAATAAGATTATGTCATCTAAAAAAATGTTGCCAGGTGAACATATTCCCAAATGTTCAGTGCAAGCAACTCAGGTAAACAACTATTATTAGAGGGTAAAAGTGATGGAAGATCCAATAAATGAACAGATTGCTTTGGAATCTGCTGTTTCTTTCCATGCTTAAATAACCAGGGGAGTGTCTGGAACTAACAGGGAAATCACATACATCACATCATTTCTGTTGAATAGAAACATTGGTAGATTGATCTTGAAGAATTTCATAGCTGAATTATATCTATATTGATTTTTCTGGTTGCAAACAAAGAGTTACACTTGATTGCCATTCGTAAAAGAAGATTGGAGTAACATTATTCTGACCTGTGACATATTTTAGGGGCTAATTTTTGTCTTGACTTTATTGAAGCTACCTCAAACGTGCTTCTTCCTGATAGAGACTAATAACAGTGACAAAACATCAATATTGACTGTTGCCTTTCCTGACTTTATAGTGTAACTAAAACATCCACTTAAATGCAGTTAGACGGAGTCCCCTTGTATCACCTCAGAAGAAAATACTAAGAGCTTGTACTTCCTTTTCCAGTGGCAATTTTCTCAGTCTATCTATCATAAATGCTTCAATTTTAACAAGATGTGAATACCACCTCTGCAAAATGTATCAGTGGATTTGAATGTGCTATGGCTTAAACCTTCATAAAAAAATCCTCATAGCATCTCTCTGTTTCATAAAAGGCAAGCTGACAGACAAATATTGACTGCAGCCGGGTAAAAGACCTGCACGTTTTGCCGATGTTGAAAAAATGAACTTCATCCAATGATTTTCAGAGTTAAACTCCTATTGACTTCATGTGTTTCAATTCAGCTTCTGTCAGTACACCTGAAGCAAAAAGCCATTGTTAAGTCTGCAAAAATAGCAATATTTTTAGTGCTTTATTCAAGCAAAGTCATACTATAAGTTACCTAATTCTTAGTACAGATCGTGTTTTTGCCACTGGCCACTAGGTGAACGTAGATAAATCTCTAATCTCTCCATTGTCACAGTTTCACCTGTGCCATACATTAATATGAAGGTACTAGTCTCTTTTTCAAACATGAAGAGGTTTATTCATAAACACATCAGGTAAAAGTTGAATATGTACTGCATGCACAAAAGCCAACACAGTAACACTGCCTGATAACAACCTCCCATAATTCCCTGTTCTCCCCATTTTCAAGACTTCTTTTTACTGTTAGAAAAAGTTATCTCCACGCTGTGTGATAAAAGTGATTTAATTCTCTGGGGCAGCATGCATCATGTCCCTCTCTGTAACACTGGACATTTTACTGTAATTCACTAACACCAATATATCCACTTCTCCTACCTTCAACTTCTAGGAATTTGGTTTCAATATTGTTAGCTATGGAATAGTTGATTAAGGTTATTACTTAAACCAGGTAATACTGAGCTTGAGTGACAACACAATTGTTCTAAAAGAACAACAAAATATTGTATATGGAAATATAAAACTCTAGCCTGGTTGGCTTCTCCCCACATTAGCGTTAATTAAAAATTGAGTTACTAATACAAAAACATTAGATAAACGCCTAAATGTTGTTATAGATTGTTTTAGAATGAGCATATATTGGCTTCTGAGCTAGAGAACATTTGTTTCTCATGAAAAGAATGAATGTGTTTGTTAATTGATATCTGGTGGAGGATGCTACAGTTAAGGCAAAACATAACCAGTTCTGTTCTGGTGCAAGGGCAAGTACACAATGATTTATGAATGGAAGAGGCGTTGAGCATGCACGAGGACGGACTGAGAATTCTGTGTTTGCTGCTACCTTCATGATAAACTTGCGCCTTCCTGTCTTCTCCTTGAATAACAGATTGCAAGGAGAGTTAGGGAAGGAAACAACAAGGTAAAAGTGTATCAAAATAGGGAAAATAGCATTTGGAATCTTTCTCATTCCCAAAGAATGCCGCCTTTCAGCAGTAGCTTTCTTATGCGATATTGTTTCTTATATTTTACTAAAAAATTTCATTGATACATCTTTTAAATATTAACAGCTTGATTTTTTCCTGCATTCATATATTTCTGTAGCAATTTTAATAGTAGTGTTAGTGTAGTTATGACTTAGAGTGTTTCCCAAATCTTGGGAAAGTCAACAAAAGGATAGAGATTATAAACTAAACTTACGAATACATTTCTATTCCTAGAGAAAGGCAGCTTGGGTGGGGTTTCAAAACTTGCAATGAAGGTGTGTGTTGGCTGTGTAATGGAGTGTGATAAACATTCTTACAATTACTGTAATATGAAGCTGCCTTGCCAGACATGCTAGAAATTATTCCAAGGTTTAGAAATTAATTGCTTAGAATATATGGAGGAGAGTGATGAAAACCACCGTAAGTTATTTTGAAACTGAAAAACAAGGAAGGCCCAAAACCCCCTGCCAGTATACTGTATCCCCCAGAGACACAGACAGGACAGAGCTCCCTCCTCTATCAGACAATGATGTTTTGCCAGAGGTGAAGATCAGCTCTGTTCCCGCTGTGATGCACCCGTGACTGCAGATCTACTGTGAAGTTGAAAACAAAGTCGTGAGAGGTACAGGTATTTTATTGATTTTATTAACATGCAAAGGTGACTACACAGGCTTACGTCACAGCTCACAGACAGTCAGGACTCACAGATGTCTGGTTTGAGAATTCAGATTGGTTTTTTGAGCCTGTTTCACTGTGAGAAACTTGGACATCATCTGGACTGAGTACCTTTCTTAAGTGAAAGATGTGTTTAATCTCATCCTGTTTCTGAGAGATGTTTTACTAATGCTCATGAGTACATCATTCTGTGAACATATGTCTTAATTGTGGAGTTGTTTTCCTTCACAAACTTTACTCATATGGAAGTACCTGATATTTAAGGGCTGGGGGGAGTTAACCAAGATTAATAAAAAGACTCTAAAACAGATATTGGTGGTGTATCAAAACCATAGCAGTATTTGTGTGAGTCCTGGTTTACACAGAGCACAATTAAAGTAGAGAACAATAACACTCTTGGATATAAAGTAACAGATGAAATCTACAGCTTCTTATACACCAGGCATTCAGCTGAGCTCCCATTTATCAAACTGTCACCAAATTAAGAATAAAAATTTAAAAATAATTAAGAAGAAGGTAAAAAAGAGAGACAGTAAAAGCATTTGGATTAAATAACAGAAATTATGAAAGACAAAGATAAAAGTGATTCCACTGTCCAGAGTACAATAAACCAATTAGGAGCTTGGGTTGTAGTAACAGAAGGACTTATGGGAAAATTGTTCAGCAGCTGAAAAAGAATGCTTGCAGCAAAACTCTGTCAATGAAAAGGCAGTAATGGGAAAGCAAGGCTCTAAGACAGAAAATGTGTCAGCTTAAAATAACTTTCTTTTAACACTTGGAAATAATTATTTTGTATAAGTAGTCTCTGATACTGCAGTAAGGAATATTACTATTGCTATCAACATCACAGATTGTGCTATTGAGACAAGCTTCATCGGACAGCTCAGAAATTCTCCATCTATGGTACTACGGTACTGGGAAATTTGACACACAGATGTGGGGTGAGGGTGCAAATTTAGTCCTTCAAAGGTAATTTAAAATCCAAATATTGTCCTACCAGGTTAATTAGTGAAAAATAGAAATTACAATTATTGAGGAACATTTAATAAATACATTTCCAGGAAATTTTTGAAAAGTTGACAAAACTTAAGAATATTCATCAAAAGAATGTGTGTTATGTTGGAAAATGTGATTAATCCCACATCCTTTATGTGGGATGAGGGAAGAAGCATCTGACTTCCAATATACTTCTGCAGGTCCTGCAACCGACTGAATCTATGCTCATGATGTAAAATACAAATGGCACAATTTTCAGACTAGATTTAGAACATTCCTGAAAGAGTTAATTGGAATAGTGAAATTCACAAAAAGTTTCCAGCTTTAATGAATACTCTATGAGAAGATGTCTCTGGAAAGCATGTGAAATATCTCTATTAGACTTGTTTAGATTCTTTTTTACCCTGCTTTTGAAAGATTTTCATAGTTCTTGCTTTTAGAATTTTGCTTTTCAAAGTGCTACTGCAACAAGTTTTTTTAGATATCTCTTAAGGGTTTTTCTGCATCAAGTTTTTTTTTCAGATATGTGGATAGCAGTAACAATGCTGTGATGCACATTTCACTGCCATCAAGCTAATCACAGTAAGGCAAGCCTTTTGCACAGTGTGAAGGGCAGATGGGTGTCATGAGGGAAATCAGTGAGGACTAGTGATGACCAAATATATGCTTCCATAGAATTTGATACTATACCAGAAAATTTTTCATCAATTATTTAGAAGATAATATAAAATTGCAGAAGAAAAAAAAATGGTATGGCATAAAGATTTTTCAGAATTATAAACAAGAAAGTTCTGACTTTCCAAGGAGAAAGTAAAGTTTGGTTAATAGGCAGCTAGTGAAAAAAAAAGATATTCACATATGTGTAAAGTTTCTATTGTTTGAGTGTGCAGTGTGCAACGTGTAGAAGCGGAGACAATATACAGAAAATGGTGAGTCTGAAAATAGTCCAAGAGTCTACTTCATATACAGCACAGCAGGTTCTCCAGATGAACTGCTGTGATAAAAAGTACCACAAGCAGAAGAATACTAGAGCTAAGGAACACACCTTGCCTCCAAGTAAGGCATTCTGTCTAACGAAATATTATTCAGGTAGCTGCATGTTAATAGAAACTGAGTAAGAGGAGTGATGGAAAAGCCTTGAAAGCTCTAAATATCTTCAAACACATTTATACGTCCATATATATTAAAGTGAAACTTGTTGATAATTGGCAGAAAAAGAATAACTATCCTTATAATAACAATATATAGATCTTGTAAGAACCCTTGATCAAACAAAAAAGCAATGGTTTAAAGGTAACACATTCAAATTAGAATTGAAGAGTAACTTTTTAAATGTGATGACAATTAACCCTGGAAACAAAATATCAAGTGAAATGCTGAATTCCGTTTCTGGTAAATTCAGATCAAACTGGCACCTTTACAGAATTACACTTTGGACAAAAAGGTGATGGAGTCAGTAGAGGGGTAACGGAGGGAAATTGAGTCTCTGAAACATGGAGTGGGAGATTGGATGAACTATAGCTCTTTTCTGATCTTCAGCTCAGTGAACTTCTTATAGTACACATCTTGTTTGTGAGAGCCCAAAGGAGATTGCTTTATCTTGTTAGCATATTGTCACAGAAAAATAGAGACATTATATTACATTTTAGAAGTTCAGTTCTTCAAAGACTTATTTTCTCCTGGTTTGGCAATGTTTTTCCTTGTTTCATTGATTTTAACAAGTTGAAAATGTCACAGGCATTTTCTGCAAATATCACCAAATGTTTTTGTGTGTGCCACTGTTTCCATAATAATTTAGATTGGATGGTCTCCATCCTTCTAAATTGGGGTGGGGGGGAGGAGGAAGAAGCGGAAGAGAGAGAGAGAAGCAGAATATTTAATTTTAATTTTTTTTTACTATCTTATCATGTTTCTGAAGGAGAAATATTCTTTTCCTGGCTGATGTGCATCTCTGTGAACGGTCGCCGATATAAAGGATACTTCAGGCATGGTTCTACAGTTTGACTCTCATAATTCTCGTTTCTGTGTGAAAGGTTTTTTGTCACTATGTTATTTATTGATTATATTTTATATAATATATAATCTATAAATCTGTATAGTATAGTATAGTATAGTATAGTATAGTATAGTATAGTATAGTATAGTATATTGACCCATTTCATATTTCAGGATAAGAATAAGCCTCTTGTGAAATCATATTCTTAGCTTTTCTATTTTGATAATTTCCTTTAATCCGTAAGTAGGGAGTTGGTTTTTATTTTGTAATTTACACATATCGTTCCTTTATTTATTACCAGAAAGAAAGAACAGGAGATGCACCAATTGAGAAACAAATGAGCAAACAATAAAATGGACTGAAGACATTTAATTGCTGTCACTTAGCATTGTTCTGTGGTTGAACTCATGGTGAATCCTTGAAAAATCTCAGACTTGAACTCAAGCATGTAAGCAGCAATGGCCATAGGAGTGCTTCCTGCACCGGTTGAACTTGCTCCTTCTGTTATTTCTCTCTGCATCATCTCATCGTTATTACCCCCATGCTTCTGTGCCTCTGGGCATAAAGAAGTACATCTTACATTCCCCCTCTCCATTTTGTCATCTTGTCCTCTGTAGGATATTGTTTCTAATCCTCTTTGTCTGTCCTTTTTTGGATTTGGACTTTGTGTGATTACTAGACTACTGGCGATTTCTCTAAACCACCTGAATGCACTCATCTACATCATACCCACAAAATTCACTTGATGAAATATTGCAAGGGTAATTTGAGACAAAACAGAGACTTGATCTCCCACTTATTTTCTTAAGTATAACCAAGCTCCACACATACTTCTAGATGTATTTCCATTTTGTAAAATTATCTTCCTCATGATTATTACTTATAACAGGTCTTCAGACTAAGACTTATTGTTGAAGTCATTGCATGAGTCCTGCAACAAAATGTTATAAAATCTTATGTGATTGACCATTAATAAACAGATATTTGAGATGAAAAAATTATATAGGATAAGAATGACAGCCTGATACAACAGGTGGTGCAACTTTGATAATTATCTGAATGAAAATAACCAGTCTCAGCAGCAGTTTCACTTAAATAAGCTTTCTTTGAGATATTTGTTCTTACTGTATTCATTCAAAATAATGAACAGATTTCTTCCTATAGTGATCTGCTACATTGAAATTACCAGATATATGTACAGTGACTTTCAGTATTGCTGTTTTTTCTAATGACATGAAGCACAGCAATCCCACTTTTCAACCTGCAATTCCAGATGTTACAAGATTAATTGAACTTAAAATCTTACGATGAACATGAATTTCAGTATTATTTTGTACAGTAGTTCCCTTCAAAGCATCAGAAACGAGCTGGCAAAGACACATAGAGCAGAGACAAAACACTGTGCAGTGTCAGTCTCATCTGCTACAAATGCACAGAAAAAAAAAACCAACAATGATACAAGAACACAAAAGATGTGGTTTACAGGGGTGTTTTAGTTTCTCCAGTGGTAAGTAAGAGATGATTACTTGGGCATCAAACATTCATTGGGGTGGCAACACCCATTGCTGATGCTGACCGTGAGAATGTAGGCTCAAATTGATTGAATTCTTTAAGAACTCATTCAAACTCTTCCACAGTGAGCAGCAACAGCCTTTAAAGGAACTCTGAAAGAATAAATGAAGGTTTTTAAAATCTCTTTAACTGTTCCATGTGATTCTTCAGGGGTAAAAGGGGTGAACACATAGGATTATCTGGGAAAAATGAAATCATGGGGGTGGGGAGTGGATTAGTATCTGCTACACTATGTTTCTGCATCTCTACTGCAGACGAAAAACATGGAGATAAAAATTTACAGGAGAAAGAATAAGTAAGGCTAGACTGTGGATACATTAGCTAGAACAGCTTTATTGTTCAGCAGCAAAAAAAAAGAAAAATAAGACCTAATGTACGCTGAAATTGAGATAGCACTCATAATTTTTTTTTTTTTCAGGCAATCAAAAACAACATGATTTTGTGTCATTCACATGGCAACAAAAACAGTCGCCTGTGAAACTTAAAAGCTTTAAGTACATTTCTCAGCATTGTCAATACAATCACTTAAGTTGCTTTGAAAGCAAGTGTAATTGTGCTATAGTAGTGCAACCAACAGCAATATGTAGAGTATGGTAGCATAGTAATATATAATAAATACCCTGTAAAAACACCATGCATTTACTTATGAGAGCAATTTTATCACTGAGAAGGTAAATAACTTGTATAGTTGTACTGAAGCAGTGCTAAGAAACAGGCCAAATGGAAAACTTTACAAGAGAAAGAAAACAGAGCAAAATAAGTACAACTGCAAAGAGGCAGGACACAAACAAACAGGGCAGAATCAAAACCAAGATAAGCAGGTCAAGAGAGAAGAAGATCCCCTGGTGCAGCTTGAGGCTATGTCCTCTCCTCCTGCCTCTAGCTGCCTGGGAGAAGACACCGACCCCTGATGTATCCGGGCTTGATGTTGGGGTGCTGCAGCCTTCTTGAAAGCGTCGCGCGTTCAGCGGTGCCTTGACACGTTCAGCGGTGAAAACACACACACACACAAAGGCGTACTTAGCCGGAGGCAAAGAGTCGGAGGGGTTCTCCTTTTGGTGTTCCATGAAATAGGTTTATTGCATGAATAGTCCAGGGAAGGAGAACCCAGAACAATGGAGTGTTCGGGGTTAAATACCAGAGGCAGTGGGGGTGGAGAGAACAGGCACCAATGGGTTGAGGGTCGGGGGTGGGGAGAGAAGGCAGGGTAATACAACTTCAACCAATAGGGGCAAGCGAGGGGAGGAGCAGGGGACAGGGATAAATGGAGTGATGAGTAAGGGAGAGCAATCTAGAACAGAACCTTATAAGGGAACAAGGAGTGACAGGCCTACGGGCCAACAAAACAGGGGAACATTAACATAGCCTGGCAGGGCCTGATGGGAAGACCTTCTCCTTCACCACAACCCAGGGGGAGATCCCAGACTTCTGAGCCTTCCCACCAGCAATCTCCTACTGCACTTGGGCCCTCCAGCCCCACTGGCTTCTCGGTCACTCCTGTGGCTGGCCCAACCCCCACAGCATCCCCTGCTGCAGGCTCAGCCACTGCCACAGACCCCTATCTGGCTACAATCTCCTTTTGGGGAGTCGTAGAGAGTGATAAGGTCTCCCCTGAGTCTCAGCCTAAACTGGTGCTCCCTCAGCTGTTCCTCATAGGAATCAGCTTCTAGACCTTTGACCAGCTCCTTTGCCCTTCTCTGAACACACTCCAGCACCTCAATGTGCTTCTTGTCATAAGGGGCCCAAAACTGGATGCAGAACTCGAGGTGTGGCCTCACCACTGCCAAGTACAGAGGGACAATCACTGCCCTGGTCCTGCTGGCCGCACTGTTGCTGGTATAGGCCAGGATTCCATTGGCCTTCTTGGCCACCTCAGCACACTCCTGGCTCAGCCTGGTTCAGCCACTGTTGGTCAGCACCCCAAGGTCCTCTTCTGCTGTTCTGCTTTCCAGCCACTCTTCTGTCAGCCTGTAGCACTGCCTGGGGTTGTTGTGGTCAAAATATAGGACCCAGAGCTTGGTTCTGTTGAATCTCAGCCCATTGATCCAGCCTGTCCAGAACCTTCTGCAGAGCCTTCCTATGCTCCAGCAGATTCACAGTCTCACCCAACAAAATGTCATAAACTTACAGACAGTGCACTCAATCCCTTCATCCAGATCATTGACAAAGATATTGAACTGGACTGGTCCTAGTACTGATCTCTGGGGGACACCCACTAATGACCAGTCCCCAGCTGGATGCAGCACAATTCACCAACACTCTCTGGGGCTAGCTGCGCAGCCAGTTTTTAACCCAGCAAAGAGTGCACCTGTCGAGGCTGTGGACTGCCAGCTTGTCCAGGAGAATGCCCTGAGAGACAGTATCAAAGGCATTGCTGAAGTCCAGGTAGACAACATCCACAGTCTTTCCTTCATCCACTAAGCAGGTCACCTGGTCACAAAAGGAGATCAAGCTGGTCAGGCAGGAGCTGCCTTTCCTAAATCCAAGCTGATCTCTTCGTTGTCCTGTATGTGCTCCATGATGGCACTCAAGATGATTTCTCTCATAACCTTGCTAGGCACCAAGGTCAGGGTGGCAGGCCTGTAATTCCCCAGATCCTCCTTACGACCCTTCTTGTAGATGCTCGTCACATTGGCCAACCTCCTCTTGCCTGAGACCCAGCTAGCCAGGATTGGTGATAAGCCTGATCTCTGTGACCGAGACCACGAAGGACACAGACATCAGCCCTGACCACATGGACTAGCTCCATGGTACTGCATGTAAACAGCTGATTTAAGATACCAGTGCTAAGGACGGTTTTATGTGTGCAGTGATAACGATTACTGATGTGTAAACACAATCACCAAGTGTGGTGTTTGCAATTTCTGACTCCCTGATTGATAAATATATATATATATGCAGTAACAGCAATCCTTACTTTGAAATAAGAACTATGAATGCAGCGTAAGTTGAGAATTAAATGAGCATAACTGAGCCCTGAGAAAGTGATAATTAAAAGACTTCAGGTGCCTTAGAAGAGAGGCTGAATGGTTGTGTCTTCAGTCACAGAACAAGGAGCCAGAACCACAGACGAATCTGCATTACTCTCACAGGGAGCATTTGCTGCAGATTCACAGCTTTTGATTTCCATGTCAGCTGCAGAAATGTACCTTTTATCACATCTGTATGTCCTGCCTGAACATAACTTGTCTTAAAACAGAGAGTATACTGAGGGGTCCCTTAGATGAGTTAATATTCAGTCACTGTATAGGAGTTTTAGGTTAATATAGTCATAGGTTAATATAATCTGCTTACTCTCAGCAGCCTTTTACACCAGCTGACAGGTTGAAACGACAGGGGTATAAATGAGAACCGGAATCATTCACACTCAGAAAGAAACCCCTGGAAAACCCTGTGACATTGGGCATGGGCTTGAGTGACTACCAAGAACTAATTAGCAAATAAAAGTCCGAGAACAGTATCTACCAGAAAACTTCATTCATATAAATAAATTGTAACTTTCTTAAGGCTTTTGGTCAGCTTTATTTCTTTTTTACGTAAATTTGAATTTATACAGCTTGTGTTCTCTATCGGGATTATTTTGCAGGTACTATATTTGAGTAAAATGATTCACAAGAATTTAGGAATTCTTGAAGCAGTTTCATTATATATTACTTTGAAATCCTTCACTGTTTTGCTCAAATTCTACATGGAATCTCACTTGTTTCAGTTTTGACTATCATGGGTAATATATTTCTCTAAAAGATAAGTAACAGAAAATTGTGGATTCTGAGTACCTAAATCAAGCTTTCTGGAAAACAAGGATCATGGTACTCACCCAATTTTATAAAATGTTGTGAAACTTGTGGTTATAAAATGATGAAGAATAGTATTTCTAACTTGTTTCAAAACTGAGTATAAAGCTTGATGACATCACATGTAAATAAAAATGACGCTTCAGACTTCAAACCCACATTACTGATCTTTTGAAGGCTCTGTAAATTCTTCTGACAACGTAAACTTTTTCCTTTGGAAAATTACATATCAAATGAAAGTTATTCTTTTACAGAGGTATTTGCCAGAGGACTTCAATATGCTTGTCTAAATGTCTTGGTAACATAAGGCATTTGATTCCAGCCAGACCACACAGCTCACAGAATGCTGACACCCACCACCCTGATCTTCAGATTCTGGGATCCCAGGGAGCTCCATGGTTCTGACTGGTCTCCTACTGAAAGTGGAGGCAGAGTGTTAACCTAAAATAGGAGGAATACTCAACTTGGATGGTGCAAATCAACACGTTTTATCATTAAATATTATGTCAGTTCAGGTTTCAATCCACATCATGCTCCAGACTCTGGGAACGTGCCATCAACACCCTGCATGGTCCATCTGCCGTTAATTCAGGGAGAAGGCTGCTTAAAGAAAGATGGGATGGACAACGGGTAGTAATTGCTTAAGTGATATGACTAATCCCCTTCACAAGTTTAACCTCTGAAGTTTTTTCATGCAAATAGAAATCATGGAAAGAAATGTGGAAAGAAATTGCTGACTTTAGCTGTGTTGCAGTACAGAAAACATCCACATTGCTAGACACTACAATTGCAAGGAATACCATGAATCTCCATCGAATTAGTGCATTTTACTTCACAGCGTGAGAAGACTCTGAGTGAACACAGTCTACTATTGCCTCTCAGTGGCCAGGCAGTAGCTTCTGAAGGCACACGAAGGTGTTCACGTGTTTAAATATTCCACCCTGTGCAGTTTTGGAATATTTCATGATAAGCCTCCTGCTAAACCTAAGTGACAGACATTTAGCTGATGTAAATCCTCATAGCTTTATTAGCTGGGAGTGAACTATATCTACTTACATTCACTACGTGTCTGGACCAAAGGCAAAAATGTGTGCAAAGGGAGTAACAAAAATTTGTCTGAGACTCCAATGTTAAATCAAGCTGGCAAAACATTGGTGAGATTAAAAAAAAAAAAACAAACCCAAAACATCTCAAATCATCTGGTACACAGAAAATGAGACACTATATAGAAAAGCTTTCTAAGAGGAGTAAAGTCACTTCCTAATTATCAATTTCTTACGTTGAAGTAAGAATCCTTGCATTTAGCCCATCTTTTCTAGAAAGCACATCTACAGCTGAAACCAGAACTATTGGTTTCCTCCAGGTAGACTGATCAGCTTTTAGGATATAAACCAGCCAAGTGGAGAGGCATTTATGTCTGCTTTGTATTGGCAGAATACATCAATCCATGACTCTGGCTGAAGAGATCATGTATCTCCTGACATTTTATGGCAAAGATATATATACAGCCATGTGCAGCTGTGCAGAGAATGCCATCCTGAAGATGTGAGAATGGAGGAACAAGAAAATTTTGGACTATATTTCATAGTTTATGGACACTGTCATCAGCAGTTGTGACCTTTTCATCTAGCACTAAATATAAGTGAAAAGAACATAATTCTCTGTGAGTTCTGTAACATATCAGCAATTCATGCCTATGATGTCAATCCATAGCCTCATGCTTCTCATATTTCAATTGGGCAATGCAATGTTACAGCTTTCAAATTGGTGCTGAATCTTTCCATTGAATTTTTATTCAGTAACTCTTGAACTGTTTCTACATAAGGTGCAGGCTTAAAAGAAGACAATAATTAATATATTCTGGTTTGATTGTATTAATCTTTTGTGTTAAAGATTTTGTTGCTATGTAGTATACACTTTTAAAAAAATGTTTTGCTTCCTGTATTCTGCTTGTAAGTAAATATCCTGCTAATTCCTACATACAGAATTATGAAAAACACGTCAGTATGTGTAACTCTAATTAACATGCTGGGGGGAAAAAAAAAAAAGATGAGAAACTGACTATTTAGAAGTGTGCTTCTAACAGGCTTTCAAATGACCTTACTACAGTTTTTGAGAAGTTTTTCTCAAACTAAGTGGATTATTTTGGTATGCTTTAAACTAAATACAACCCATCTAAACGGTTAGCCCATGCTATGAAGATAAGCTGTTTTAACTAATAATCTAGACATATGAATTTAGAAATTAATCATAGAATCATCACAGAACCACCACAGAATCTTAGAAATGTTTAATTTGGAAAGTATTTTAGAAATCATCTCTACACCCCTGTCATGGGCAGGAACATTTTCCATTAGAACAGATTGCTTAAAACCCCATCCAACCTGATCTTGAATATTTCCAGGGATGGGGCAGCCACAACCCCTCTGGACATTCTGTTCCAGTGTCTCACCACCTCTATAGTAAAGCATTTCTTCCTAATATCTCATCTAAACCTGCCCTCTTTCTGTTTAAAACATCCCCCCACCTCCTATCACTACACATCCTTGTGAAAAATCCCTGTCCAGCTTTCTTTAGGCCCCCTTCATGTTCTCCTTTGTTTTGGGAAAGAGGCTAAAGAAAAGGTCAGCCTCCATTTGACCAAAAATCAAGAAGGTGAAAGTTATGCTTAACTTATATTTTGCAGTAGGCACTAATTGCCAGTGAATAGTGATGTTATCCTGATTATAAAATGAATCCCTGCGAAGCAGTCACTAATACTACAGTGCAGACTCTTGGGCTGCCCACACTGTATGATATTTCAGCATGAGGTCATTGGTCTAGAAACAATCCTTCCAGCTGTCTTTCCAATTTTGCCCATCTTTTGTGGTTGGAAATTATTTACGTCATAGGCTTTTGGAGTCACATATGGTTCTTTAAATTTGTTGATGGCCTACAAGGCTTCCCTTCCCTCCTGCCCCACAGAAAAAAATTTGAAATCTCAGTAGGATAAAACAAATAAACATTTCTCACCTGGATTGTACAGACTGACTACGTTCCAGGAGGATATAATCGGATTTGCTGTCTCTAACACTGTCTGCACTTGAAAAGGCCTCAGAGTAAAGAATGTGGTCTTAAGCTTCAAAACTTATATGTCTTTATTAAAAAAATACATATAAGCTACATTGAACTTCTTAGACTTCTATATGAAAACTGTGATATCTTTCTTAGTTAAAAGAAAATTCTGCAGATATAAAGGAATTATGTTTGTCTACAAGAAGCCACTGTGTATCTTATACACACATTAGGATACTTTTAAACTAGGTAGCTTGGTTATTGCTGCTGCTGTGAGTTTCTCTGAGGGATATGTGCATTGCATACCCACTTGGATTCTGAATTTCTGATTATCCGGGACTGCACTGCACACTAAATATATGTGAAAGCAAGAATAAACTCCCCATCCCCTTCCATGCCCATTTATTTGTATGTGTTTATAACAAAACAATCCATTAGTGTCAGTAATGGTAATGAGTACATTAGAAACATCAGAAAATCTGCTACAACAGAAGTAGTAATAACATCATGGAGTTTTGCCAGTTTCATAGGGATTGAGGTCATTGTGAAAAAAATTGTACTGCTCACTATCAGCTTCTAAGCAACGTACTTTTTATAATTAAGTGATGTGCCTCAGATTCTTAACACTTCCCATAAATTACTAGATAAAATCTGCGAGAGTTTATACATATAGTTTAAAGACAAGTTTTCTTCTATAACTTTGTTCTTCTCTAAGAATATTGTTTCCCTTTCTCTGGTTCCATGGTATCCTGACATGGAACTTGCCTTACATCTAAACATAGAGAAAGAAACTGTGTCTACAAATTCATTGGGTGGACTATGACACTCAAGGCTAAAATGCTTTACATTCAAGGAATATTTGAGGTTCACTAATAAGTGAATAAACTCTCTTCTAACAATTGGCCCTGGGAGGGTACAACCTGCTCTTATGTGGCATTTTCAAGTGACTCACTTCTGTAGCTCTGCCTGATTGCTGCCTGCGATCCATATCAATTGCACAGGAAACAGTGATTATTCCTATATATCTTTGTCTGGAACCCACATTTACTATTTAATGTAATTGCTTCCCCACTGTGGTGTTGTTTGAAAACGAGTGTTTGCTTGCTTTATTTATTTATTTTAATTTCAAAATTTTCTGTTGTGATGTAACATGCTGAGAGCACCTACAAGAAAAAATTGCTATCCAACATCCTCTTTTTTCTCCAAATTTGGAATTTATTATACCCCCTTACTTTTAGTTGCATAATTGCTAAGATCTCTTTTGCTGGGGGCATTTATTTTCCACTCCATATTTGTATGATACAATACAATATAAAAATATTTAACTGTTTGCATGGCTTAGCTGTATCAGCTTTGGACAAGAAATTTAAGAAAGACAGACTTTTAATTTCCACATTTCTTTTGTTTTCAACGTTATGCATAGGTCTTAACCACTCTTTAAAGCAGCCACAATAAATAACAGGAAATGCTTTCAGAATTATAACAAAAGCACCCTCCTGAACCCTTCTGTCACTTTACTACCACTTTAGTAAGAAGTTTACTCTACTTATGGAGGGTTTTTTCAAAAAACAGCCACTCCTATTTGGTTTCTATGTAATACATTTCTTTTTTTAATATTCTTGATGTCGTGTTTTCATTTAGCTCCAGCCAGCAACTAAGCCCCACCACGGCCACTCTCTCACTTCTCGCCAGACAGCTGTGGGGAGAGAATCAAAATGGCAAACGTGCAAAAATTTGTGAGTTGACACAAAAGCAGCTTAGTAACTAATACAGAATAGAATATAATGATGAGGATGATAATAATAATGATAATGATGAGGATGATAATATTAATTGTAGTAATAATAAAAATAATAGTAATTTAATTTAAAAGAAAATGACAGAGACAAATAAAACCCAAAAAAGACAAGTGATGTAAATGAAAACTGTTGCTCACCACCAACTGACTGATGGCCAGCCAGTCCCCAAGCAGCAGTCCCTTACTAAACTTCCTCCAACTTTATATGCTGAGGATGATGTCATATGGTGTAGAACATCTCTTGAGTCACTTGGGGCCAGCTCTCTCTGTTGTGTTGCCTCCCAGCTCATTGTTCATCCCCAGTCCTCTTGCTGGTGGAGTGGGATGAGAAGCAGCAAAGGCATTGGCCCTGTCTAAGCCCTGCTCAGTAACAAAAACTTCCCCATTTCCAGCACAAATCCAAAACACAGCCCCAAACTAGCTACTATGAAGAAAACTAATTCTATCCCAGCCAAACCAGTACATGTTTTCATCATTCTTGGCAGTAATTATAGAACAACAGTAAAATAAGAAGACAAATAAAATGGTTCAATAAAAACAGAGTTTATTTTATTAAACTATTGATTTCTTCTGTCTCAACCTTCTTTCTGTGAAGATTCAAAACAAAGAACAGATTTTTTATTAGCTGCAATGTGCTATGTCCTCAAATATATCATATACCCTTTTAGCTATTTTATTAATTTATTTTATGGCTATCTACTAGGACTTTGAGAGCTTTGTGATTAATTAATAAAAAAATGCAAGACTGAAATTTGATCTTTCTGGGTTTTATTCAAGATATTCAGATACATTTCCTCCTAAATATTTCAATATGAATATATCACTACAGTTAGTAAAAAAATTACACACTTGATTTCATCTCTTAAACTAAAACAAAGTTCAATGGTCTACAACTGCTTACCAGAAAGAAACCCATCCAAAGTTATTTGCTTTCAGAGTAACTCAGAAAAGGATTTTTTCAAACATGTATTATTCTTTAGTACATGACTATTCTTTAGTCACACATCTCAACTCCATTAAAATGGATGGCACAATTAACTGCTATCTGAGGTAGGAAATTACTTAACTGTGTACTGCATTGTTTTCTCAGTGAGACTGTATTTGATGCAAACCAACATTTTATGTTATTTTGATTAAACAAGTTTCTCTTTCCGATTCCTATACCCTGTAGCTTGCTTTAAGAGAAGGCAATTACACTTCAACCTCACTGAAACCAGTGGAAGCTAGATGAAGAAAATCTGTGAGAACATGGCACTTTATGGCACCCAACTTAATTGCACTCACACTTAGCTTCTGTGTACTCCACCAGCTTTAACTGAGCTACATTGCACTTGGTTGCTAATTGTTGCAAAACCAACTCTCTGTTTCTTAAGCTTGTTATGTGTATATTTATGTAAATACATTCTAGCATGCAATATTTAGTTTGCATATAGTTAAATATTTCAAGTAAGAAGATCAGCTAGACCACATTCTTCTCAACACAATCCACAATTTGGTCTATTACCAAATGTGTTTGCTTTGTAGCTGCACTTTGCCTCAAATATTTTACAATAAAAAGCTGTGACTTTTGCAAGCGTAAATAGTAAACAACCTGATGAGAACTAACACGTGCTGTTGATGTTTAGGTATGCATTTCTGTTTGGAGGTTGATTTTCAGGTCAGGTCGGGGGAGAACTCAGGGATTTAGGAACAGGAAGAACAGTATGGAAGGATGTTGTAGGAAGAAGTGTCAATTTCACTTTGACAGTGACTATTTAACAGTGATTCTATCCAGAAAGGAGCAAAGGAGTAAAAAAAGTTGTTATGTCAATCAATTCCTGTTTTTCTATTCCAGTGTAAGTTTTCATTTCACTTTAAGAGTCTTAGGTCCAACTATTTAATTATGAAACTATTTGTTTTGTAGAAGGAAATTCTGACAACAGGCTTTCTTGAAGATTGACCAGAGAAGAACACGTTTTATGGAGCTCTTTCAGATGCACATCTACATCTCATTCCTGCCTGTTTCAGAATTTTCCATGTGACTTTGGGAGTTTATTTTCCTCAATCTGAGCTTCCTCAGCTGTAAAATATGATTAATAAGGCTTACCAGCCATGGTTTTGTTTCATAGAATATGAGTTCTTTAGGGCATAGACCAACTTTATACATTTCCATAATACATAAAGTTTTGGCAAAGGTGTCCAACCACTATTAAGTGCATAAAATAATAAAAAGTGCATTATCTTTAATTGCTTTTGCTTTATACCCCCCTAAATTCAAAGTAGTAAGTTTAGGTGAGAAGCAGTATAAAATATTATACCATTAGCACAGTATCGCATCTTCTGAAATTACTTTATTCCTTGTACATAAAACCTGCAGAAGACAGCTGTTAACAAAGTAGTCTCTGCAAGGACTCTTCCCTTTTCAGGCCCAGCAATGCTGGATATTGTTCAGGCTACATCTGGTCAGAGGGCTTCCTCTAACCTGAACAGCAGGTTGGGTGAGGTTCTCTAGGGTGAGGATCCAAGCTAGAACAGCAGGTTTTGCTAAATACAGTAGCAAAACAGATCTCTCTGACAGTGACTTTTAA
Source organism: Amblyornis subalaris (assembly GCA_018881555.1). NCBI lineage: Eukaryota > Metazoa > Chordata > Aves > Passeriformes > Ptilonorhynchidae > Amblyornis > Amblyornis subalaris. The sequence continues at coordinate 1,807,196 of JACAXG010000144.1, read as the reverse complement.
AAGTGAAAAAAATGGTGATGAGTTTGATGTCTGTTTGTCTGGGTGTCACTATGCAGTATGTCTTTCTGTTGTCAGAGAATGCTCAGATACAAAAGATTTCCTTGGGGTATTACACAGAAATAAATATGGTTAGTATACAAATATAAAATCTTCGTCACTTCTAAAGGTACCTACATCTATCATAACAGCTACAGCAAAGAGGTTACTTGTTAGAAGAAGTCTTTTTTTTTTAACTCTGAAATCTGAAGGAATCTGAGGTAGCAGTGGACCCGCAACTAGAAAGTAATTCTGCAAAATGCAGTAATTGAGCAATTAGCAGCAGGGACAGAATTGATGAACTGGTTAGGAACAATTTGTGTTTGCCTCCTCTCTTGAATTACTAAACCAAATGAGAAGTGCAAGGAAAAAAAAACAAGATAAAATAGAAATCATCTACACTGTTCAAGCTAATTTTGCAATTCCCTTCAGAGCAATCGTAAATGTAGCTACTGAATATAATTTGCACAGATTTTTTTTAATAAATCACATAATCTTTCATGTATCCTTCAGAGGAATGCAGAACATTAATGGGATGCATGTATTACTATATGGAAGGGGGGGGGAGGAGGAGAGAAAGATTAGAACAAAACTGTAATTGCTGATTATGTTAGGAATAAAATAAAGCATACACACACTATTTAGATTTCTTATGCTAGTGATTACTGGCCAGTAAAATTTTATAACCTAAAGGAGACTTTTTTTTTCCAGTACATCCAGTTTCTTCCCCCTGGCTGTGCTTTTCCTACTACTCTAACGCCAAAAGTTTGTAGGTGGCCATTATGTATTATAATCACAGAAGTTATTCCTATCACATAATTACTGAACTGCCCTGAGCACAGATGTACTTTAATGAGCCTTTGGGGAAGTGGATTTAGCTTTCTTCTGTTTCTGAATGGCTAAAAACCATTCATGCACTGCTTGCAGAGTCACTGCTTGCACATGGATTATATCTGCTGGCAGTCTTTGCTTCTGCTATTTAGATTTAAATGATCACAGCTATTTCTTCCTCTTGAAGACCCTCAAAAATTTTTAATTTTCCTTATTTAATTTACTAATTTGTTTCACAGAAATTCAAGGACAAAAATATCCTGCTTTGGAAATACTCTCTTGAGAACTTCTTTTCCTAGATGAAGTGAACTGCCACATTCCTCAAGGCAAATACTGCTTGTTTAGCTTTTAGTGAAAGAACCGCTACTTTCTGGAGTCTCTATGCCAGGGCATTATGGTACAAACGCTCTGCCTGTGGAATCAGGCTGTGGAGGAAATGAGATTGGCAAATATTAGTTTAGTAAGGAATCATGGAAGCATCTTTAATTTTTGACTCTTTTCATTTCATGGACTGTAGATCTCCCGACCACAGTCTGCTTTTGTATTCATCTATACATCCTCTATGAGAAAAATTGTCCCATGGGTAGGTTATCCGTGATACCTAAGACTCCCTTTTCCTTGGTGATCTAAACAGGAAGCATATATTGAAAAAGTCGTCAGAGATTTGTGGTCAATGGCTCTGTGTCCAGGTGGAGGCTGGTGATGAGAAGTGATGTCCCTCAGGACTCTGTCTTGGACTCGTGCTTGTTAACATATTTACCAATTACACAGACAGTGAGACTGTTTGCAGATGACATAATGCTGAACAATGGGGACACAACAGAAGGAAGGGATGCCATCCAGGAGGACCTGGACAAGTTTGAAAAGGGGGTCCACAAGAATCTCACGAAGTTCAACAAGGGCAAGTGCAAGGTGCTGCAACCTGGGTTGGGAAAATGCCAAACAGACTGGGAGAAGACATTGAGAGCAGCCCTGTGAAGAAGCACTTGGGAGCTCTCACTGATTAAAAGTTGGACATGAGACAACAATATTCAACAATATTCCAGACAGCCAATTGTACCCCTGGTTGCATCAAAAGCAGCGTGACCAGCAGGGCAAGGGAGGCAATTCTGGTGAGAATCCACTCTGGTGGAGACCCATCTGGAACACTGCATCCAGCTGTCGGGTCCCCAGCACTGGGAAGATGTGGACTTAGTGTGAGTCCAGAGGAGGTCCGCAAAGATGGCTGGAGCACCTCTGCTGCGAAGAAAGGCTAAGAGAATTGGAGTTTTTGGTCAGGAGAACAAATGGTTCCAGGAAGACCCCACTGGAGCCTTCCCCACCTAGGATAGTATAAAAAAAGAGACAGCAACTTTTTACACAGGTAAAATCTAGTCACAGGAAAACAAGAATGGTTTCAAACTAAAAGAGTAGATATTTGAATTAGATGCTAGGAAGAAATTCTTTACTGTGGGGGTGGTGAGGCACTGGAACCAGTTGTCCAGAGAAATCATGGATGCCCCATTCTGGCAGTGGGACCTGGCTGGATTGGGCTCTGTGCAACCTGATACAGTGTGTGGCAACATTGCCCATGCCAGGGCTAGGAGTGGTTGGAACTAGATGATCTTTAAGGCCCCTTCCAACCGAAACCATTCTACGATTTCATGATCATCCTGGCTTTCTTTTTCATTTAGCCATATTTGAACCATCACTACTTCCTGTAACCATAGGAGAAATAGGCATAAAGGTTTGTATATATATGGATTTTCCAGTAGATAGGTACCTTATCTGAGCTATAAAATACATTAGCTCCAAGAAACCAGGTAAGTAATTGTTATCAGAATATTGCATTGAGAATCCTGCTTTACACAAAGAATATTAATAAGTCTATGTCACTGACAAAGAAAAAAGTCTGGCAGATCATCTGATGATGTTATCAGAGAGACAAAATTTGTAATATAAATGTCAGACCACAGTATTTAGAAATAATTCATCCAAAATTATAAAAAAAATCATAAAATTTGCTTTAAAAGTAGTCAGAGGAGGAATTATTTTTTATTTCCCTGTGGCCTTTACATTATTTAAGATTCATTTTTACAAGCTTTGCATTGCAACTTCATTAGAAAAAGGTTAAAAAGGAAAGCTGATTTGTTTTATATAGTTATTTGAGTCTAACTACAAGGTCTGTAACTAGAAATATTATCCGACTCACTAAGTGAGAGAACTGCAAGACTGTGAAAATTCAATTCAGTTAACGACATCACCAGAAGGGTTTTTTTTCATCTTTTACCTAAATCTCAGGCTGCTCGAGTTATTTTCCAACTCCAGTTCCAAATTTCTGGACCTAAACTCTTGTACAAGGTTGACTACAATGTCACCAGGCTGCCATAATAATATTACTGAAACAGCTTTATTTCTCTCCTTTATATTTTTCTAAATTAATGTAAATTATTTAAGTTAATTTAAATTAATTATATTTTAATGAGTTTTCAAGGCTATTATAAATTAAACTTTATAAATTAAATATACATATATCATCCTATTCTAATAACTTCTCTCTCATATTTTCCATAAGTTTATCAAATTTCACATCTTCAGCAGGCATTTATTAATTTGATAAATGTTATCAGTGAGAAAATTTCAGTGTGAACATGTATTCCTCTGGTAGAATTTATTTACATAGTGATGTTGGAGTGTACAGAAACATAGGTTACTCTCATACAGGAGAATTCTGAGGGATTAATTTAAAATAAAAGTCTTCAAACAAAACAGAGAAGTACTGCAGCTGCTGTAATTGGAGAAATTAGCTCGAACTGTTTTGAGTTCAATCTTACAATTAGGTCTGGTGTATCATGACCTGTAATAATACAGATCCATTGACATTGCCAGCTGAAGCTTTTAAGAGTAAAGCTTTTATCACATACTTTCTCACACGTGGAGAGTACCTGTAGGGTTTAGCATAACTAGAACAAAGTCTGCCATAATAATGGTGACTAATTCTTGGCCTATAAACCATTTGAAAAGGTTTAAATTGATGACCACAATAAGAACAAATCAACTAAATGATAGCAATATTAAGGCACTGCTTAGCAAAAAGAAGGGTGGTAGAATTTAAAGGTAATGAACTCAAACTGCAAAATCCTGTTTTTATGGTCAGTTAATCACATTGAATCATACAACCAATATCAGTGCGATATTCAGAAAGTCCAGCAGTGTCAGTTTTCTCGTATAGAAGAACTACTGTCTCAGACCCACAATCTATATTCCAAACTTTATTTGTGGTATAGGAACAGGTATCAGCTGTAGAAGCTAGGTGTGCAAATACTAGATAAACAAGTCAGAATTTCTTTGATAAAGACCACCATTTGTCAACTACCTTTACCTCATTTGAAAGTAACACTTCTACTGAGATATCAATGTAGCCACTTTAGCATTGATTTAGCAAGTTCAAAAAGTCACTAATCTGTGAAATACTAAAAAACTGATGCAGGGCACATTGAAGACATAATCACAACCATGTCAATATTCTATGATTTCGTATGACAATACAAAAACTTCTCAGATGTGCAAAAACTTAGAAGTGTTCTCATGTCAGCTACATTCTTTCTAAAAAGTATTGTCTCTCTTTTCTTGTAGCTAAGGAAATTTCTTGTCACATAGACAAAGCAAAACAATTACCTGGAGGCCACATTTAGAAGCAAAACTATTGTTTGTTTTTTTTTTTTTTGGTTTTGTAGCAGATAATAAATCCCAGCTCCGTTTTAATTTTTCTTGCTTGTGAGGTAGTATTGGGCATGAAGAAAGATGCTGAGCATATCAGAGAGTTCAAGGTCTTTTATTCATATGTAAATTAATGGAAACCATTACCAGATGTTTCCAAATGTCTTTTTGGAACAACTAATAAACTGTGTTTGTATGTATGAAAAGACGCTTCCTTATGGTGTTTTTTTGCTTATTCAAAACACTAGAAGGAAGAACACAATCCCCATGAACAATATGTTTCTGTGCTGGAGTAAATGTCCATGTGTGCACTTGCCTCTACTATGGAATTCTAAAAATCACTTAGAGAAAAATTTAAAAAAAAATAGTTGAACTTAGGAAATTTGGTCTTTTGTAAACATAATTCTACAAAATCTACTGTTATGGAGACTGGAGAAGAATAAGTCAACTGTTAATGTTTTTTTCTCTAGTGTAGGAACCAGGGACCACTGATGGAAATAGTGGCAGCCAAGCAAAAAAAGTCACATATGGTGATTCAACATGTAATGAGTAATAGATCTACAGAACTCCTTGTCAAATGAAGATGTAGATGTAACATGTCTATATGTATTCAAAGGAAAATGGGGAAAGGACTTAGAACTGAAACTCAGTCTAACTCAGAAAGCTAGAACTTAAATGCTAAAAGTAGAAAAAACAGGGAAAATGTTTTTTAGAGACACATACACCTGCTCTTCTCTTTCTTTTCCTAAACATTTGCACAGGAACCTTGTCAAAGGTATGGAATTATAGAATGATTTTAGGCTGGAAGGAACCTTAAAGAGCATTTAGTTCCAGTCCCCCTGCCATGTTCAAAGACACCTTCCATGTTGCTCAGAGCCCAATTCAACCTGGCCTTAAACACACCCAGGGATGGGTCATCCATAACTTATCTGGGCAGCCTGTGCCAGTGCCTCACCACCCTCACAGTAAAGAATTTCTTCCTAATCTAAACCTACTCTCTCCCAGTTTAAAGCCTTTACCCCTCGTGCTTTCACCACAAGCCTTTAAAAAAAAGTCCATCTTTAGCTTTTCCATATCCCCTGTAGGTACCACAGTGTGTTATAAGGTCACCCCAAAGCCATCTTCTCTCCAGGCTAATGAAAGCCAACCCTCTCAGCCTCAACCTCCTCATACAGGCAGTGCTGAAGCTCCCCGTTTATCTTCATGTTGCTCTAACAGGTCTACGTCTTCCTATTCTGGGGTTCCCAGAGCTGGATGCAATAATTCTGGTGGGGTCTCATGAGACAGGCCATGCCTAAAGGGACCATTGACGCGAACCAGCACTCAGGTTTCGGGCAGAACGCAGGATGGCGTTGGGTAGCAGCATCGAACCCCACGCCACACCTGCAGGGCGTGCGACAGCCCCGTGCGGAGTCACTATATCCCAAGCCGCCCGCTAAGCCGCCCGTCCCTTGCCGCCGTCGCCACTGTCACCCCAACCAAGCCCGTCCTACGCCAGCTGCTGCACCCACGCCGCGTCTCGAGCCACCGCGCAACCCTACCACCACAAGTAGTCCACAGCGACTCGCCATCCGTTCCGCCGCTCCACCGCCTCTTCGACAGACACCACTATGCTCCGCCACCTCTACATCATCGCGTCAAGCGGCGTCCTCTCCTGTTCTGCCTCCCGCTGTGATACCGTCGCATAGAGTGATGTCACCACCTCCCGCCATCGCTGCATGTTCTCGGCACTGCCGTCAGCTCCGCACAAGCAACACGGTCGGCCAGCGCCAGCTACAGAGCTCGATGTGACCAGCGGCCACCGTACTTGGGGATCGTGTGGTACGCTCCACCACTCGCACCACCGCGGCCGATGGAGCCTACTGCTGCCCGGCGGGGGCCTCCTGCCATTCTGCGCCTGGGGCCACGGGGTGGCGGGTCGCTCCCTGTTGCCGCCTGACTGGAGCGTCCTGCCATCTTGTGGCTGGGGCCGCAGGGTGACAGGTCGCCCCCAAATCTCCCCCGTCTTCCGACCTCCTGTTTTAAGTTCTTTCAACAATCCTAATGTATTTTCCCAATCCAATAATCTCTTTACTTACATTCCACACCTGCCTTATGCTTCTTTTGAAAGGAGGAGGGTTTGAGAGGAGAGGGTGTGTGGGCAGAGAATTGAGGGAGAACTAAAGTGCTTTTATTTTGAGCTTTTGTTCTCCAGACTCCAAATGCAGAGTTCTAACGGTCATGTCTAAGTTTCTCATACATCTTCACTTTAGATGCTGTTTCTCTTTTGATTTTAATCACGTTAATTTATGAGCCCCTACAGAAAAGCCTAGCCCAACCCCGTGCACATCGCCAGCCAGGATGGAACACCTCTGCTTCCTTCTGGTCTGCCTACTGGGCAAGGATGCCACATGGATCGTCCCGTTTGGACTGCCCCCCTGCCAGAGGCGTGTGTCTGCATGGGAGATGCGCACCGCCAAAGGATCCACACAGCAATAGTCAAGAATCCAAGACTGCAGGAAGCGAGGACCGGCTGGACAGTGGGGTTAGGAGGTTGGGTTAAGGATGGACTGTGGGTGGTTTTGATTATTTTGATTGTTGTATGTATCCTTAGTTACATTGTACGCTGTATGCCTGGGTCTATGGGAAAAGCCTTCCTCCTTCTTTTAAACAAGGAAGGGGCAGATGTGGTGGTGGCTTGGCCTGCAGCTGGGGATGCTGCGGAGGATGGGCCAGCCACACAAGTGACCAAGGAGCCAGTGGGTCCAGAGAGCCCAGGTGTTGTATTAAGTAAAGGCTCTGGGGTCCGAGATCTCTCACTGGAGTGTGGTAAGGAGGAAGGTCTCTCCCACCCAGGCCCTGTAATGGTATGTTCCCCTATTTGGTTTGACCCACTAGCCTGTCAATCTATGTTTCCATATATGGTTATGTTCTGGCAAGTTCTCCCTCACTCTAGGCCCCATTGGCCCTGTTCCCCTGCTCCTCCCCTTGCGTACCCTCATTGGTTGTCTTATTGTAACCCTGCCTTTTCTCCTCCCTCTTGCCCTCGTGTTATTGGTCCTCGGTGTTTTCTCTGCTCCCATTTGGTTCAGTATGTAACCCCTTGTCACACCATTGTGTTCAGCTCTCCTTCCCTGACCCTCCACCATCTTTGTGGAACATCATAAGGACAGTCCGCCTCCAGCTCTTTGACCCCAGCTTAAGGTGCTGAGTGTGCGAGTGCCTGTGCGTCCACCTGCGTGGATGGGATAAGGGGTGCTAGCTGGGATGCCCGGCAACTCCTGAGAGGGCTTACGGCCCCCAGGCGCTTAAGGAAGAAGGCAACATCCTATCTTATCTTGCTGGTCACCGCATACCACGCCGACACACCGCTGGACACAGGACGGCTCTCGGGGAGGTTGCAGTGTTTACCATCCCTAGCCGAGCCACAGGCCACAACAAAGAAAGGGAACAACGCTGGGCCTTCTGAGTGTCCTCTGCAGACCTAGAGACTCCCGGAGCCCCGAACTCCATCCTCAGTGAGCGACTCTCAGGAGGGACTGTGGAGCCACCGCACACACACCCACTGTCCCAGGAGCCATCTCAGGCTCTAACACAAGTGGCTATATCCAAGCGTACACACCGAAGGCAAAAAGACTGAGAGCAGACTTTTGTATGGGTTCTGAGGGTTTAATCCGACAGAGGGTCCAGGGACAAAAGCCATTGACAGGGGAGGGTCCAGGGATTTTAGAGGGGTACAGTCAACCCATTAAGCAAAGGTTTAAGCAAAGGGGAGGAAAGAGTACAAACAGACCAACCAGGGGTGAAGTGGGAAGGAGCAGGGAGAAGGAAAGCAATGGGGTGTCGAAGAACAGAACTTTCCAGAACTTATACATATGAAACGGGATAATACATATTCATAGGTCATGCATAAAACAGGGTGAAGAAATGATGAACCAATCGTAACTGAATAGCCAACCCAAAGGTCTGTGGGTGCTCACCCTAACTATTCGGGGAGATGTCAAACATCCAAGCTAGCCCAACAGGAGTTTGATGCTGTGGTTTGGGCCTGTGGCTCACCAATGACCCGGGCAGCAGCAACTGCCACTGCAACAACCAGAGTGTGTTTTAAGATCTCCCCAAAGCCATCTTCTCTCCAGGCTAATGAAAGCCAACCCTCTCAGCCTGTCCTCATACAAGAGGTGCTGAAGCCCCGTGCTTATCTTCATGTTGCTCCAACAGGTCTACGTCCTCCTATGTTGGGGTTCCCAGAGCTGGATGCAATAATTCTGGGGGGTGTCATGAGACAGGCCATTGCCTAAAGGGACCATTGACATGAACCATGGTGGAAGTTCCTTTGTTGTCATGAATTTATGAAAATATGCCCTGAGTCTTCAGCTTCCCCTGGGGAGACAACCTTCTCGTAATATCACAGAAGGTGATCTAAACTATTGTGCCTGGAGGATTCTGAATCGTGTGTTTCATTTCTCCCCTTGAGCAAAGGCACTTCAATGCTAGCACCAATATAATGAATATCCATTTTTAACAGAAAATTATTTTTCTTGGTTTCTGTAGTACTTTTTTGTTTGTTGTCACCAGGCATGCCTTATAAAGCTGAAACATGCAGGAAAGCTAAAGTAATCTTGTAGATGTGGTACATGTGTGAACTGTTCTGCCAAAGAAATGTGTAACACCATGTTGTATACAAATCAGCATTTCAACCTGGAGTCTGAATATCAGAAACTTGTGAACATCTCAGCTGTTTTCGGCACTTGGACACTAATTTTTAGATTCCTGTATTGTACATTGTCACAGTGTGGCCTCGTCTAGCTGGAGGTCAGTGGCCGCAACCTTCCTAGAAGCCTCACGCTTGTCCGGCGGTCCTTCGGTGCAGTGTGTGACAGCCGGTGGGAAAGGCACAGTGCTGTGCCTTCCACCCGCTAATCCCACCAGCGTAGGTGGTTAAGCAGGCAGTCACACAATGGACACCTTAAGATGGGAATAAAGAGTCGGAGGTGGACTGTCCTTATGATGTTCCACATAAGGTGTTTATCCTTGAAGGGTCAGGGAAGGAGAGCCAAAAGAACAGGGTGACACAAGGTTTTATACAGTACAGACAAGGGGCGGAGAGAACACTGAGGGCCAACCACACTAGGGTTAGGGGGAGGAGAAAAGGTGGGGTAGCAGTACACAAACCAATAAGGGTAGGCGAGGGGAGGAGCAGGGGAACAAAGCCAATGGGGTGTCGAGTGAGGGAGAACATTCTGGCACATAAACATATACAGAACCTAGATTGACAAGGATATACCAAATGAATGGGGGAGCACACTACTCTAAGGCCTGGGTGGGAGAGACTTTCCTCCTTACCACAATTTAGGGGGAGATCTTGGACCTCGGAGCTTTTATTTAATACAACACTTGAGCTCTCTGACCCCACTGGCTCCTCGGTTACTTGTGCGGTTTGCTTATCCTCCACAGCATCTTTAGCTGCAGGCTAAGCCACTACTACAGTACATTCTTAGTCTTAGTCAAAATCAGGTCACTTTCAGGCTATAGCCAAGCAGAGATTGTAAAAATAGGCGTGTATGTATATCAGACACAGCATGCTTTTGACAAGTCACAACCCACAGGTCAGTCAATCCCTAACGTCTGTTTTCTTCTTAAAACTTCCTGGTTGACTTTTATGTTCAATTTCTTTGTGAATCGTAGCACAGAATGATATAAATATTACAAATTAAATCCTTAACAAATCAGCTACTCCCATATTAGTTTCAAGACCAATTTGTACCAAGTAAGATCTGTGGTACTTAAAAACTCTTCCTTCCTGCAAACTGAAATCATCTCTTCAGTTTTCCTTCAGTAGGTTCATGACATTACTGGTGAGTCATGAAGTTGATAAGAAAATGGAAAAACAGCAGAGTATGTTATATACTATTAAAACAGTTATGATATTGCTTGAGATGTACGATACAGCCAGCTGTTCCTTGTTCTAACCTATTTTTTACCTTTTCCAGACTAAAATCTCTGGATTCCACTGAGAAGTTATGTGATAGATTTTTAATATAGTTATATAGACTTAAAAAACCATCCTGACAAAGATATCAGGGTGATTTTTCTTCCTACCTAGGCTGCCCCATGCAAAGCAAGAACATCCTTTACAAACAACTGATATTTTGTAATTCCATCAGGCTTGAAAAACTTGTGTATATGCTCTAGGCTGTTTACATATTACCATTTTATAACCTGCTGGTCTCCACAGAAAATCCTTGCAAGAACCGAAAAATCTTTTCTCTTTATTTACCCACCAGGATGCTACTGGTGCAGGTGGAAGCAGAAATGAAAAGGAGACCACATGCCTGCAGAAAATATTCCTAGGAAATAACCTTCAGTTAGATAAGACACACATTCATATTGCTATTGACTAGACCATGCCTGTGTTCTTTCAAACAGTATAATAGCCAAGTTATTTAGTGTTGCAGTGGTAGCTTTAAATAAATAAATAAAATAAAAAGTTTGAAACCTGTCCAAGATATCAGTGCTATCTTCCTGATCTGATTTAAAATTCAGGCAAGTCCCTCAAAAGATAAGACTGGGGAGCTGTTGCAAAAATTGAGACATGGTGAGACAACTTGCAGAACTAGAGAGAGCAGTGGTTGTGTAAAAGCTCTTCAGTATAAGTGGGCAGGGAGGAAGAGGAGGATGGAGTGGTTCTTAGTGTCATGGAGTAGCTCAAATATCCAGAGCTTCTCTTCTATGGGACAGGAGACCGGATGTGAGAGTTAGAGGTCAGGGTCAGAGGAAAGAACAGTGAGACAGATGGAACCATGTGCATTAACAACCATCTAGTCACGGATGTTCAGTGGACCACCTTCAACAACCTGATTAACTCTCTGGGTCACTGATACCAGCTTCTTTTATGGTTTCTCCTTTATGACATTTTCTGGTTTGGCATGTGGTGGGACAGAAACCATCATGAAGATTTCGGGGGACCATCAGGAATATCTGCTTAGTACACATACTAGATATGAAAAGAATCCTCTCACATTTTATTCTTCTTTAATTTTATTTTAAAAATATTCCTTTCCATCTAAAATAAAGACAAACCAATCCCTGCTGTAATCTGAAAACAATTTGTCATTTAAAGTAATAAAGACATTGCAATTTATAATACTCCCCTGTAACATTTCAATAGGAAAAGAAAGTAGAATAAACAAGAGGCTAGAAAGTACACTACAAACAATAATCTTGATCTTGAGACTTTAGAAAGGATAATGAAAAATTTAGTAGTCTATTACATGAGAAATATAAATTTATGGCCATTATGGACTTGTATAAGAAGTACCTAAATGAGAGAATATAGGCTATTTCTTTTCCATTATGGAGAAAAAGAAAAAAAAAAAAAAAAGGCAATTTCTGATACAAGCAAAGATCTCCAGCACAAGTATCAAGCTCCTGACAGTAGCTGTAGGAGCACAGTCATGTTTCTACAAGGTATGTTCTCAGATTCTGAAAATATGTTTTTAGGTGTTCATTCATATTCTCCCACTTCCTGGACTCTGGTAGATATTTATTCCAGGAGAATATTTAATCTAGTTTTGAACTCCATTAAACTTTTGGCTTCCACATTGTTCTGTGGCAGCATGTTCCAAAAATTAATTATTCATTATAAAAAAATCTGCCGTATTTAAGGAGCTTTATACATGCTGCCTAATCAAGTTACTTAATAATTTAATTGGATCTTTGTGTTATGAAATCTATTGGGCAATATTTCCATCATTCATGACTGTATCTACTTCAAATCAGGAGAACACTAGTTATTTAATTTCGCTAAATGTTTCTTTTACACAATGTGTTGGTTATGTGAAAATCTGTGAAGGAGAAAAGTAAGTTTCAATCAAGGAGTTTTTTAAACCTGCCTACAGCAAAAGGGAGCCAAATGAGCTGTGGTTGCTGGTGGCTATAGTAAATCATTACTTGTTTACCTGACACATGCAAAAAACCCCTCTAACAACCTTTACCAGGCATACATTTAGAAGTGTTTTACATGCTCTCTATTAATTTAAGAAACTTTTACACTATAATAATGAAAATGTGATATTTATTTTATTATTATTGTAGTTGTTGTCGTTTAGATCTCTTGAAGTAAATATGAGTGCTGCAAAACCAGCTACAGTTTATTCCTCATATAGCTGTGAAAAAAAGAGCTGGAGAACTTAAATTAAGTACAATTGAACTGCATCTCCTTCACTAATATTTATCTTGCTTGTTTTAGTGTGGTGTTAGTGAAATATAAATTCTTTCCTTGATCAAAATTAAATGCTTGTAGTGAAGTTCCATCACTTACAGAGAATTATTTAATGCAATGTTTAACAATGTACAGGATGTATACTTATAAGGAAAAGAATATCTTCAAGCACACAAATCCTTTCAATGAACTACTTCAGACTAAATGGGGATCTTCTGTTGGACTAACAGAATATATTGACTCTCTCGGAGACATTCTCTTCAATATCACTAGAGTTCATGAAAAATGCAAAACAAGAAAAGAGAAAGAGAAGAGGTGATAGACCAAAACAATACACCTGTACTTTCAGAGAGCTAACTTTGAAAATGTGATAAATGCTGTATTGTAAAGCTCAAGGTTTTCATACTAAAACTGTCTAGCAAGGTTTATATAGGGGTTGACAGCCTAAATCGTATTTTAGAAGAGGATAATCTATCTTACCTGCCTGATGGATGCTTTTTTCACCTTGTTCAGTCTGTGGGCAAGTGAGAATAGAAAACTACCACAGATGTGTGAAATGTTTTCTATATGGACTGATAAGAATATTTGAATATTACATATTTAGGGAAAAAAAAATAGAAAAAGCTCTGAACCCAGAGCCATAATTATAAAATTATAGAATCAAAGAATCATCAAGGTTGGTAGAGACCTTTAAGATCATCCAGTCCAACCATCCACCCAGCACTGCCACTGTAACCCCTAAACCACCAAACCACATCACCCGGCACCAGATCCAGAAGCCTCTTAAGCATCTCCAGGGATGGGGACTCCACCACCTCCCTTGGGAACCTATTCCAATGCCTGACCACCCTGACAGTGAAAAACTTTTTCTCATATCTAATCTGAATCTCCACTGTATCATCTTAAGGCCGTTTTCTCTTGTCCTCTCACTGTAGGCACGGTAGAATTTTCAAGGTTTGTTTTGGAAATAGAAAACAGCACATGCAGAGCACACTCAACAGATTTGTTTAATTAAATATTTTTTAGGTAGATGTCTTTTAGGTAAAGGAAGTAAGAAGGGAATCTTTCTGTCTAGAAGATAAAGTTAAGGAGTGACAAAAATCTACAAAGACATAATCAAGGTAGTGGCACCACAACCAGGAGCAGCACACTGTACTCCTGGTGTTACTATCATGCTATCACATGAGCAATCTGCAGCCTGTATTGCCTTCACCCTTACCAGAAACTTTGTTGATATCATCACGACACTACTGCTATTGAATAAGGCCGTGGCTCTTCGTCATCTCCTTGACTGACGCACATTTTGTCATAAGTTTGTTATGAACTAGCTGAAATGTGTTTTTCTCAGTGAAAAGCTTCTTCAGCTGCCTTCTTTTAAAAAGCTAAGTTATAGTAAAGTAGTAAGTATCTCAGTCATAACTGTATCCTTTGCAAATTCTATCCGATCTCCAAAACCTTAGTGCTGCTTCATTTAGACTAAGCCCCAAGTGTTAAACCTAGCACAGGTTCCATTTTCCCAGGCCCCTATACATATGCATGGTATCTGTGTCTTTACCACTCCATGCTGTGGCAAAACAGGCACACACAATCGTCTTCTTGTCCTTTCTCACATGTAACCCAAAAAGAAGCTATGATATACTACAACCAGGTGTTCAGTCTTGATGGTCAGGCACAGTTGAGATTGATACATCAGTCTAGACATGTCATCCAGTGCTATATCACTTCACACCAGTCAGTGGGCTCAAGACGATCCCCTTCATTTACCCAGCCAAGAAGAGCTGATGGTCAGAAAGCTGCATCGTGTCTAGGAGAGGAATCACACGGAGGAAAAAACAGCTGGACCTTAAACAATATGTTTCAAGTCTCTTTGATGGCTTTTAATTAGCTACTAGCCTATTTGGTATTTACTTGCTTTGATCTTTTTGCTTTCCACTCCTCCAAAAATAAGTTACAGATCTAGTTTTAGTAAGTCCATCAGCTACCTTCATAGGAATGTGATGGTTTATCAAAGGTCTTTTTCTCCACTCACACTTTTATCATTTACACTTAAATTTATACTTAAAATTCTCAGCCAACTTTACAGGAGTACTCTACACATCTAAGGTCACAATTAGCATTTGGTGGTGGCACTGTGTTATCAGTTTAGTGAAGTGTTTTACGGAGAGAAGGCATGTAGAACCTTGAGCATGGGTATTCTTTCCTCCTTCACTTAAATATTGTAATGGTTGATCTGATCTAATTAAGACACACATCAGTATAAATCATTAAAATTTGTCACAACTTCAATCTCCTCATGACTATAAATGCAGACTATATAATGTGCTGTTTATCATAATGAATGAAGAAGGCAACAAAGAAACAGTAATTAAGCAAGTTCTCTAAATCATTAAATTCTCAGATTAATTGTGGAAAATGACGGAGAATCAACAGTCCCCTCATGGGAGAAGCTGGATGTAGAGAGGACCTAGTGGGTCAGAAGGGAGAAGGTAGATCAAAGTGCAGCGACAGATTCAGAGCAGGTTTCAGGCTGACACTATCAGTGTGCTTATAAAATATAATAACCATTGCATACCCTTGAGTGACTTAGAACTATGCCTAATGACAACTAATATTTAGCATTCATTAAATTGATATACTGTAACTACTTCTTTTTATACACTCAAGTTATTGCATTCTGGCATGGAACAATCCTCCTTTAAAGTTCCAGTGATAGTTACAATCATATGACATTATAAAATGGAAGTGTTTAAAATACCCAAAACCATTCCAATCCAAGATTCACATAAAGGCAACACATGTGCAATCACAACAAGTGAGATGCTGATTTTTAACCTTGAGAGCAAGCATATACAAATCTAAAAACCTGAAGAGGTCTCAGGTGGACAGACAGGAACCTCCATGTACCCTGATATACAAGATGATAAACAAAAGTGAATAATCTGGCAACATGATCACTAAAACACAAACAAACACAAACGAAGACTAATTCATCAGATTCTATCACTTTTGCAGCAAAGAAATTTTACAACAAACTGATGGGCATGTGCACATTCTTTGTCATGTGTAGATACTTTGGGACTGAATATTCAAACACTGCATCTTCTTATACTTAAGCTCAGTCTTGGACAGATTTTTTATTGTTTTTTGCATGTGTTGAGCCCACCTAGGACCAATCTTGCTGTGTTTCACAGAGTATGAACTTGACGCGGAATGCTGTTTCCACCCCCCAAAACGCAACAGAAATTAAATACTTATGGGATCCTAAAGAGAAAACAAAAATGCAGAAACATGAAGTAATTTCTCTTCTTTATAGAACAAAATTTGACTCAGAATAAATAGGTGTTCTGGTTTGGACAAACTTAGGAGGAAGACTAGAGGAGCATCCTCTGCAAATGGTAGTGTTTGAAAACTCTCTTTCTCCCCACCCTAGGAATTTCTCTGAGGAAAGTGAAAAAAACTGTTTATTTAAAAAAAGCAGGGGGTGCACGCAGGCACCAGGGGAAGGGAAGAAAACAAAAAAATGAATAATGTTAGACAATAAACCTCTTGGAGAGGTGGTGGAGAAACCTGGATGAATTCAGAGTCCTTTTCTGGGTGTAGCTCGGCTCTGTCTCTAGCTGGCTGCTAGGGTATGATGTCGTCCCCCTCCGGGCCCAGGATGCTGTAGGTCTCCCGATGATGGTATGTGGAATGGAGTTCAGTTGTCTGTTGTACAGTTCCAAAGGAAGAAGGAGAAAGAAACCACAGTCCAAGAAAAACTCCTTTCCAGCTAGTAGGCTAGCCAGAAAAAAAAGCAAAAAGTAAGTTTTTAACTCTCTCTGATCTCCCTCTCCTGAGAAAGCACAGGGCGGAGAACTAGCAAAAAAAAAAGAAAATGCTCTCTCTCTCTCCTGAGAAACATATCGCCGAGAGAGCTGGCTAGAAAAAAAAGTAAAAGTTTCGTTTCAAATTCAGCTACTGAAGCAGCGGCCGCAGCAGCAGTGATAAGCGGAAGAATGTGAGTGTCCTTGAATCAGCTGTGCTGAGAAAATTACTCTGCCAGCTTTAAAGGTACAGGATCTCATATGAAGCATGAACTGACGATAGGGGATATAACATCTAAAGTCACCCCAAGACAATAGGTAACCTAATATTTTACCTTTTCACCATCTTTGGATCATCCCTGGGTCTGTGGCCCAACTTCCTAATTGGCTTCACGTCCTTCAAAAGAGGCCTTTTATTATGCGATCCACTGCTATATAGTGAGTTTTGAAGAAACTGTGAAACCAAAATTACAAATCTAGGTATTGGTAAGAATTAATGCAGAAATTTGGAGGCCTCAGCCAAACAAAAGCAATGAATCCCAGAAGATGAACTTGGTAAGAGTTTTCTCAGGGCATAACACTGACGTTTAATTATCATAGTTACTTCCCTTTGCCTCTCTTTTCTTCCTTAGGTTACAATGATTCTTGGAACAGCTTTTACAGTCTCCTCATCAGTCCTGTTTAAATTGTAATTGAAAATAATTGATCTTGTTACTAAGAGATCGCTTATGAACACTATTTTGCATGGCTTATTTCAAGAAATTACTTAAACATGTGTTTTAACCCCTACAGTTTATCTTCAGCGTTTGCCTCAGTAATTCAAAATGTTTTTAACTCCTATCGATTATCAGTCTAATGTCACACGGCTGCCGGCAGCTCGGAGCGCGGCGTCAGCAGGGAAGTGGCGGAGCAGGTCGGTGCAGGGACGGGCTGCCTCGGGGGTGCGGACAAGAAAAAAAGCAAGGAAGAAGCAGGACAGCAGAAAGGAAAAGTTTGGGGTGGCGGTGGGAGCTGAAGCTCCAGGTGAGCCCGCACTCCCAAGAAACTAAAAAATGGCAGGCGCCTCGTACGGCAGTTAACTGCTTTTATGTGCTAAAATCCCTCCCGCAGCCTGATTTCCTGGGCATTTTTTTCCCCGGCATCCAGGGATCTGCCCCGCCTACCAAAAGGGGCGGGGTCACTTGCAGCTCAGTCGTGGACGTTTCCTCTCCCGTAATTGGCTGTCGGGTTAAGTCTCCCCAGGGACGGAGCTGTTTCCAGAGCTGCCTCCTGCGCTTGGCAGTCTGCCACCCCATGCCAGAAACAGCATATGGTGTCCAGGCATATACAACATTGAATTGGTTCCTCTCACACCCTTCTTTCTTCATCATATCAGAAACAATAATTTCTCAAATCAGTGATGAGATGGTATTTCACTGATACAGATTTCATAAACCAGCTACTCATAATCCCTGTAAGGATGAAGTTATGATAATTTCTGGAAAATCAAACCAGGAGAAGCTATGCCCTCATTATGAGAGAGAATAACAGCAGCCTTTGGCTCACAAGGTTTAGAAGCATTCATAGCATGATAAAGAGTTCAAAAAATGTTCCCAAGACAGTTCTATTTTCCATTATGTGGTGCCTCTCCTATCAGGGTTTTAGTATTTGCTGTAATATACCATTTTATTCCCTTTAAGAAGAAACAAATATTCATGCAAATGTGCCAAATTGTGATATTCCTTCTGAAATATATAGTTTTAAGTCCATGTTAAAACTGGTGTTACTGTGTACCTTTGCTGATTTGTTATGTACATGTGCAGGATCCCTAGGTTGTCTTGCACTTCAAATCTGACTAGAAGACCTAGGTGAACCAGATGTCTTGTTCTCCTTATGTTGAAAATACTATTTTGATAATAATATCATATATGAGTATCATTAAAAAAAAATCTGTAAGTTAGTAACTAGTTAATGTGCTGCTTATGAAGCCAGTGTTTGTGTCAAATACTCTCATTATATTTATTCCGGTTTTCATTCCCTGAAGTTCTTGCGTAATTTGTGCACGACTCAGTTGATGAAACAGTCGTATATTTTTTA
Source organism: Amblyornis subalaris (assembly GCA_018881555.1). Taxonomy (NCBI): domain Eukaryota; kingdom Metazoa; phylum Chordata; class Aves; order Passeriformes; family Ptilonorhynchidae; genus Amblyornis; species Amblyornis subalaris. The sequence goes on along the minus strand of JACAXG010000144.1, from coordinate 1,788,548 downwards.
TATTAGGCATAGTATGTGTACCACACAGCCTCACCCAACTGCTTCAGAAAGGAGGAGTACTTTAAGTTGTCCATTTGTCAGCTTTTCGTATAATGCGACATGTCAACTGCCCCTGAACACTCACTTTTATATATCCAGATCCCTCCTGCTGTGCAGAGCATTTTTTTTCCCAGTACTAAGCTAGCAGTTTGATTTTTGTGATCTGCATAATAAATTTCATTTAATACAGTAAATGAAAGTAAATTATATTTGGTTTACTCAGTTAATTCTCTAGGAAATTTATCTACTGGTCCATAATAACACTGTTGAATAGGTTAGCTTTAGTATAATTTCAACTTTCTCATAATCTCTTCGGAGACATGTGTTAAAACCAGTTTTTAAAAACTTCCAATAATTTTTTCCGTCTCCTTTTTTAAAAGAATGTATTACATCACAGTAACTAGGATAGTTTTATGTAAAGTAGGGTTATATTTGAAGTTGAAGGCTGTGATGCTCCATTCAGCTATACGAGTAATGGTGACCCAAAAGTACTGTTCATATACATAAAGCGTCTCACAAATGCAAAACCAGCTTTACAACCTTTTATGTGTTGGGTTTTTTATGTGAAGGTTACCTAATTGCACTAAAATCTAGTTAAATTCCAAATTTCTACTCAGAGATAACAAGATATATTAAAAAAAAATGGGGGAGTAATTTTTTTCCTACAGAGCGAATGATGCCACACCATTTAACATTCCTACCCTGTCTAGAATCTTTCATACACATTCAGACCGTGACTCCTAATAGTAGGGAGAGGTGGTAGGTAGCATACAAGAAAAGCAAAATCACACATTCAAGAACTAGAACATAGAAAAATGAAGCTAATAATCAGACTACTCACATTATTCAAAAGAACTAAAATTCAAAATACAATTAACTATCATAAGTTAGGCTTTGTTAAGAAAAACAAGTATTTAACAATTACAGAGAATTATGTGGCATTTTGATCACAAAAACAGCGAAATCAGCCTAAACTCCTAAAACTGACAGTATGTCAGCCACATGGGAATGCTAACATGAAACTACTCTTCAGATCCCTTATTTGTTCTTTTCATAACTTTTGAGGTCAAATTAAAACATTGTTTTTGGACTACAAATATTTAACGCAAATGTGGAAACTAGTGAAGGAAGGATGGTGTTGAACAGTGACTGAAAGGTAATCTAGAAGTTGGAAAGCACTTCAAAAAAAAGGGTAGAGAGATTATTCAAGAATTAACATTTGAATTAATGCAATATTTTCATTAATGAAAGCTGAGTTTGAAGAACCACCTTAACTTCCTTCTCTGAAAACTGAATTTTAAGTAGCCTTAGTGCAGCTGACTCATTCCAAATGAGGCTAAAGGAGCCTTAAAAAACTGTGCTTGTTTCCTTGAAAGATCTCCAGTTTGGTTTTCCTATTTGTAACAGCTGTTACAAATACCTGCATATCTGATACGGTGTCAACAACTGACAAGGAGGGAAAAATATGCAATAAATAAATAAATAAAATAACATAAATAAATAAATAAAAGGAAACCCTAAAGCACATTATAGCAGGATATTCTGCCTAGAGTCTGGGTAAAGCAGCTTGAACAATGGAACAGTTCTCTATTTACAAAGCTATCAGCAGTGAATGAACAAGGGGATGTCAGGCTGCTGGTGGTGTTGAAGCCAGACTCATCAAACCCGTAGTTAAAATCCTGAGGATGAAGAATGTACTTGATAAAGTACCTGATAAAGGAACCAACAAGTAATAGTACCAATGACTTATCTAGAGCTGCTGAGCTGACACAGCTGACCTGGAGACATCTGACTGATAGTCAATCACTTTATAATGTAGAAGCCCAATATCACTTTTCTAAAGGCAGGGTTTTCTAACACACCCTTTTTTGGAGCATGTGTGGAGATTACTCTCTTCCTTCTTTGAGTGGGGACACCCCTGAAAGTTACTGTTCGAGGCTGAGGGAAACAGATTTGCCCACAGTCATTGGTATGGGTGAGTTAACCCAATCTCTGCTTAATACTTGGTTTTGCGAGCTTCAATATAATTGCTTCATATTGCTTCAAAATAGCGCACTATACTTACTAGTAGTTACAGCTGCCTATACTGCGTAGTAAATAATTCTGATTAAGGTATTTTAGTCTATTCATTATCATAATCAATTTATTTGGTTTGCCATCCTTAGTCCCACAGGACAAAATTACGTAAAGGTTCAGTTATACTCATATGACCCTTTGGACATAAACCACTGACTAAATCTAAGATTGGCCCCAGCCACACCTAGACTCCTTTCTAAGGAGATTAGAAAGCAAAGGAGTCCTTTCTATACCTCGGGACTTGACAGGATGTCTTCTCCAATAAAGTTTCTTGAAGCTTCCGTTTAACATGTGATTCACACAAGGAAAAAATGGACCAACCTCACGGATAACAATCTCTTCTAACCTAACTTTCACCCATGTTACCTGTTAGAAGTGTTCTCATCTAATTGCCTTCAATTATGACTGTTGGTGGGATAAATGAGTACTGCTGAATAGTTGGCCAAACCCTGAAATTCATAATTTACTAGGATTTATTATTTATTTTAAAGAAATACAATTGCCCAAATGAGCGGTATGTTAAACATCCGATTTTTTTATTCTTAAACATATCTAAATTATTTTACCATACTGAAATTTGATTGGGCAATCATACTGAACCTACATTGGGTTACTCTTCCATATGAATATCTTGATGACTGCAATGACTGTGACAGTCAAAATTAGTAGCGCTGCTTCATTTATGAACTGAAATAGGATTGAGATCATTTCATCCTTTCCAACTAGGCCATCATCGTTAAGTCATCTGAGGCTTTGCCTCCTATCATGGAAATGTCATTGAAAAAATATACATTAAAAAGTTAAATAAGTTAAAATGTGAAAAATTCACTGTGAAAATCTGTGAAAACAGAGTGCACCATTTTATTCATTTCATGTACGGATGAGGAGTAAAATTTTCCAATTAGATTGACCAATTTCTGTTGCCAAGATCTCAGGTTAAATCTATGTTATATATGGATTAAATCCACACATAAATGAAGTGATATGTGGCATGTTACCATAAAAAACTATCTCTTAACTGAAAAATTAAGCTCTATAAATTTGTCATTTTATTCACTCTCTTTGCTCTAAGGGTAGAAATCCATTATTGAAGAATTCTGATAAAGGCAATTCATTTGAAGTTCATTGAACATCTCTTCCAACATGACATCTATATAAACTCTTAAAAAGCCAGTCACTCTTAATTTTATCTTAAGCATACATGTGTCTCTCCTCTCATGTGTTTAGGGGAAAAGTAGTAACATAACTATTTTGTAAATAAAACAGTAAGGTTTTATTGTCATCTTGATATGTATCTACTTTGAAAGTTACTATCCAAGGAGTTTCTTAAGGAGTGAAAATTTTAGAGTAAACACAATATAATGGAAACTTACGTGCTAGAACCCCAGATGAACAGATCTATCTCACATAATTTTATAATCTGAATCTTATTTATTTCAACATCATGTCTTGGAGTGACTTTATGATGCAGAGGAGATTCCTCCAGTCTTCCTCCTAAGTGTGTCCAAACCAGGACACATCCTTATGAACAAGAATAGTTTTCATCATTACTTTGTTGTTATTATTGTTCTTTGTGTTTAAAATGTGCTTGGATTCCAAATACATTATTTTATCTAGGAATTTTTCTGTATCATCTACCTCCAAAGTTTATGTGATTTTCCATGGTGCATCAGTTTAATCTCTGTGCAATATAAAATCAATGTCTACTGCTTATTTCAATAATTCATTCTCACTGGCACTACAGCTTTCCTTCTTGGTTTTATACGTGGATTTTAGGTTTTGAAAAATAAAAAAGAAACTAGTATTTATGCTGTTTTCGCCTGTTCCTGTGTATTTTTTTCTTTGTATTTTAGGCCAAGTCATTTGAATATGACAGTTCTTTCAGAATATGTATTCACCATGTGCATGATTCTATATATCTTTTCAAAATGAAAGTGATACTCTTCCATATTTAGAAACTGAAAGTCATATTATCCAGCATTTTCTGGCAAATTTTAGTCCCTAGGAATTCAAAGCAGTTGTAAGTTATTTTTCCTGTCCAATTGCACTTACCCATACACTGACTGTACAGCTAACCAACTGATGTCACAGAAAATGTCTTATAATACCAGACTATGTGAGTAATATTAAAGCACACATTTTGATTCATGACTTTTCTGAGTATCTGACTATATAATAGTGCTGCATATTTTTGGAAGACGCACCATTAGTTATAATGGAAACATTTCACCCAAAATTTATTCTATCTTATTTTTCTTTAAGAAATTAAAAATTAATTTTACACATATTAGTATTCATCTCATTATTTTACTTCTGTTAATGGAAGGTTTGTTTCTTTTTCTTCCCAAAAATCTATTTCACTAAGACTATACACAGTTTAATGCTCTATTCATGTTGGAAATAATCGTCCTACTTTTGTCTTTCCAGAAGTCGGAATTGAAAGAAAATTTAGAAAGAGAGAAAATTGTTTCTTTTTAGCACTGGAAATAAAGAGTTTTTGATTATTGATCAAAAGCCCCCCAAAAACCAACCCTACTACAAGGTTAAAATACTAACAAAGGCTTAGCTGTGCTGTTAACATTGAGCAGTATCTTCACTAAATATAAAATTCAAATGTCTGTATTGTGGTGATACCCAACACCTGAAATCCAAACTTACACTTATGCACTTTTTGTCCATGGCTGCCCTTGACAAGGTTTTATGCTAGTAGTATACTCGCCTCGAAATGGAATATGATTGAGTTTTATTTTTCTGAAATTAATGCAGTGCATCACAACACCACATTTTCTTAAGCTCTTTTTTTTTTTTTTAAATTTCTGAGATCAGGTCGTTCTGCAAATGTACAGTCATAACAAGTCTTCAAAGATGCTTCAGTTTTTTTACAATCATAAAAACAGCCAAAGACTGTAAAAAGTCCATTTATGTCTTCTCTAAAACTCACCTGTTACAGGAAGAAGTGTTGTATGAAATACTGTTTTTCACCCTGTCATAAATGATAATTCCATAAAGCACTTCTTAATTCTGTGAGTTTGAAGCACTGGAAGATCCTCAATCATTTTCTTGGGCAGGTGGTAGAAGATGGGGCGGGCTGGAAAACTGAAAGAAAGAATAGAACAGCAGTCCTAAATAAGGTTTGAGTTCATCTCATCAGAATTTCATCTATGTCACAGCAAATTGGGTTATTCTGCATTCTGCCTATAAAAAACATATTAATTTTTTTTTAGTATAAATAGTAGCTTAACCAAAATTCAGTATTTCGGAAGATCTATGTGGTCCTTTAAAATGTCTATGTTTATACACACTAATGAGTTCTGAAGAGGCAGAGAAAACGACAGACAGAAGTATATTAAAGATAAATTTAGAACCAATATTATTTTGGACAAAATTTTTATGTTTAAACAGTCAGATAACCAAATACTGGTGGTGGTGGGTTTTGTGGAGTTGATTTTTTTTTAAATTTTTTTTTTGCAATCTTTTATCTGTTTCTTTGGTTTTCTTCTGCAGGAGTTTTTATAGTAGCTTCATGAATAATGATGAGAATAGAAGTCTCATTTAGCATAGAACAATTTTAAATATGTATGTGGAAAAGTTTGAAATCTGAAAGTATTTGCCTTTAATAATTATCTGAGATACATTAAAATTCAACCAAAAAACATTAGTGCATTCATTGTCAATGTATACCCTATAATTCATGGGTAAGAGGCAGCCTGATGCGCAGCATTATTGCATAAAGTTTTAAATATGAGAAATATTTTGGTCTTAAGTTTCATTTTATTAACTTTAGGAGGTACTATACAATACCTAACAGCACTATAAATAAGATATAAAGTTACAGAAAACTTTATAACTGGACTTCAAATGTTGCAGTTAGCTTTTATCTACGCCCTAAGAAGACTACTCATAAATTCTGTTTAATTAGGACATTTATGCTTTAAAAAACCCCTTCAAAATGTATATTTTTCAATAAACAGTTTGTTTTCAAAATTTAGCTACAACTCTCAATTTCATGAACCGCACTTGTGACAGCAGATGCAGCTGTCTAGACTACTCTGTTTAACTGTATTGAAGAAAATGCCATGAAATAAATGATCTCATTTTAAGAGTTAGCTATGAATAAAGCATGTGATTTTAGCTGTGTGTGTTCAGGGTAGACACAAATACCGGGTGCTTGCATAGTCATATAGGGTTAGGGCATTTCTCCTGAGAAAGCAGAGCACTAAAGTTAGTGTTTGTATTAGGTGACACCTGGACCACCAAAACTTTAGTTCATAACTTAAATGCTTTTTTCTATTAAGAGTATGTTTTCAGACCCTCTGAAACCTAGTATGTCTGTTTAATCATATTATGTTTGAGAATATCCTCTTGCCACAGTGAAGACTTATGCATGTAAATGTGTTTATTTTGTTCAATTTGGTAATTAGTACATTTCTGAGATAGCTGCAAGCAACTTATTACTCACAACCAACAAGTTTTATTCATGTTATTCAAAATTCACCTGATAAGCAAATCTTAAAAAAATCTAACAGAACATTCAAAAATGTCAGGTTTTTTATCTGTTGAAAGTGGAACAAGCTCCCTGTCAGATTTTGTAATGAAGAAGTGTAATAGTATAAAATTTGAAATTTTAGTTATAATTTTGAATCTGCTTTTTGAAAGGTGATTTAGGAGCCCACACCAATGTGCTAGCACAGCAGCCACAGGAGCATACTGTGGTCCATGTGGCAGTTGACATAGAATCTTAAATAGACTATAAACTCACAAGAGATTATTCTCCCATTTCATGCAGGGAGAACAAAGAGCTTTGTAAGAACTGTGTGCTTACATTTTGGACTGTTAAAAATATTTGTTTCCTTCAGATTTTTTTCATAGACATATTATTATACAAGCTTTTATTTTGAATAACACTGATTAAAACCATGGGGAGTATAATTTTTCTTATCCAGAAAATAATACTTTCTAAAAAGAATAAATTGAGGATCATAACCTGTTACTTTGTAGCAGATAAGAAGGGAAAAACTTCAGAAAAATTATTCTGCTTAGCAAATTTCTGCCAAATAATACAGCATTGGTCATGTATATACTGCAGCTATGGAGGTGATACAGAAAGGGTAGTTATCCTTTACAACTTCTGGCACATTAAGGAGACAATCAAGTGTCTTTCACAAGCATAACAAGTATACAGGTATGTGATAAAGTACTTTTATTCCGCAGGAATCAGAAGGCAGGTTTCCCAAACAAAAATGAAAGTGTTCCAAAGCCGTGAAACTTCGAAAATTTCGAAGCAGTATTTTTTCTTTCTTCTGAAATGGAGTATATCTGTAATTCCTCTGGTGAATTTTCTTTTTTCTTCGATACATATACATGTTAAAAAAAAGAAAACCTAAAGCTTAAGTTTAATTTTTTTTGTCCATTTACTTAAATTACAAATCAAATGTAAATTGGCAATAAGTACAATTTTAATTATTAATTAATGAAAAACAATTTTGTAGAGGAATGTCATCGCTTAACAAACAATTGGATGATAGATTCATAGAATATCTGACTTGGAATGGACTCACAAGGATCATTGAGTTCCACTTCTGATTCCACAGGGCAACCTAAATGATAAACTCTGCGTCTAAGGGCATCATTGAATGGCTTCTTGAACAGCAGTAAGCTTGGGGCCATGACCACTTCCCTGGGAAGCTTGTTTCAGTGCTTGACCAACATCTCAGTGAAGAACTTCCTAACATCCAATCTGAGCTTTCACTGACACAGGTTTAAGACATTAGCTCACATCCAGACAACAGAGAAAAGAGATTCCTCTCTTTTACTTCATACAGAAGTTGTAGATAACAGTGAGATGACCCTTCAAGTCTCCTCACTAAAGTGTTAGACTTCCAAACACTCTGTTTCAAACTATGTTATCATGTCACACTAGTTTAGTTCTTCCAAGTTTCAGTGCTTATGATGAGGCAAATGTGTCTGGCTGAAACAAAATGCCCCTTCACGGCATTAACAGAAGTACTCTGAGGTACTGTTTCTCCTCTCGAAAATCTATAATGCAATATACAAACACAGTCTGTTAAGGAGAACTAGTCACCTAAGTTAATACAGAAAAATGTTGTTTCTTCTTGAAATAATTTCCTTCTTTTCAAATAACTACTAACATTTTGGGGTTTTTTCTCCTCCCCATGCTTCCTTAAAACATATTTTCAGTGCTCCGTCAGACTTTATTAGGTTCATTATCTTGGAAAGCAGAAAAACTTTTGTGTGTACACCAATAACTTTTCTCAGAATTTATTTATGTATGTACATTTTGGCACACTCTTAATTTCAAATTAAGGTTATAAAATCAGATGGATTAGACCATCCTCTACAGAAGTTTGCATTATTGTGATGTGTGTGCACAATGAATAAGAAAATAACAAAGATGAAACATGAAAAATTATTACTATTTCATGAAAAATTAATACTGCTAGTATTACATTGTTCAATTGTGTTGAAACTCTGGCCTGGCAAAATTTAATGCCAAACTCACATTTTCCACAGCAGAACCAGTATTTCACTCTCTGGCAATGTTGTGGTGGATTGATTGGAGAGAAGCAAGCACGGACTGCGCAAGAGCTGGACTTGTGTTCCCAGGCCATTTTAAATGAAATCACCTGTTGCTAACATTCCATTAATGCCTGACAGCTGTTTTTACATTTTTGCTTATGACTCATTGATTGTTTATAGTATTCATTGGTTTCTGGAGAATTGCAAGAATATTCTTGAATAAAAAAGTGCTCAACCTCAAACATGGATTATTAATTGTTCTTTCTTGAGAAGATTTTGGTAGTAGGTCCCCTACTGCAGGCAGCAGATGCCCATTGTCTTTATTTGCCGCAAGTCAGTGCTGTACCGTGTCAAGTAACCACCTCCAGAAGATATTATCATATTCTACATATCGTATTATATTCATGGTTTTACAGAATAATTTGCTTGCCTTTTCTTTTTCTTTTACATTCTAGGCTGCTTCTTAGTGGTTTATTTTTTAGAATAAGTTACTGGTGGCTACATTTAAATAATGCTCAGTTCCTAATATAAATGCTTTTCAAGCCTGGGTGCACTTCATGCTCTATTATTGTCATTGTTCTGTTGGCAAAAATAAACTACCAAAGTTAGTGGTAAACAACATGTCAATAATTTGCTTTTGCAACACTGCAACTTTTACTCACATTTTTATACTCCTTCTGTGTTGCTATTTCTGATACTTGTGTTCTGTACAGACTTAAATAAATAGAACATTAAAAATATTGTCAAAAATAAGCGTGAGAAAACTTAAGCAATCAGAAATGGCATACATTGTTACTTACTGGGCTTCATGTATAAATTCTTTCAGAATCCCTACACAAATATATATCACTTAGATGGGGGGATGGTTGCATGGATCGAACGAAAACTTCAAGCAAGGTTCAGATTTTTAGAACATTCAAATACCTGAACGAACTAAGGTAATATAAGATAGGTACATAATTAACCTTTTTTTTATTATTATTTTCGTAACTCTTTAGGTGTTATGCAGCTAACTATCATTAAAATCCTTAATATCAGCCCACTGATAAAGATCACTGACTTTTTAGGAACTAGAGGACGCTAAATGAAGGAGATATTGACTGAAATATATTAATATAGATACAGACCTGTGAAATATGCAAACATCAAAATAACAGTTATTTGTCAACAGCATTAAATGAAAGGCATTAATGAGGTGGATTTTCACATTTGAATTTGACAATTTGTTAAATGCGTTAGTGAATTTTTGAAAAAAAAAAGAAAAAACAAAAATTGAAATATAACGAAGCATGTAAATTAGATACAAAAGATCTTTCTTTTCAAGAGGTATCTGTCAAAAAAAGAAAACTTAGAAAGAAAAAAAAACAACAAAACAACGCTCTTCCTTCTAAAGCTTTAAAGCTTTCTTTTCAAAACTACTGTTGTATATCTGGGGATTGGGGTAACATATGAAGTTACACATAAGTAATTCACAAAATGTTTTTGTTATTGCTACTTTTAGTTTAGTTTGGCTGCAGCAAACAATTAATATTTAATGTGAGTGGCATAAAACAAAACTATCCAAGTTTCTGAGCAGAACAGAGATCTGAATGATCTTTTTAGATATTAATTAATGTCAACTTGAAATGGTGATGGTCCTAAAATAAACATGGAATGTTTACTGGAGTTTTGTCTCTTCTGAACATTTATGTCTTCTGTATTAAGTCCAGTTTCTTAGTTTTTCTATTCTAGGGACAAAAAGTAGAAATAAATAAGAAATATGACTTATAAAAAATGTATTACACTTAGGCTGGAATAAAAAACACAGATCTCTAATTATCTGGGAATGCTGTCGCAAATGTTAGTAGAATTTACACGGAAAAGCGGTGGTGGCTGTTACAACAGGGATGGTAGTTTGCAGACATTTTAAAAACTCTGAGATTTTACTAACACAACTGGAAGGCTTTAATATGCAGTTTGCTTTTAATTTTTTCACCCTCATATCTCAGTACTGTTCACTCTTATAAGAAAAGGTGAACCTGTGACATTATTTTTTCTCTAGGATGAATGATCAAACTGTTACCTCGGGGATTATACTCTTGACATCTTTCCTAACTCTTCCTTGTTTGTTTTTAAATTCTTCTGTTAGCAATGACAGCTGCTGTCGATCTTTTTTTTTCTACTGGAAGTCATCAATCAAACTCTAGTGCTTGAAGTAAATTTAAAATACTAAATTTACCTACTATCATGAAACAAAGAACCCCCTACCACTTACAGCTTTGGTTTTGGTGGTTTTGTGATTTTGGGGTGTTTCTTTGAGATTTTGGAGAGGGCATTTTGTTACAGCTTAGAAATTGCAGTGCAAGCTTTATAGTTAGTTAAAGAATATAAATCCATTTGCACTTGAGAATTGTGCACCAAGATATGTGCTGGATGGACACCACATAACCATCAGCATCAAGCCTTTCCTAAAAGACTGTACTCTACAGTACTCCAGCCATTTTGTGAATTGATTATTCTGTTTCCCAAACAAAAAGATGCCTTGACATTTTTCTTCGCAATGTTTGAATTCTGTACCAGTAAATCTGTGACATGGATGTGTAGAGCCAATACTGCAGAGTGCTGTCGGTTTGGCTCTGGTGATTGACTGGAGATACAGGAGGCAATTTCTGTACCTCAGTGAATAGCAATGAGTTGAGACCCCATCTTCTCTTCCTTCTTCCTTCAGAAACAATGTAGTTTTAGTTTTGTTCTGTTTTGTTTTGAGTTTGCAATTTTTTTCATGGAAGGATCATTTATATTAATTTTTTCATCTTTTTTTTTTTTTAATTTACCCTCTTTGTGTTAATCCTCAGCAGTGCATACACAGGTACAAAATAAAAAGAACTATACTAAATCAAAGTAGACAAATAGATGTTTTCCTATAAATCAAGTGTTGACATCTTGGAAGCTAAATCATAATTTTGCATTTCTTCCGTATTTTTTTTAAGATTACCTTGTGCAATTTACCTCTGGTATAAACAGATATAAAATATACTTCTGGTATAAAGAAGGATAAGTGTTTGGGGTTTTCCTTGTGTAATGATGAATTTCTATCAGAATGTAAATGAATACTGAGCTGAAAAGTCAAGCTTCATGAATTTATAAATGAAAAGGTTCTTCGAACGAAATTACAGATATCAAATAAAATACCCAAAAATCAAAACACCCTGTGTCCACCACCAAAAGCCCCACTCAGAACACACCTGAATTTAATTCTTCTTCTAAAGAGAATAAAAGTGCTAGCAGATTCAGCGTGAAAAAATTTAGTCTACTAGAAACTGTAAAAGTGTATTGATGCTAGGGCAAGCTAGGATAACATATTTCCACTAAGATTAATGTGTGTAATGAGTAGATGAAACTACTGCTGAAAGCTCTAACAGTAATATTAACTCTTATCTATGATCTGTTGGATTGAGATGGATTAAAGTGATTAGTTCTTCCCAAGTCTTTATCTTGAGGTCTAAAGTACCTTTTGTTTTTTTCCCCAGTGAAAGAAAGATTACAGTACAAACACATTCCTATGCTTATATTCGATATCAGTATTAAGTATAAGAGTCAAAGACAATTATATTGCCAATGTCCTAGGAATTATGTAGACAACATCCTGGAACTAATTCTGCTTTCACTAACGTGGAAGTGTGGTGTAGACAAAAGCATAAATACATCTTAATGGGCCTTCAGTGCAAATCTGAGCTAGGGTCAGTAGATCAAGTTATACATTAATGAAATATTTTGTTCAGCAAGGTCCTTGACTCTTCTGAAATTTTTTGTCTCTGCCAATTAAGTCTGACTTTTTGAGACAAGACTTAGCTATTATTTCTTATCATGAAAGTAAGTATTTGGACAATATTTTTCCTTAATTTTTCCAAAGAGCTATTGATCCTTGATAATGCCAGTTGGCTGGTCCTCACCTCTTACGTTTCATGTTGTGAGTGATTTCCCAGACTGCTGCTTCTACATCCAATCTTCTACACTTACTTGTGTAAAGAATTTTATGTTCTCTTTGAATGGGATGCTGCTTCTGATATCACAAGTCATTAATGTCTCCAAAGAAACTCAAATTTTCATTCTGACAGAAGAAAATGGAAGCACTGTCATTCCCAAAATTCAAGAGCTGTGAATTCATGAATTGCTTTCTTGTTGTGCAGCAGCAAACGGCAAAAACATCTGTCTTAGTTTGTAACTTTTCTTCACTAACATATCCTTTTCTTTTTAATAGTTGACAGCTTATCCTCATTTTAAAAGTATTTACTTATGCTCATGTGATTATTGGTTAGCAATTCTATTTAAAAAAATCATTTTATAAGCCTTTTTTTTTTTCATTTTTAACATTTAGAATGATAAATAGATGCTGACTTCATAAATTTCCCTTCCTGACTTCAGCAAGGGAAATAAAATGTTCCTAGACAACTGAGGAGGTCTTACAATAGAAATATATGTGTCTTCCAACAGAGGACGCTGCTTCCCTTCCGGTTCCAACATGACCAAAACGATCAGTATGGGTATCTATCTTTAGCATCTGACAAGAAAGTATGCTTCATTCAGACAATGGTAAAGAGATTTTCTTAGGAAAATCTTAGCTTTATTCTAAGTTTTTGCCATCAAAGGAAGGGCAGAGAAGCAGGTAGGGATTGTAATTGCCAGTTACTTCTTTAAAGCAAAATCTGGTCTTTTAACTATTTAAAAACATAATTCTAAATGCAAATAATTATAAACAATAATCAGTGTCCTCTCTCTTGCTTATCTTACACAATGTGCGTAGTCCTTCTCCAGGAACATGGCTTATTTTAAAAGTACTCCTACTGTGGGCATGCAGTGTCTCGCCAACATCGTGCGCTAGGAAATGAAGTATACCCATTTCTGAGCTGGGCAATTTAAAGTCCCTTTGCTTCTCAGATAAACTAAACAGGTAAGCTTGTTCACTTTTTAATTATCACTGCACCCAGTCAGACTCATGCTTGTCGCAGCAGGCCGATGGTATGTGCCGCAACCTTCCCGAGAGCTATCCTATGTCCAGTGGTGTCTCGGCCCAGTGTGCGGTGATCGCACACTCAACGCCTTAAGCCAGGGACAAAGAGTCGGGAGGGGCTCTTCTCGGGTGGCAACTTGTTTATTGCAAAGGCCCGGGAGCAGGGGCAGAAGAGCCCAGAGCACAGGGGTACACAGGGTTTTATACCGAACTCAACAGGGGCGGAGAGAACACTGGGAACCAATCACATAGGGGTAAGTGGGAGGAGAGAAAGGCGGGACTACAATACATAAACCAATGAGGGTAGGTGAAGGGAGGAACAGGGAAACAAGGCCAACGGGGCACCGAGGAAGGGAGAACATTTCCAGAACCAAACCCTATAAGGGTACATAGATTGACAGATTAACTGAACAAGGGATGTACCAAAAGCAGAGTCTGGGGGGAGCGACCTTCCTCATTGTAGGGGAGAGAATAGGTGGTCAAACCCACCGCCACACATGCTATTTGAGGAAATGAGCATAAGCATAATACAAATAATACTCCCAAATCATGTTGTGAGCAATGGAACAGAGCCTCCTATGCATTACAGCTCATTTCTTTGCCATTAATTTGGAACATAACTGTCACAAATTCTTAATTATTTTAGTAATTAGAAAAAGAAATCCACAATGCTTAAAAAAAGATAGCTACTTGCAATTTCTCCTTTAGGAAACTTAATGTAGCATCTGTATATGCCTTAATCTCTGCATGGAGTAGAAAAATAAGGCAGATGGATAAACAAATACTGGTTTATGCAGTATGCATTTGGTACCCCTGACTTTCTCTTTTGCTAACTGTATATGGTGGGCGTATTTATCTCCTCTTACTCTGACTGAACCCAAAGGCCGGGGGACCTGCTTCTTGATATGAGATTATGAATACAGTTTTTATTGAAACTGTGAACTTGCTCCACATCTTTAGACTCAAAAATTTCACTTGCCTTTTCTTTAAAAAGCTCAATGACATTGAGGAAAGAAGATGAAAGATAATCATTGAAGCTAATCATTGTCATAAAAATAAGACTCCCTGTAGAATCAAGCAGGTATTTAACACTCATAAGCATGGCAGAATCGATCCTTTTGTCAAGGAAACTGAAATATTTTCTTTTAAAGATGATTGGAATTTATAAGATTTATAGGGTCAGATTTTGTCACTCTTCCCACTGCTTACTAATTTCTATCCTGAGTGTTCACTGAGAACATGTGGAAAGACATACTAAGCTCTGCTGTCAAAACAACCGACTACTAGGCAAAGATCTGAAGTTTCACAAAAAGGAACAGAATTTGTCACACTTTTTGTGTGCTGGCAGATTGACAGAATGCAGTAAAAACTTTGCATTTCTCCTTGTCTCTGTTAGGACATTTTCCAACAGAGTCCTGGTTGCTAAGGACAAATTTATAGATTCTTATGAGCTGGTTCCAATTAAATGAAATTAAAGGGGATTGCTGGAGTCAGAGTCCCATACATTAAGCTTTGACTGATGAATTAGTTTGACCTTATTAAATGAAGAGGGTGTCAGTATTTGAGAGAAGCTATCAGTTATTTTTCTCCACACATTTCTTCTCCCTTTTCAACTGCTGTATGGTAGAAAACAGCTGACCAAGTGTGTTACCTGAAGACTATATATCTATGTTTTTGCATTATTCAGGCTGAAACTAAGGCAAAAGAAAAAATCAAATTAGAAAGATCTTGAAAGTAAATAAAATGTGAATATGCCTTCCTTTCTCATGTGGCATAGCTTGGGGTTATAACATTTTTTGGACTCACAGAGCCCATATTCTTCAGACTGTAAGTAGACTTTTGGAACTAGCTCATGAGGGATGATCAGAAAAAAAAAAAAATCTTACACTTTCAAAGCCTTATGAAATCAAACAAGAAAAATATTTTCATACTTTTCTCTGATTCACAGCAAAATCACTGCCCATGTGTAGCAATATGAAAATTATATAGTCTTCCTCCAATGTAAGAAAAAGTTCTTTCAATGTAAAGTACTTCGATGTAAATAATTTCTATCTAACAAAAATATAAATAAAAGCAGATAAAGCATGTCCTGATGCACAAGAACTCCACTTTCATCTTGAATATCTCAGGACTATTTCCTATGAACCTTTGGTGTTAACTTCTATGCAATAAATGTTATGTATTTGGTTTGGAGAGGCACATGATTATACATTATTTTGTGTGTGTGATTTGGTACAGGTACATCCATGTAAAGGGAAGGGGACAATAAGAAATACCATATTAATCATAGTCAGTTGATATCTAAAAGATGGTATTACATTATTTACCAAATAAGGGTGGGATGAGCGCCACACTGGCTAAGGTGGCAGTAGACTATTCACTATGCATGCTTTCACTGATGGTGGCATCATCTTCTGCATTGGTAGCTTGAATCAGCTCTGGCACAAATCAAAAGCAAAACACTGCCAAGACTTTTAAGAACTTTCTCACAATTAATGAAACATTTTGGCAATTTGTGGAATGTTGCCTTAATTTTCCAGCTTTTCTGAAAATCTAAATATTGCAGAGTGAACAATGCTGCTCACCTGCTGCACGATATTTTGGTGTTTTAGCTATTCTTGTCATTATTAATTCTGAAAATGATATTGTCATCTTCTTAAAAGCACACTATAATATATTATTTTTACAATATAAAAATAACAACATTTGCTATTATATGCCTATTTTTAAAAATAATGTCCATTAATTTTCAACCATTTCTTAAAATTTATTTAATGTGGCCAATTATTCTGTAATGGATGTTGGTGCCAAAGTGTTGGTAGCATGGGGGCTGCAGTGCTTGACTCTGGGAGGAGAGGCCAGGGGCTGTCCATGTTGGACACAGTCAGTTCCTCATGTTTCTAATAGGTTCCAAAACAGATATACCACAGGAGACAGCTGGGCCAACAGTCACACTGTTGGTGACTCTGCAAAAATATGTTTAAAACAGGGTGAAAAATGCTGCATAGCAGCATGGCAAAGAAGAGTGAGAAAAATGTGAGAGAAACAGCTCTGCAGACACCAAAGTTAATGAAGAAGGAGGGGAAATAAGAGGCTCTTTGGTACAATAGGTAGCAGTCTGATCATGGCCATCCAACTTGGTTGAATTGTTGTGGTGTTGTAAAGGCTAAAACATGTTTTAATTAAAGGTTTGACTAATGATGAGGTATAAGTTTTGTGGTGAGGATTCTCTAAAGTGTAGCTGAGTGCTTGTAGTGTCTTTGGAGGATGAGCCTCACTTCTACACCAAGGAAAGAAAGTTCCGGTCTCATGAACAATTCAGAACATTTAGTAATGTGTACATGCAGGTACACTTTCCACAAACTTCAATGACATGCAATAAAAAGTAATGACAGCTATGTTACAATAATTCTCAGCCGACTCTAGGTTCATTTTAGTCTTGAAGTATAAGGTTTCTTCTGTGTTTAAACTTGAGAAAAAGTTATTTTTGCAACACTACCTCGCTCTGAATTGGTCTTTTAGAGAAGAAGAGTTTAATTCCCTAGATTTCCTTCTCTAACCTTTTATCCCTACTATCATGTTTTTATTTCACTAGTAGTAGGAGGCAACTCTCACTTCAGTGTGATGGCCGGATGTCCACAGGACAATGACAGTGGAAAAAACACCCAAAACACAGTAAGATGATATCTTTGGTAATGTGAGTGCCATGTGAATTAAGTAGGGAATAAATAAATGTCATTTCATAACAGGAAAAAATACAAATTAGGTACATAGACAGGACAATAGAAGTATTCTGAGGAGAATGGAAAAAAAAAACCACAAAACAAAAGTTGACCATGTCCTGTGACACTCTGACCTGTCAATTCCATGACCTCATCAAAGGAACAAGTAAGGAAACACCATTTGCAGAGGTATGAAACTGGACAACTTGTTATCTTTATGCTACAATTTCACCATTAGAATAATAAATGTGCATCTCTGTTACTCACCTGATTATCGTTTTAATATCTGAGGTGTAATCAACATCAACAGGAAAGAATATGTGCAGAAACCATATGGATAATTTGTGGCATGACACTAAAAGAGTAGACAGTACTAGTGCAGCTGGAGATTAAAGTGTTTTTGGAACTTTGTCTGTAATCAGACTAGCATCTGTTCTCCTAAAATGTACAGACTTTCTGGTGGAAACTGTGGCCGTTTTATTTGATAAGTCATGAAGGACAGCAAGAATGTAGAGCGAGAAACAGTCTAGAAAATGACTGCATGAGGATATGTCAACTCGTAAGTAGTTATTTCTTAAAACTAAACCAAAGAAAAATATATAAAAGTGACAAATATTTAATCTGTGGGAGAATAGCACAAATCAGAGTGGCAATTAAAAATACAAAAACAAAAAATAGAAAAGATAGGTTTTGAAAAATAAGTAATGAGAAATAGTTATTGTAGGCAACTGTCAGAGGAGATATCCTTACTTTCCTTAGAGGAAGATCTAATTATAGAATCATATGATTATTAAGGCTGGAAAAGACCTCCAAGATCATCAAGTCCAACTTTTGACCAAAAACCAGCATATCAACTAAACCATAACTTTAAATGCCATGTCCAGTCATTTCTTGAACACTTCCAGGGATAGTGACTCTACCACCTCCGTGGGCAGTCTCTTCCAATGCTTGACAAGCCTTTCAGTGGAGAAGTACTTCCTGATGTCCAACCTGAACTTCCCTTGGCAAAACTTAAGACCATGTCCTTTCCCCCTGTCACTGGTTGCCTGGAAGAAGAGGCCCTCACCTGGCTACAACTTCTTTTCAGGGAGCTATATAGAGTGATAAGGTCACCCTGAACCTCCTTTTTCTCCAGACTAAACAGCCCCAGCTCCCTCAGCCATTCCTCGTAGGACTTTCTCAAGGTTCAGCCACAACAATGATGAGAACAGAGAGACAATAGCTTCCCTGGTCCTGCTGGCCACACTATTGCTGATACAAACCAGGATGCCACTGGCCTTCTTGTCCACCTGGACACACACCTGGTGCCTATTCAGCCACTGTCAACAAGAACCCCTAGGAGGTCTTTTTCCACTGGGCCACTTTCCCGCCACTCTGCCCCCAGCCTGTAGCACACTGCATGGTTTTGTTGTGACTCAGGTGCAGAAGCCAGCATTTGGCCTTGTTGAACCTCATACAATTGGCCTTGGCCAATTGATCCATCCTGTCCAGACCCCTCGGCAGAGCCTTCCTGCCCTCCAGCAGATCAACACTCCTGCTCAACTGTCCAGACCCCTTGGCAGAGCCTTCCTGCCCTCCAGCAGATCAACACTCCTGCTCAACTTGGTATCATCTGTGAACTTACAAAGGGTGCACTCAAGCCCCTCATCCAGATCATCATAAAGATATTAAACAGGACTGGCCCCAATACTGAGTCCTAGGGAACACTACTGTCCAGAAACCACTTGGATGTGACACCATTTACCTCCATTTTCTGGGTCTGACCAGCCATTTTTTAACCCAACAAAAAGTGCACCTGTCCAATCCATGGTCTGAAAGCTTCCCATGCTGTGGGAGATGGTGTCAAAGGCTTTGCTGAAGTCCTGGTAGACAACATCCACAGCCTTCCTCTCATCCACTAGGTGCGTCAGCTGGTATTAAAGATCAGGTTGGTCAAGTTGTCTTGTTGGCCTTCCCCCAGATCCTTACCCCAGGCACCCAACCTTATCATCACTGTCCTTGAGCTCTATGCAGCCAAAACCCTCCCCAATGTGCAGAGCCACCCCAGCACCTCTGCTTCCCTGCCTGTCCCTTCTGAAAGCTTATAACTATCACTGCAGCACTACAGTCATGGGAGTCATCTCACCACATTTCTGTGACAGCAAATACACCATAACTTTCCTTCACGATGGTTTCCAGCTCCTCCTTTTGTTATCCATACTGCATGCATTGGGGTAGGTGCACTTCAGCTGGGCTCTCTACTGCACTCCCTACTCTGGCATGCTGCCTCTAGGTCCCTGCTGCCCTCCAGTACTAATGCCAGGCTCAAACACTCCCTGCAGCCAGAAACCTGGACAGCTGCATAAATCTGAGGGAGCTCCACCTGGGTCATCATTCTCCTTCTAGCAACTGCTTTTGACCATGTGGAAACCATAGCTGTGTCTGCTCTCGCTGGGTAAGCAAAACCACCAGGTGAGCTCACCTCAGGAGCCAGGAGGGTGGCTGTGCCCTCCTATGTGCAAACTGCCATGCAAACTCTCTTGCCATGTCCTTGATGTGCCATGTCCTGTTTGGGCCCTCTGTTTGCCTGCCCAGCTCTCCTTGCTCTGGGTCACTCGGCTCCCCGGAGCTGTTTAAATCTCTTGTGGTTGCTGTGGCAATGCCCTTGACAGGTCAGGCTGGCCCTGTTGAGTCTCTCCACTCTCTCTTGGATATCTCTGGTTCTGGGAACCCCTAACCTCACTCCTTCTGGTGTTTTGCCCAAAAAGTAATGCCAAATTATGTCTGGTGTGCTTGTCCGTACTTTGTTCAGTCTACTTTTAAGTGTGTTCGTGAGCCGTTGACCTCAGCTGGCTGCCCGTGAGTATTAAGGGGAGGATTCAGTTACTTTGTATCTCATAAAGGAAATTAACTGGAAACAATACTCAGTTTGATCAACGGGGGGTAGCTGAAAGGAAGCTGATGTACATATACCACACATGTATGTCGTGGCATAGAAGTCTCCACTGTGTGGATTCTTCTTTCTTTTATTACTGTGCTTATGAAGTGCAGGAAGAGGAGATGACATAAGGATGTAGAAATCCCTTCTCTTTTCTTTTTTTCTTTTTTTTTTCTTTTGCAGAGGCCACTCCATCTTAAAGGTCCTGAAGTAACCTCTACTTATCCAACCTCTAACACAAAATTAAGACAGTTCCTACTTGACTCTTCCTGTGAGAAGCTTTGCTCTGAATTATGTTTTATAATAAGAAACTCTGTTCTTCACCCTCCATTTTTACATTCTTCATTTCATCTTATTATCACATTTATACTCCACATTCAGTGACAAGTGGTTACCCCTGCATTTTTTAGTGTGCTCCAACATAATCTCAATGGCCTTGCAAGTAATACTTTCTTCTTTTTCAATTCATAAAAAATGCCTGAAGACTCCTGAATATATACTGGAAGATAATAGCATGTACTGTATGGTAAATTATAAGCCATGTAGCACACCATAGGACATATGTGCCTCTTCTGACAGGTTGACAAAAAATTTCAAGAAAATAAAATAATTGCAATGGCAGTATATATATAATTCAAGTCAAAGGTCTTTCATGCAAACTTTTGCATATCATAGTACCATAGAATGGCTTGAGACCTGTTGTTTAGCCTCAGTCAGCAGCCAAACACCATGCAGCTGCTGGTTCGGGGAGACCACTGGAAGACTAAAAGCTAGAAAAGTCATGCATTGATGTTTAATTGGGAAAGCAAAAGATGTGTAAACAAGCAAAGAAAACAGGGAATTAATTCGTTGCTTCACTTGAGCAAGCAGGAATTAATTGGCACTTCCCATGTGTGGTCATCACATGTAATGGTTACTTGGGAAGACAAAATTACATCAAATATCTACCTTTTCCTCCTTCTTACCGGCCACTTTATACACGGAGTATGATGTCATATTGTATGGAATATCGTTTTGGTCAGTTGGAGTCACTTGTCCTGGCTGTGGTTTCTCTCAACTTTCCATGCACCTCCAGTGTCCTCACCAGTGTGGCAGTACAATAAAGCAGAAAAGGCCTTGGGTCTGTGTAAGCCGTGCTCAGCAATAACAAAAACATCTTTCTGATCAACACTGGGTTCAGAAAAAATCCAAACCACAGCTCCATACGAGCCACTGTGAAGAAAATAAACTCCACTCAGACAAAACCAGCACAGACCTCAAAGATCATCTAGTTCCAACCCCCTTGCCATGGACAGTGATGCCATCCACTAGATCAGGGTGATCATTGCCCCATCCAACCTGGCCTTGAACAATGGCCAGGAACAGGGCATCCACAATCTAGTTAAGAAGGCCAAATAAAAAGATGTATGAGATCACATTTTTTTTCAGAGGTGAAGTTACTTCCCTATATTCTGAGTTCCATTCACATGAGTCATAAGGGGGTTAGATCAACTGAAACCATAAAGGGAATCCAAAAGGTAGAATTCTTCTAGGATTGTGTCACATTATTCAAAACCCTGGAATTGCTACTAAACACTTCTTTTTGACAAGGTTCTTTTGTCTAATTCATTTGTTTGTATTTTAAGTGAGGAAAATATCATTCACTGTGTTTAAATATAATGAAAACATTTAAGCAAAAAAAGATTCCCAAAAATTTCTTTTGTAAGTAAAAACTGCAGTTCTAAAATAGAAATGGTCTATTATTCCTCAGAAAGGGTACAAGGAGCCTGAAAATTCTTTGCTTTTTTTGCAGCCAATCCTGAAGATGGCTTAGTCCAAAATCTGTTTTTAAATTAATCCAGTAGCATTTGACTGGGAGCATGTCAGAAAGACTCAACAGACAAAGTAATGGGTGTGAAGTGGTGAAGAACATAGCTGGCCTTAATATATGAAGAATGATCCATCAATTTCTGTCTCAAAACCATCAGGCAGGACACAAAGTTCTTGAATACCAATGACTTTCAAAGAGAGCAATTCCTGTCAGACTTGTTATGGCAATCTTGATGTGGTTTTCTTAGTTAGTCTCCAGTGGACAACATGGTCACCTGTGACACCCATTGCATTCTTACAGATGTGAGCCACAAAAAGTGATTGCATGATACTGAGAGGAATGTCTGGCAAGAATTGGGAGTTGCAACACTAACTGAAGTACTTTCTGTGAAAGTACTTTCTTTATCTTCTAGTAGATTACTAATAATTTTAAACAATGTTGTTGTGTCAACTCCAGGGACTAGGTTGAAAAATTTGGATTAGGCATAATTTTTTTCCTTAAATTGCATGGAACTTGTTCAGTACAAGAGGGGTAGTGCCATGTGTATCAGAGAGTAGTGTCATGGTCCCTCTTATGAGGCCACATGTAATTCAAATGAAAACTAGAACTGAGGGAAACTGCTGATTTAAAGAATCATTCTAGAAATTAAATCACTTGGTGCTTAGGTAATGAAGGAAATGCAGATTGAATATAATTTTATTTTCCCCTGCAATATGAAACTTCCAGTCATACTTCTGTGGGCTTTAATAAAAGTAGAATTCTGCTGTAATTTGCTGTTTAACTCCACAAATATTCAAAATAAAGAGATGGAAGCACATTAATAATTAACTTTTTGAGTTCATTACACATCTCTAGTAAGACTCTACTCTAGTAGGATGTTTTTCTGGTCAATTTTTGATAGATCCACATGTGGATATTATTGGCCAAAGCAGCACACTATTAGGAAGAGACATAATCTTTTCTTTCTTTTTCAAACACATATACATTTACACTGATTTAAAGATTTTATATTGGCACATTAAACTTTTCTAATACTGCTGATATCAATATCACTCAGACATGCCTCTGCAGTCAGTGATGAATTGTTGAACCATTTGTATGTTACTAGGTGTCAGACTATTTGAAATGTATTGATTTTTCATTTCCATGATTGACATATACTTGAATAGTAACTTGCATATTAAAACAATTTGCCCATGGAAAGTTTAATCCTAAGGACAAAATGTGTTCCATGGTATGCCACAAGAATTTTCATTTGCATATGTTAAAAATGAAATGCAACATTTCCCGTTAAAAGCCAAAATACTATTTCTGAATCAGTATGCCTGAGATTTTCATGGCTTAATGGTGTGTCACTCAGAAACCTTGCACACTGCAAATCAAAGCTAAACACATGGGTTAAACTGGGATGGTATTGCAATTAGAATCATAGATTGGTTCGATTTGGAAGGGACCTTAAAGATTCTCTATCTCTAACCTCTTCTCATGGGCAGGGGACCCTCCACTAGGCCAGATTACTGAGAGCCCTGTCCAGTCTGGCCTTGAACACCTTGAGAGATGGGAAGTCAACAATCTCTCTGGGTAACCTGTTCCAGTGCTTCACCACTTTCACTGTGAAGAATTTCTTTCTAATAGCTAATCTAAGCCTACTCTCCTTCAGCTTAAGGCCATTCTTGTTGTATCACTACATGGCCTTGTGTAAGGCCCCTTTTCCAATTCTTTCCTTCTGCTTGTGTCCTGGGTTAGTTAAATATTCTATTACCACCCACGAAAGCTGGATAAATTTCATAATTACACACCTGGGACTCCTTATCTCAACTGAGATAAGCACTCCAACCGACAGGAAGTACTACCCACCCTGGTTATCTGACCTCAGGTAATGGCCCATTAGCACCACCCAGCTGATTATCTGATCTCAGCTAATGGCCCATTAGCACCACCCAGCCTGACTACTTAGCCTGAACCCTTCCGGAACATTTTGAAGGACCCTAGGACTCCTCCAAGCTCATTACTGAAACAATCAATAGAACACCCGGAAGATCCTCTTCCATTGTGAAAGTCCCCGCCCCTGGGG
>JACAXG010000144.1:1535716-1764153 GCA_018881555.1 Amblyornis subalaris | reverse complement strand
CAGGTTGTACCGTGACTCTGTCGGTTTGTTTAAGCCCGTGTTTCTGTATTACTGCATTTATTTTAACCTTTTTTATTAAAATTGTAATTTTGACCTAAAATCTCTCGAGGTATTCTGTGTGGGGTTAATTTCCCCTGCTGATTTACAGCCAAACCAGCACAGCTTGTTAACCAGGGAAAGTTAACATTCACTATTTTAAAGGACTTGGACTATCAAGAAATATTCTCCATTAATTTAATGACGAAAAGACAATGTTGCTTAATAGTCACTCTCAAAGAGTCATAGCATGAGCTGAGTTGGAAGGGACCCTCAAGGATCATCGACTCCAACTTCTGGCGCTGTGTAGCACCATCCCCAAGAGTCACACCATGTGCCCAAGAGCCCGGAACATGAAATGTATTTATAATCTTGTGAATAGATAGAGAGAGAGGCAAAGACACACTGATATACTTTATGATGCATTTTATGCAATCCAGTTCATATTTTAAAAAATTTTTCAAAATTGCATGCAGAACTGCAATAATTCAACAGAATAGTCTACAAATGCTTGTAAAACCCTTTAGCGATCTTCATTAAGTAGACACATGGAATCACAGTACTGAAGATTGGAAGCAACTTCTCGAAGGCATCTCTGTCAACCTCCTGTACTATGAAAGTCCAGTGAGATTGTGTTGCTCAGGTCTCATCCAACATCTCCAAGAGATTCCATCACCTCCCTGAGATCCTGTTATGGTGTTATATTACCCTCATTGAGAAAAAGGTGGTATTTGAATTCATTCTAGCAACATGTCTCCATTGCATTTTGTCCTTCTATGTAATTTCTCCAAGAAAAGTTTAATGTCCCCTCTCTCTGCATTTTCCCATTATATAGCTTTATAAAGCCTCTCTTACCCCTTTTCTCTCCAGACCAAACAAGCCACGCTTTCTCAGCTTCCACTTTCACATGCAGTGCCCCAGCCATGAGCAATCTTAGAGGTCCTGCGGTGAGTTGGTCTAATGTGTCAGTGTCTTTCTTGCCCTACAGAGGCCAAAACTGGATCTGATCAAATGAACTTTTTTGTGCATGAACATCATTCGTACTTACAGCTGGATACATTGATATGGCGTCAAGAGTAGAAAATTGTACTTTGATACATATACAAATTAATATTTTAAAGCATGGTTCTATGATCCACATTTGAACAAATAAGCCTAATTTTCCATGATGCTGAGTATTAAAACATACTGTTCCTACCAAAAAGGGATACTGAATATTTTTAAAATGAAATTCTGTTCACTTTCTGATACTTGAGTAGGTAAAGCTCTAACATAAAAATATAAAGCACTAAAATGGTAGGAAAAACTCTGAAGTTAATACTTCACTTATTAGTTCAGATGAAAAATATATTTAATTAAGATTAAAAGCAGTTTTCTTTGACTTGTTCCTTACCAACAGAAATTGAAAGCCCTATCAAAAAATATCAGTAAAATCATGGAAACCCAACATTGTATTCCTTTCTGTGAAAAGGAGTATCTGAGTGTAAACACTTAGATCTCATATTTTGCAGGAACTTTGCAAGACTTCACAAACTACATTTTGAAGTATAAAATGCAGTCGGTCAAAACAAAGTATTTGGAGGTAATTTATAGTAGTACTTCTGAAGTCTGAATATACATCATAAGAAACAGGAAGCTTTTTAATGATGGGCTCTTTCTGAAAAGTTACCTGTCCTAAACTACCTCTGGTTTGGCACCTTAGGCAGTCAGATATTACAATATTAAAAGGAGAAAAAAAATCCAAACATTTTGTACAATGGACTATCACAGCTTTTTATGGCCTATCATCTATGCTAGTTTCTGCTAGTGAAATTAAATTCTGCAAGAAGAGTAGCTTTTTAATTATTATTTTCCACATCATGAGCCTACTCTAACTGCTTGTGAATGACTAGAACTAATTTATAGCTGATTAGCACTCATTCCTGCTGCTAAGGACAGATATTAAAGCTATTTTCTTCCTATGTTGAAACTTATTAGCAAATGGAGTTTGGGATGAAAACCAAAAGAAAATAAAAGCTCTAAGATGCAGCCTGAAAAAATAGAATCAGCTATGTTGCAATTGCTTTTATTGTTATCCTTGGTGAATGTTACAAGCCTTTTCATTCAGCAGAACCAGATGGGAGAACTGATTAAAAATTATAATACATTTCCATAAAGTATAATAATTTGAAATGTAAAAAATTGAGTATTTTTTATGATGAAAATGTACTATCAATAAAAATCAGGCTCATAAAGAGGAGAATGCCTTGTAACAGCACACAGGTGGTAGAAGGCAATAGCAACACACAGACAATAAAAGTTTTAAGAGGTTAATAGCATGACCCAAGAACCTGGCTAGAGAATAATAGAACAATTTGATTTGGAAGGGATCTTTGAAGGTCATCTAATCCAAATTCCCAGCAATAAGTAGAGACATCTTCAACTAGATCAGGTTGCTCAGAGCCCAGTCCAACCTGACCTAGAGTGTTTGCAGGGATGGGGCATCCACCACATTTCTAGGCAACCTGTGCCAGGATTTTACTGCCACCATCATCATAAAAATTTCCTTCCTAAGATCTAGTCTGAAGCAATGCTCTTTTAGTTTAAAACCCATACCACTTGTCCTATTGCAACAGGCCCTGCTAAAATGTTTGTCCTTCTCTTTCTTTGTGCCACTTACAAACATAAAGCTACTTGGAGTTGTATTGTTCACACTGAGAAACTAATGCTTTTAAAAAATATTATTAGACAGTAATTCAGCATTAACAATAGTTTCTTACTTTCTTTCGCTTGATTTATTTTTGACATAGCTCCATGGTTACATTTTAAAGGATTCCGTTGTAGATGAAAAAAGTTTCCCAGATAGGTCAGCATGACATTTAAGAAAAGCAGTTTTTCAGAAGCAAAAAAGGGAACACTTTTCCCCACACCCACCATATTATGCTTTGAGTAAGACCCAGAGTCCTCTTCCAAACAATATTTTTGTATTAGAAGCACATCAGTTAAAGCTAAAGCACCATGAAAAAAGTATTTGCTTGTCATCTATGTTTATTAGAAGCAGGACATCAGTATGTGTGTAAACAGAGTGCAGTGACACGGCCCTTAAAAAACATGTTATACCAGTTATCAGCACCTCATCTGAAATATTTGGTTTACTGTTTATGGGTTTCTCCACACTATCAATTCTATAGAATTGTGGAGTTTGGGTTGGAAGGGACATTAGAGTTCATCTAGTTCCAACTCCCCTGCCAAGGACAGGGATACCTTTCACTAGACCAGGTTTCTCAGAGCTCCATCCTGACCTTAAACACTTCCAGGGATGAGGCATTTACAACTTCTCTGAGCAACCTGTTACAGTTTCTCACCACCCTCACACTAAAGAAGCCCTAAGCCTTCTCTTTTCTAGGCTGAAATAACACAATTGTCTTAGCCTTTTGTCATAGCAGAGGTGCTCTGTCCCTCTAATCAACTTGGTGGCCCTCCTCTGGACTCATTCTAACAGGTTGATGTCCTTCTTGTGTTGGGGACCCCAGAGCTGGATGCAGCGTTCCAGGTGGGGTTTCATGAGAATGGAGTAGAAGGACAGCATCACCTTCCTCGATCTGCTGGCCATGTTTCAATTTGATGTCCTTCTTACCATTTTGAATGTTGCTGATCCTCCTCATCATATATATTTTTTTATATTTATGTGCATGCTTTTCTTCATTTGACTGACAAATGAATCCTTAAAATGAAAGAAGGATTAAAGCAGATGAGCAAAGGTGATGTGCCCGTGAATCTGCTCATTCAATAATGCAGGTTGTGCCTCCATTCCAACCACAGCTGCTGCAAAGAAGCTGAATTTGTCTCAACACGAAGGGGACTGGAGAGCGATCTATGATTTAGACAAATAGCTGTCAACACTTGAGTGGATCAATTGGTGATCTAAGTGTTTCTGAAAGAGCTCATTAAAATGTGAGTGTCTGAGTTAGCTAGACCAGCAGGTGGGGAGTGAATACTTGTCCCAACAAAGAATATAAGAATTGAGCAAACAACAGAAGAGAAAGCAATGGGCTTGACCTGGATTGAACCCACATATTCTTTCCTGGAAATTGGGGATATCCACTGTCATGACAGTGATCACGTTCGGACACCAGCAGTGGGAGTCTCACTGGTATTGTGATTGAGCTGTGTATTACAGTAGCTGGGGTTTTTGCCAAGTTTAACTTAATTAAAAATTGTGGGTTTTTTATTCTTTGTAAAACAAGAGTAAATCAGAAATTCTCTCTAACATCAAATATCCTCAAATAAGTAAATTTTATATTAAATATTACATCTCTATGTGTGATGTGTGTGTGAAATTTTTAAAAGAACATGGCCAGAGAACATTTGACTTGGACTCATACCAAATATTTTGTTACTGAAATCCAATATAAGTTGTTTTCTTAAAGAGATTTGGGCATGCTAAAGAACAGGTTTTTCTTGGGTGTCTTGCATGCAGACAATATAAACTTAGGCTACTGCAGACTTAGTTCCCACTGCCCAAAATAACTCTCCAACACTGTCACAGTGAACCTTTCAGATATTTTTATATTCTTTGAAAATCACAGACATGAGAAAATAAGAATATCTTGTCCTTGCAACCCACTCCCAAGCCTGGGAAATATCTGTGTAACATGATCAATATAACTTAAAGTTCTAGCCCCATTGCTAATGCAGAGCATGAAACTCTCCAGCAACGGGGATGAGCCCAGTGGAAGGGGAGCAATTGCAGCAGTGCTGCATGTACTAAAAGAGCAAGACTGGTGATTTAGTCCTTGGTATTTTTCCCTTAAAATACAGAGAAGGATGGGAGGAGTGAAAGAAATATTAGATTAACAGATTACCATTGTGCTGTTCTCTTCTCAGCACTGACACAGTAACATGAAGTTACTATCTGGGAAACTTGGGTTCATTCTTTGACTCGTATCTTTGAGACAAAGCATTATATTCTTGTAAGTTTAATAGACGCATGCAGTAAATCACAAATAAAAGAATATTTTGTGATGTAATAATAAAAGTTGAAATTCAAAAGCAAAATCCTGTTTGTGTTCTCTGGACACATAAATTTTGCTTCAAATGATGTTCCTGTGTTGTTGGCATCTTTTTTCCTAAAAGATTGTTCTGAAAATTACTTTCTCATATAGACAAGTTTTCTTTATTCTTTAGATTTACTCATATAGATGCAAATTATATAAAAACAGATATTCAGAAAAACAGAGTTAAACAGTTCAAAAATTTTCTCTAGAAATAGTTAACTTTTTTGTCTTCCTCCTATTCAAAATTGCTTAATCAACTCATTATGAAAGGCTCAGATGCACCTCCATAAACTCTGTTGTTCTCCAGTTTTAAGGCTGAATTTTCATTTAGTTTCCAAACTCCCTCTTCTTTTATCTATCTCACTTTATGGCAATTTGTGCAGACCAAAAGTATCTTTTGAATCTATATACATTTTGGTGATGGTGTATAAATCTGTACATGCAAGAATAAATTAAAAGAGCTCGGCATTTGAAGAATCTAATTTTTCTGATTAAGATTTTATCCATGTCTTCAGTGTTCTACAAAAAAAGAGAAATTACACCCAGAGACCGAAATGCTAAAACCAACAGACAGCCTTCGGAGCACTTGACAGTGTCAAGTATAAAAATTCATATATATAAATATACAGATTGTTTTAACTAATATTTTTTGTATGTTTAATATCTTATGACCAAAAGGGAATGTACCCTTTTTATTGGTTACTGAAATAAGTTATAGTTAGCATTTTCAGTTTCATCTAGATTTTGATGTAGTTAGTTTGCTACCCCACTGTGGTAAGAAAAATTACTTTTGTGTTTGTTTTCATATTCGTAGCCATACATGCACAACGTATTGCATCTTGATGTTTTCCAGCCACTTGAAATCATCATGACAAGTCACACATTAACTACTTTTTCATGTAGAAACCAAGAGCATTTAGTAAGATAAAGCAAAAGAGAAGAATTTAGAGAGCGATGCTTAATGATAGTCAGTTGTCATAGCTAGGTTATACTGAATAAACACAGAGATATGAAGAAGCAAACCAAGAATAAAGAAACAAAGAAACCTGAAGTTTTGAGTGGTGCTTAATACTCTGAATAGAAGTGAAAATCAGAATGCTGATTTTCAGGCTGTACAAGATATCTAACACAGTCTTGATGATGGCTGAAATCCCACTTTAGATGTTATTTGTAAAGCTTATATTCTGTACTAATTTTTCAGGATGTCTATAAATGTCCCTGTAAAGACTTCTAGCCTGCATTTCTTACACAACTAGGGATTGAATTGAACATGATTAGCAATCACCCTACACTTCACGTAATTTTGCATGTGACTTTTGTGGCATGTATTACAAGTCATTACTCTTTTGATAGCTCTCTACGCTGACACAGGTATTTCCTCTGTAAAGTCCTGGCAAGGCAACTGGTGATAGGATTCTCTGGGTGCAGGAAAGCATGTAGCAGGTATTTTCAGGAGTGTTTAATTTCTGCTCAAGTCAATTTAACTCTCACAAATTGTTATCTAAGTAATTTGTAAGGTTTTCTCCTAATTTCTCTAGATCTTCTTTCCTCATTTGTGAAAACAGATATCAGTTATTTCTTTTCACCTTTCATGTCGTGCTTTTCAGCTTGTAAGCCTTTTGCCGCATGACTTATTCTTTACTCTGTATATTTAGTCTGGCTGCTGTAATAAATAAAATTATTTAAAAACCACAGAGGTATGTATGGTGGGCTGACTCTGGCTGAACACCAGATGCCCACCAAACCTGTTCTATTACTCCCTTCCTTGTATCGATAGGGTGACAGAGAGTTCCCAGGCAGGTGCAAAGGAGAGCTTGTTTATTACAAAAAACCAGGCCTTTTTAAGCAGTTAGGCTGTTATCAGAATACATACCATTGAAACACAACAAACAATAATTCAACCAGTCACCCTAAGCCACGAGGTGATCACACCAAGATTATGTAACTTGTTTTTTCTACTTCTAAGTCAGATGAGCTCGTTCCCAGAGGCCTTCTGTCCTTAGCCAAAGTAACAGAAATGAACCATGATTTTACAAGAGTAACAAGGCCTCCATTTTGTAAGGTTTTACCTATCTGCAACACTTCCTTAGCAGGACAGGGAAGAGAAAATATACTGAAAAATTCGTGGGTCGATATAAGGACAGGGAAAGATCACTCACCAGTTACTATCATGGACAAAAGAGACACAGCTCAGGGAAATTAGTTTATTAACAATCAAATCAATAGGGTGATGAGAAATAGAACTAATAATAACATTCCTTCCCCTTACTCCTTCCTTCTTCCTGGACACAACTTCACTCAGGATTTCTGTACCTCTTTCCTCTCGGTGGTGCCAGGGGATGGAGGGTGGGAGTTACAGTCAGCTCATGACACATGGTCTCTGCTGCTCCGTCCTCCCCAGGGGGAACACCACTCACATCCTTCCTGTGCTCTGGTGTGGGGTCTCTCCATGGGAGACATTCTTTCATTAACTTCTCCAATATTCTTAGACATTATCCCAGAGGTGCTAGCACTGTCTCTGATGGGGTCCATCTTTGACAGTGGTGGATCTGTCTTGGAGTTATCTGGCTTTGGCTCCACTGGACATAATGGAAGCTTCTAGCAGCTTCTCACAGAAGCTACCTCTGTAACCACTCCCTCCCCCCACTACCAAATCCTTGCCATGCAAACCCAAATCAGTATAGAAGAACACTTCATGTGGAAAATTAAACCCTTGAAGACACGTACAACTTCCCTCCTAAAACACAATCTTCTGTCTTCCCTCTTTCATCCTAGTGAAGAGGAAGAATGAGAGTTTTTTCTACACGGAATCACTTTATGTTCCATTAGGTTACATTTTTCAGCTGTTGCAGGCAAATTCTATCACGTGTCTTTGTACCTTTCTAAAATGCATTTTGGCTCATTGCCAGAGCCATTATTAAATCATACCTTTCTCTAGTTACTGGAATAGAAAAATTGTAAGGGAATATGGTACTTTTACCTCACTGCTGCAAGAAGCTCCTTATGCAAAAGGTAAAGTCATTTTGAGCCTAAAGGCTTTTAATATATGGTCACACTGTTATGTAACACTTTGCATTACTCTATGTCAGAGTACTAAGTCTTGGTTCTGTAGTAGTTAATTTTTATAAATCACATAATAAAGGATGCTCTGATTTCAGAGGTAAATCAAAAGTTATTTAGTAACTCGATAACACACTCTTGAGGGGTTTTTTTCTTTAATTTTCAGTACTAATTCTTTATGAGACCTCATTTTCATTTTATTTCTTGAAATTCCTTTGATCTTATTTCAAGCACATACCTCATTAAAATAGACTTCTCTATAACAGCCCAAAGCATTCCCAAAGCAAAAACTTTTAGCAGATAGTGAACAAAAAAAACCCCTCAAAACAAAACAAAAACCCCAAAACTTTTATCTGATTTGAAATTTTCACTTCTGTTGCCTTAAAA
The DNA here is from genome assembly GCA_018881555.1 of Amblyornis subalaris. NCBI lineage: Eukaryota > Metazoa > Chordata > Aves > Passeriformes > Ptilonorhynchidae > Amblyornis > Amblyornis subalaris. Next base: position 1,755,634 of record JACAXG010000144.1, on the reverse strand, counting down.
TTGGCCTTTATTTCAAATGGAGGGAGAAGTCTCAGAATTATATTTAAAAGATTGCTAAGGTATGCATAACTCCATTGCCAGTTACTAATTCTTGGATATTAATAGAATTAATTATGATGTAACAATTGAAACGTACCAATGAAGTATATTAAAACTCCCTGATTTCTGTCCTAAATAAGAGAATGTGCATTTATTGATTTTTATTGTGTGACAATGGCCTATTGGGACCTTTTTTTGCTAAAATAATCCTGTTCTTAGATCCATTCTCTTTTTATAGAATATAAATGTAGAGGGAAAAAAGAGAGATATGTCTAAAGGAAAAAGCATCTGAAGTCACTGCTCTAATCAAAACAAAGAATAGTGGAGGAGGCTTTGTCATTCTCCTCAGACTGAGGAAAATTTAGACTACTAGTCTCACTTTTCCCTCAAAGGATGATGCCTTTGAATTCTCCTTGCTCCTGATTGATCACAGCAATATTGCAGTAAGGATTGGATCTGATGGGAAGGTCTAAATGAAAGAATGATCTGACATTTAGGGCATGAGTTTGGATATAAAAATGGATAAAAGTTTATTTTCTTCTGTCATATGCCACTAAGTTGCTCTCTCAGTTCCCATCAGTAGCATAATGTTATGTGTCTTTGTATGGCAGGTTCAGCATTCCTGTTTTAAAATTTATGACTGAATCATGTATCTGCTATAACAGAAGAAACTACAGCCTGTGTCTGTACACAAATAAACCATAATCAAGCCTTTGTTACCTTTGAAATTTGGTAATTAAGATCTGCAGAAATCCATATAATATTTACTATGGCACTGATGCCACAAAAATCTTTTAATTTATCAGAAAATATTAAATCTTTCTTTAAATGTAATAAGCAGAAAATAAGATTGTCAGAACACAGTAAAATGAATATACCTTGATATATATCTATATATATGTACACTACATTAAAAAGAGATTCATCTTTATCCCTGGTAAAACCATCTAACACTAGTTAAACAGGTTTTGCTTATACTCAAAATGAAGAAATCTGCTTACTGAGAAGAGAGACCTTCTCATCAACAAACTATAGGGTCCCTTCAAAATTTTGGAAATTGCCCAGAGCCCAGTAAACGTTTATGATCAACATGTGTGTAATATAAGGTACGATTCATCATCGTGCAGTAACTGTTTTGCGCATTAACAGAAGTGTGATAAACATTTCCTGGCAGCTTTTTGGCAACAGAATTTATTTAGTGTTGACATTTATTCTATTCAACTGTTTTAAAGCCAGCACTCTGTATGGTGCACGTGCTACATACCAATGAGAACAGCAGACAGGGAAGACAGAGCCAGGACTGAAACTGTATAACATTCAGTACTTCCTCTAATTTACAATTTTCTATGTGTTTTAAGTAGTTTTCTTATAAAGTGGAGAAGGAAATCACTGTATCACAAGCTTTCAGAAGTTCAATTCAGCCACTGAATTAGTTCCTTATTTCTCCAAATATGTTCCTTTAAAGCACAGAATTTCTTTGCTGAGCACAGCAATTTAGTCATAGAGCTGCCATTAATGTCAATGGGAGCTGAACAACAAAATCCCCTGACACTTTCTTTTTTTACTGTTTGTGTAATTTGATGATAGATTTTAAACTGGATGAAGCACACCACTGCACAACCCTGAATCTCCTGGTCACAGGTCTGGAACTCCCAGATACATCAAGTAGCTACAAGGAGCCAAGCTGAATGTGGCATGTCTTCAGCACACCTTTTCTCGGTTGGGTGAATGAAACGTTCAGGTCTGTCTAGGGCCTGTTATCTCAGCTCCAACTTGTGTGAATAACGAAACAGTTTCCTCTTGGCAGCCAATTCACAGCTGTAGTTTAGATCTAGATCTTCCCTTCCATCAGAGGAGACTTACAATTGTTTGCCTAAAGAAGGTCATGACTCCCTCGATCTCTCTTTTCCAGTCTTCATGGAATAAAAAGATATATTCCTTGACCAATGAAATAAACAAAATTTTAGGACAACTGACTGATAAAATGGACCTAGATTAAGCTCTTGCTTGCCTGTACTAGCTTTGATTTTAGCAGAATTTAATGAGTAAGAGCACTCTCCTCACCTGAAATATCACTAACGGCTGAGTATGTTTTAAAAATGGAAGACTACAGGTTGGATTTCCTTCAGAGACGGTGAAACCTACATATCCCCCTTCCTTTTGGGGAATAATTCATCCTGGCTGTTCTACAGAAGACCGCAAGTGGTATTATATCCTCCTGATATGCTTCAAAAGCAAACAAGCCAAAAGTAAAAAGCTATTTTGAAGATAGACTGCAAGGCCTTACTTTCTGTCTGGGCTTGAAATGCCTTTGGTTGGAAGTATCACGCTCACGGAGGGCTGCTCATGTGGACAGAAGGTGTTCTTTTTACACTGTTGCCTGGTTCCTGTGAATTAACCAGGAAGATTCTTAACTTTACCTACGTATATAAAGACAGCCTGTGAAGAACTTTATACTGGATTTCAGAATGGAGAGCAGATGCCTAAACGTTACTAAGAATTTACATTGCTCAGGCACTGTTGTGGAAGACTGTTCTGGTCTACAGTTTAAGCGCACTTAATGTGCTGTGGTGTTTCAAAGCTAAGGTTCTCTCAACACATAGACTGTAAGTCCAACAGCCAAGGACCAAGGGTTATTCTACAGGTTCCCAAGGGCAGTGGTCACAGGGCCAAGCCTGACAGAGATAAAGAATAATTTGGACAATACTCTTGGGCACATGGTGTGACTCTGGAGATGGTCCTGTGCGGGGCTAAGAGTTGGACTTGATGATCCTTGCGGATCTCTTCCAACTCAGCATGTTCTGTAATTCTCTAATAATAAAACCAAGTTATTGAATTACCCATATTGTTTATTAACTTTGGTATGTTATGGACGTGCATTAGTAACAGAACTGCATTCTTCTACCTGTGGATGTCAGACACACAGATACAAAATTCTACCAAAAAATAAATCATAAGAGATGGATGTTAAATTTCGTTAAGCCAGAGAATCCATTTGTATTTCCAGCACATAGCATTAAATGTTCATGACTTAATTAAAATGCAAATACTGCATAGCTCACTGATTTCTGCAATTTAACCATGAATAAACTCTGTCTGTTTTCTGCTTTAATTTGCTGTAGTAATCAAATTAATGGTAATTAGTGAATACTTAAACAAACAACAATAAGGGAGGTTATTCTTTTTGGGTTTATATATTTTATATATTTTAATAATGATATAACATAGACAAGATCAGAATATTCAACTTTTACCCAAATATCGACAAAGAAATACAATTTATGTAAATCTGGAATGCTGCCTGCAAAACTCATTAGCTAAAATAGGGCATCTTGAAGCCTCACATGAAGTATTAAAATACAAAGTAAAAGGAATCTGAAGAATGTAAAACCACATGCATCTTTTAAGTACCTTCAGAGAGCTTGCTGAGGGGGAGGAATTGGTTTTGATTTGGGTTATACCTTCCTATACCAGATATAACATCAGTAACGAGAAACATTAAAAGCCTCATAATCTCTAAACACAACATAAAAATGGGCAAAAGGAAGCAGCAGCTAAAGTAGGTAGTAGACATCTCACTGAACTTCTGTATGTAAACTTGAACAGCACACTAATCACAGTGGAATTATGTGGTTATAATCCAGCCATCAAAAGAAAGTCTGTCAAGCCTAAGTAACTGCTGAGTGATGACTGTATCAGACAACTCTAAAAAGTATAATGATAGCACTGTTCGATACAATGCTTTTCAAGCAGTGAATTTCCAAGAATACAGGGGCGAGAAATGGTAAGGAGGAAAAGTCAAGTTTCTTTCTTTTTCTTTTTTCTTTTTTTTTTTCTTTCGGAATTTAAAAGTTGTGTCCTTCCTTTGGAAACATTGTTTGATGTTCAAGACTGAAGTGTAGACTCCTCCTTCACCCTCCCAAAGCTGTTGGAGTTTTAACCCGTGGCCACCTTCCTCCTTCAGCACCCACTGAAGCAAGAGTTGTACCTACAGGAGAGGAAATATTATTGGTCTCTTGCCTACTGGCAGTGCTACTTTCCACAGTAGTGATACCAGTGTCAGGACTGCTCTAGCTATGGGAAAAGCCTGAAGGTACCAGTCAGCCTTTAGAGTGAGAAATACTACATAAGACATTACACATCAAGAAAATATCTTAATACACATCAAATTCATTTCCACTATTTTGCAAGGCATATTTTGCAGATCTCAAGAAAAAACCTGCCTGATTTGATGTATGGTCAATGGTGCACAAGAGTAAATGAAGTTTCAAGCTTGAGATAGAGTTCCCATCTTCTTGGTGTCAGGAACACCAAAGTTGATTTATTTTTTTTCCTCTTCCTTCTTTTCTTTACATACTACAACATGATGTTCTTCAGAGCTTTCTTTTGACTTTATAACACATACTCATTTGTTTGGACTACAAGACAGTAGAACAACCAGCTCTTGAAACTGCAATTCAGTAAATTTGGAATTTGATGAGAGACATTGTCAGCTATTATAAAAACAACAAGAAATATCAGATTCTGATTTCCTGCTAAATTACACCTGCTGATTTTCTTTGCTAAGGTTCAAAGTGAATGTAAAGTGCTGTAGGCTTATAAAGACCTCAGCAGTGCATGGAGATAATTAATAGGTTATACAAACTTTTTATACTAATATTTTCAGTCCAACTAAATTCCACTAACTGAAGAAATTAAATGTTGTCCTTCCAGCATGGCCTATTTGAGGGTGTAAGGGTCACACATAAAATGTGATCAGTCTTTACAAGAATAGATCAGCAGAGCACCAGATAATTTTACAGATTTTTGGCTAAGATTAGATCTCTCTTCCAAATTTGATAAGTTGGAAAATTGCAAAATAAATTAAGGAAATTACAGTAAATAACACATGGTGTGAACTTCAGCACTATAAAATGATACAGGTACAAATTCTATTAACTATGCCAGACTACACCACTATAAAATCAAATCCTACCTTAATCATCTCTATGAAAGGAAAAAAAACCCCATCATAATGGAGAAAAAGCCATCATTAAGTGGTCTGCATGGACAAGAATTTATTAATTTGTTTGGAAGTACTAAATATTGTGGAAGGCAGAATACTAAATCTTCTGCTTCCTTCATGAAACCATTAAAAATGCATTTAAGTGGGAATGGTGGATAGGTGGTGTCCTGCAGACAATAGTTTTCTCATTTGTAATTAGGAATAAGCTGGTTTGTTGTTTGGGTTTTTCTGGCTTTGTTGGTTTTTTTTTTCTGCTTCTAAAGGACACTGGTTTTCTTCCCTGACTCTGATGTGACATTTATACTCTCATCTAGAATAAGAATTAGGTTATCTGCTTGTGGACTAGAACATAGGAATTACAAACAGAAGCGGAAAAACTAAAGAAGATCATCCTGATCTTTTTCCCTTATCTTTAAAAACAATATCAACTAGAAGCAAAGTGGAAGTAGGGCTCAGACAGTGGCATGCTTCAACTTCAACTTGATAGAAGCATATCCAGGCACTTCCCAGGCTGAGGTTAGACCACAAAGTTGTGATTTGTCTGTCGGTGACTGATCTCTTACATATTGTGAGTATCTCTTGAGGACTTGTCAGATGAGATCATCAATTTTTATTTTTTTTTAATATAGCTTTACTTATCTGTCTTCTGAAATCTTGCCAGTCTACTGTCATTTCTACATTGTGCAGCTAACAGATACGTTTTAAATCAATAATAATATTTTAGAGGTTATAGGTCTACATCCTCAGCTTTAGTAAATCACTGATGCTCCATTTAAACAACTTACAACTTGCATTTCATTTTTATTTTAAAGGATCACAGGCCATCTCATAATATCCTAGCAAGTTATTCTCCATGTTTCTTCTGTAGAAAAAAAATCATCACATTAATGATAATTAAAACAATGTATCCACATGGCAGGCTTGATATGGATTGCTGCTCCTTTTAGTGCATGAAAACGTCAGGAAACTTTCCAAATCCTGGAACATCATTTCTCTCATTCATTAGCATATCCTTATAATCTTGTATCACAAAGAATCTTAATTAAAAAACAAACAAAAAAAAATGGCTAGCCCTTTACACTTTCATTATCTCTTCTCCAACACTGCTATCCGGGCAATATACCTAAGCACTTGTCCACTGCTGTGGTCAATTGATTTATCCTCCGATTATGATTGAACTAGGTGATCAAAACCGGTGCTACTTCAAAGTGATTGCTGGAGAAGTCAGTGACAGTTGCAGCACTCATAAATGCCTTGGGATTAGTATGATATTGGCAGTAATATGAGGAAGATTAAGAAATAAAAGGAACAGAAATATTTTATTTATATTTTGTGGTCTTCTTCCCTCATTAGCAATACCTAATTAAAAGGCTGGTTTTCACACAGACAGAATGAAACACATCCTGAGCTGTGTAATGGATTCCTCTCTAGCAAATATGAGAACAGTAGCATGTGCATGTATGTATGGAGCACAGCAAATCATTCAGGCTTTACAATAGTAGGTAGTGTATTTTCATCTGTCACAGATAATACTTAAAACTTTGAGTAATAAGATGTAATTTCTACACTCAGTCAGCAGTCTCCATAACTTGTCATTACCAAAAAGGGGTTTAATTCTACTATTTGGATGAGTTTGCTCGATTCTAGCCTTTAAACATATGTGACACATTTTTAGTTCCTAGGCAATAGGCTCCTATACAAACAGCTTTGTGTTCTAATAATGCATGAGAAGTGTAGAGGAAACTTTATTAAGTAAAAATAAAATCAATATGACACCTCCTTGCCCGTTTCTAGTTTGAGATTGGGTTGAAGAATTAAAATTTTTTGATTTTTCTGTTAACGATCATAGTTAACTACATCAACTACCACTTGTATAATCTGTTACAACTAATTTGGTTCATCAGTGTTTTAATATTTGAAACGAATATACCACTTGGATAAATGCATCTGTGTAATAATTTTTGTTATGATAAAGTTTTAAAATGTATTTTAATCAAAGGCCAAATATTATTTACTTTTACCAAGACCTTACTATTTAAACAGTCTTGCTGTAAGAATACTTATGGTTAAAAAAATCACAGTGCAGAGGTAATAGCAATCTCTTTCTCCAAAAGTTTTGCATCCTTTCAGAAAGAAAGCTGCATCATCATAACCCATTATGCAGGTGGAGTAGAATGAAGACAGGCTAAAGAACTAACACAGTCAGGTTTTCTTTCAGGAAACCAGCCCCCCTGATGAACAATCAATGCAGCACCCAAAAAAAAAAAACATAAAAGGAAAGCCAAACACACAGCAAAGGTTGTCTTGGGAACTGAGTGTTAGTAAATTGACATTAACCTGGATCTGGTGGTTCTGGTTTTGAATGTAGTAAACCAATGAGGGCAGACAAGCACTTGGAGGTAATTTGTTCTGACCATTCAGTAAATTAGAAATCGGCCAAAAATACAGTTACAGTACACAGAGGTTTTAATAGATATGGATCTTTCCCCTTTTCCTAATTTTATTTTTTTTCACTTTTAAGTGGTAGTGAAATCACTTCCTATGCGTTTTAGAAACACATTTATGTTTATTCTGTAGAGGGAAAGAAAAAGGAAAAAATTACAATGACAAAAAGCCCTACAACTCAAAAAAAAAAAAATAGTACAAACCATCAGATTTCTTTTTTACTTAGCCTCAGGAAATAGCTATTTCATTATTTTGGCCCAACGAGAGGGCCAAAGCTCTGAAGGACTGGATTCTAGACTAGTAGATGTGTGATAGAATAATATACTAATGGAATGAGGGCAGGATCTGTACAATAAAGATACTTGTCATTTGTCTTTGCATACTAATATGGAAAGCTGCAAAAAGGTGCACTGTCTTTGCTGAAAGGAATTAACTGGGCTGTAATCACCTTAAACTACAAAGCTCTTGGTGAGTACTTCTGAGAAAACACAAGCCACAGAAATGCATTGCTTAAGCTATTACAGGAGGGTTGTTTCTTTAAATTTCCAGCCACTAGGTTAAATTTCCAGCCCAGTTAAATTTCCAGCCCAGTTAAATTTCCAGCCACTAGGTTGTCTCCTCTGACATGGCTACATTCAGACATCTTTCTGTATTCAGAGATCAGGAGCTATGTGTGCTTGTTTGTTTTCATATCAGGATGGCACAGATAGAAGAGAATATCACTGCTCTCTGTAAAGAGTAAGATAGGATAAAACTGCAGATGAAGGAAACTGTTTGGGTATGCCCTTTGTCACTTATTGTGAAAGTTAAAAATCTGACTTATGTGATAAAATAGTTCCCTGGTTTTGCTGGATTATAAAATTGCTGTCTCATTCTGTATGAGCAGTACCTCAGATCAGATTAAAACTTTAGTTTCTCTAGTGCTGCATAAATGAACTCAGAAATCACTTGTGCATTGAAAAGATATTTTGTTTTGCAAAAGTTTTAAAAAAGACAAGTCTTCTCTCTGAATTTTTTTCCCTTGGTTGTACAATCCTACACAATTCTAAATAAGTAGATAAGAGATACACTTGCATCAGCAGGGATTTATTTTTCTGTCAAAACCACAAGTGAGATCAATGTCCACATGGGAAAAATAACAAAAATAACATACCCCTTTTCCAAGGATGCACAGTTAAGTCTGAAACACATCTGAAACATTTCCTACCTAATTACTGCAAACATCTGTGTCCCACACAGCTGTGAACTTCCCCTCCATCCAACTGCATAAAACAATATTATTACTATTTTACAGAAGGGGAAATGAGATAGAGATTATATTATTTCCCTGAGAGAATAGAAATAAGCAGGGAAGTAAGCCGCACTCAGAATTCCTAAATATTAATACAGTGCATTAGCAATAAAGTTACCCATCCTCCACCAGTGCAGTAGTATCTGAAGGTAGGTGACTCACTGCCCAGCATGATCAGTTTCCAGAGAGGTGTTTTCAATTCCTCCAGTTTTGGGAATCGATAGAGGAAAAAGCCCAAATGTCAACCGTCTCAGAGAGGTGGTTTTATGCACTTTTATTTCAAACCGTCACAAATTAAAGGCTTAATGTATGCTTCTTACAAGCACAATGTACAACTGGGACAGGAGAAATAGACACTGGTTATATACCAAGTTCACTCAGAAGAGTCCTCAAGAAGAAGTTTAATGAAACAAACCCTCTAACAACTGTATTGCAAATGAACAAGGGAACAAGGTAACCTGTCTATATCTTTAGTTTGTACCGTGGAATTTTTGAGAAACCTATACTGCTGTCAAGTTTTAATTAAATATTTTGAAAAGCCTAGCAGGCAGGGGGGGTGCTGGTTTGTACCGGCTTTTGCTTTTTTTCTTTTTGTTTTGGGTTGTTTTGGTTTAGTTTCAGGAAAATGTAGTTGAAAAACTCTCCTGGATCCTTTACACATTGTTAACTGCATACGACAATTACAGGGTTGATTTCTGGAAAAAAAGGAAGGATACTATTGCATTAGTTTTTCAGAGTACAGGTAATTCACTTACAGGTAGAACTGTTCACTGTTTGTAGATGGACTGAATGGTCTGAGAAAAATACAAGTAAATCCTGGCAGATTTTCTGCCGGGAAGAACCAAGCAAAAATAATTTAAGTTAATGTATTGATTCACTAATAAATGAGCAAAATGAAAGTGTTTTCCTTAAAACATTGTAGTAAACATATAAAGAAAAGTGCAATTTATACTTGAAATGAGTGAAATACTGGCTGTATTAAGTCCTACCCTGCAACATCAATAATTATAATATCAAAGAAGATTTTATGGTTTTATTGTAAAATGTAGTCCTGTGCATCACTTAATTAGAAAAGCCTAAATGTTGAATTTTTGTAAAGTGACTTTATGAAATTGATTTCAAAAGGATGAAGCAAATTCTCATGCTTCATTAAGATTTTTTATATGTATGTATGCTAAATACACACATTAAATATTTTTAATGAGAATAACTCATGTCATAACTCTAGATTCAATTATACAGTTTGTCTAGCATGTTGGGATTTTAGGCCTAGTGGCAAAACAATTTAGAGATATGTGAATGATATCTATTTCATGTACTAAACTGGAGATTTTTTTCTGGTTTTGCCTCTGACTGAGGAAAAAAAAGAAAAGGGAATATTCAGAGACGGCTCTGAACATATGAATACTAAGTGTTATATAGATAATACCAGTTATTATATAGATTAAGAACAGAATACCGCTTCAAACTTCTGTTCTATGTGTGTAAGTTCTCAGGCCAGCAGTAGAATCATCTGAAGTTGCTATTAAAAATGAAATAAATAGAAATGTATCTAAATTAATTTGTAAATAAGAAAGTATTAACGCAAAACTAAGCCTGCCCTTATTTTTCACTTTTTTTTTTTTTTTTTTTAGCTTTAAGCAGAGATCAGTACATCAGCTTTCTTGTTAAATTACCTTCATCCAACCATTCAATCCAGGACAAGAAAGGAATACAATTAATGTCATAAGAGAAGCTGACATATGCTGATCGTTTCTATGTTTCAAAAAATAATCCTTCTGGAAATGACATGGGTAGGACTTCTGATACCAAGATTTTTTTGTGACTAAACAATTAATTCAAATTGTGTTCATTACAAAAATGCTAAGAGAGGTGGACTACTGCAAAAAAAAAAAAAGAAGGCACACTACGAGAGGTTTTATGAATTTAAATAATCTGCAAGTACGTGAGAAATCATTAATCTACCCACAGTGAAGGAAATATAATTATATAGTTATAAACCATGCTTTTTGTAAGAAAAAGCACTTTCAAGGAGTTTGTAACACACTGTGCTTCCCATGCTGTGGTCTAACAAAGACTCACTCACAAAAATTTTGCTGACAAGCCAGGCAAGTTTAAGATAAATATGGTCTTTTAAAAATTACTTGATGCAAGAAAATATATGAAATTGCCAGGAGCATTGATGGCTGCTGAGACATGTTAGTAAATTATATGTTAAAAATAGCTCGAGAGTGAAACAAACTGTAGACACATAATAACTGCACAAAGGCTGAGTAGATGGTTTAGCTGGTAATAAGCTCATTTTGTGGCAGCTTATCTTGTTTTGTTTGAAGCAGTTAAAAAAAAATAAAATCAAACCCAGCAGATTCTAAGTGGAGAATGTATTAGAGAAGTAGATATACATTTGTTTGAACTTCATCAGTCATATGTACAGGGATTTCAAGCAGAATATGCACAAGTTAGAATTCTAAATTATTATTTATTTGAGAACACATACAGAAGGGAGACATTTGGCTAAGCTTTGGTGCATTGTCCCCATTGAGGAACTCATTGAGCCTTTGCTGGAACAGAAGGAGCAGTCAAAAGGTGTAGAAAATGCCCAAATCTCTGCATCATTTAATAGTACAATAAATACCCTACTGATGACGGTTTGGGATGTCCCTTCAGCAGATAAGTGATAGTTTCTCAGGCAAACCCTGCTTGATTTTCAAAAATAAGCCTTAGGAGGGAAATGCAGTTTGCACTTTTACCAGATGAGACCCCACACACAAATTAGTCACGCAACATGGGGACCAGAATGCGTGTGAATTTGTTCAGCCCAGGTGAGGTTATGCAGTTCTGTGCATATCTACTACAACAGCTTGAGGCAGACAGAGGGACGATAAACACTGTATTTTGTGGACTGAGATTTGTGTAGCATTCACTGGGCCCTTCAGAAAATCTAAATTTTACATTTATATGTGTCACTGTTTCAACTCTATTATGAATTTAGCCTTTGTAACTACTATCAGTCTTTCAAACCTACGTTTTCTCACCTATTTTAGTACATTAATTGAGTAAGCTACACAAGTCTGGCATGTGAGAGATCAAGTAGGAATGTAAAAAAATCAGACTGTATTCTTCCCTCATTAAAAGCTTATTATTCTTACTAAATTATTTTACATTGAAAAAAAGAAGAAATGTTCCTTTGGGGATTGTTCAGGCAATAAAACATTTAAAGACAAGGCATATCAGTAGTACATAACTCAATTAGGAAGACAGTGAATCCTAGAACTTTAATCAGCTTAATGATGTCTTTAATAAATCTGTTTCTCCTGCCCAGGATAGTGCTAATTCTAAAAACTCAGACAAAATTAATTATTTCAATTTTAAAGGAAGAAAACATATTCAACACACACATGAAAGTGAGAATCTCTCTACAAGAATCATATATTAAAACAGCCATTGACTTTTGGTTATTCTTGAAATTCAGCTTTGTGATAATACACATATTTCATGGGAGTGAGTCTGCTCTTACACTTCCTGTCCTATGTTGCAACAGTCATTTGCTCCATCCATTGCCACATATTATTCAATTCCACCAAAAGGAAACCATATTGCAGTGTGAAAATATAGTGCGTTCCTACTTATTTATAATTATTTAGTATGAATTTCAATTATACCGTTTTTTGTAAAATTGGATAGGAAAATATCATAAGTACTTGATCTGAAAATAAACAGTTCAAGCAGAAAATCAGAGACCAAATTGTCTTTTTATTTCTCTTTTTCTTTTTTCTTTCTCATTTCCTTTCTCTATTTTCTTTCTCTTTTTCCATTTCTTTTTCTTCTTCTATTTCTTCTTTTCCTCTCTTTAATTTTTTAATTTTTATTTTCATTCTCTTTTACTATTTTCTTTTTCATTTTTCTTTTCTTTTAATTTTCTTTTATTTATTTTCCTTTTTTCCTCTTTCTTCATTTTCATTTTATGCCTTCTTTTAATTCTCAGTTTTGTCTTGCTTTTCTTATTATCTTTGCTTTTGCCTTTCCTTTTGCTTTTGGTTCTCCTTCACCCTTATGAACAAAGTAGCTCCTTTACTTACAAAAAAAGTCAAAACTGTTACATAGGAAACTGTATCAGTAAGTTAACATTTACTTTTATTTAATTATTTGAAATGTGGCAAGTATGCAGTAATCTTGTCTCTTCAAAGTTCAAAGTTTTATAGCCATCTCTTTCTTTAAAAGATTCTTAGTTTTATTTTCCTGGAAAAAATACAAGTTATTCAAAAAGAATAATTTTTCTGAGTTAGGAATCAAAATAACTGACAAGAAATCTTTGCCCTGTCACTTCCCAGTCGTTCTCAACTATTCTGTTTTATGTTTTACTTCTAGTATACTGAAGTAATACTTGGAAAAAAATGACAACATTAACATTTTATTTTATTTTGAGAAGAATATTCATTTTGTATAGAAATCCTAACAAGAAAAATAACTGAATGGCAATGCTGGATAGAAAATCTAATGTTTTTACTTCTGAAGTAACAAATGTACTTTAGAATCATTTTATCTTCATAGTTGTCTGACAGGAGTCATGACACATACCTTTTCAAGTGGCAAAGGAAAGTTAATACTTGTGTCCTGGGTTAACCAAAAGTATGTATTCTATCACCATCCACGTAGTTCCTTGATAAGTTGGGTTGTTCACAGTAGCTGGTTACACACCTGGTGCCTGAGGCTATGACCAAGGAGAGGCAGATTACGTGAGGTGGGGTAGTGTTTCTTATCTCAGCTGTGATAACTTCCCTGGGAAGCAGCATGCACCACCCATCCTGAGTGGATTATCCCTGCTAATGGCCCATTACCAAACTGGATAAGCCCTGACGAATAGAACGCCAGAAACATCTCATTCCATTGTGGAAATCCCCACCCCTGGGGGAAGTACCAGCTAAGAAACACCACATAAAAACAGGCTCGGGGATTAAGAGAGACCGCCGCTGGACAAGCACAGTCCCAGAGCTTCAACAGAACTGCAACCACTGCCAGGTTGTACCGTAACTCTGTCAGTTTAGGCCTGTGTTTCTGTATTCCTGCATGTATTACAACCTTTCTATGAAAATTGTCATTCTGACCTAAAATCTTTCTTGAAGTACATGTGTGGGGTTAATTTCCCCTGCTGGTTCACGTTCAAACCAGCACAGCTTGTCATAATGAAAAAAGGTGTTATCTCCTTGTCATGCATTACGTTATGTAAGGAAATACATTTATGGAAATGTTGCTGACAGTAACCACAGATTTCTTTGAGGTTCCCACTTTCTACCTGAAGTAATATGCTTTGTAAATGCTCCTTAATTTCTATACAGACAGTGAAAACACAATGGAAACAAAATACCACTCCCCCCAAAAAAGACCACGACCATCATCCCCTCTGCCCCACAAAAAAAAGACAAAGTGATATTCCAGTATGTATTTAAACCAAAGAACTTCATATTTCTACTCTAAGGGAACCATACTTATTTTTATGTTTACATTATTATTTATATCTGTGTTTATGTACCCTGCGTATCCTTAATAGTGAATCAAATTGGCTGGTTTTAAATATATAGGATTTTTTATTTTCAAGTGATTCAATAATTTGCAGCATACACTTCATGTTTTAAGTGATTTCTGATTTTGGAAATACTCTAACTTTACAATATTTCCTTATATTCAGGAATAAAAGCAATATTACACCCATAAGGAGATACTGAGTTTGGATGAAACCATTTAGTCTCAGTGGAACTGAAAAGGATGAGAATTCAATATTTTAATTCTGCTGAAGGTTTTAGTGAAAAATTTAAACCAGCAATATATGCAAACTCCTTATTTATTTCACTCTCTGGGCAAAAGTGATTTCATACACACCAGCTCACAATGGAACAAAGATATAGTATATTGTCAGTGTTAATTATATATTCAGTAAAGCTACCTCTGGCAAAATCCAAAGTTTGCCATTTGAAGTAGATGATAATTTTTGGTCCTCGCTCTCCAACTAGCTTTGCTTAAAGAGAATGTGTGTATTGAAAAGACTGGTTTGCAGCTGCTTCTCTTTCATGTGCAAATAATTTCTCAATAGATTAGTTTTATTGATTGACATCATTTAATACCCACAATTGTGCAACCTGGGCTGGATGGTCTGTTGCTTTAATACTTTGTGAAGAAATTTTTGATAGTGAAAGTGTCTTTGTCATCCAAATGAAAATAGCAACACATGAAATAAGGCATTCAGTGTATCCTTATATTATTCTAAAAAAACCCTCAAACTCCACTCTCATAGAACACATCTCAATAAGAAAATCAACACCATTTATGACTTTAGGGCTGTAGCAGGATTAAACAAAAAGCTGTTATTAGGTGTGCCATGAGGAAGTCACCAGACCTTTGCATAAATCAGGTCATTCTTGACTTCTATAAATTCCATTACTTGTTTTGGAAAAGTATGGATTATATTTCAAACATCTACCAAATTAAATCCCGTGAAGAACACTCTCCCCACCTTGAAGACATCTATTAGCAAAGAATAGTTAAAATCTTCTTTCATGGCAGCTGTTTTTTTCATTTTACATTAAACAGAAATTAAATTAAATAATAACGGTAATATAGTAATAAAAAATTCTGGCAGAAAGAATTTTTGGTTAATATAGCAACTATTTCCGTCACTAATTCTCAGATTAATGCAATAATATGAGTAGAATAATTCACTCTTTGCAAAATCTTAATTATAATTTTACATAAACTTTAGATATTCAAAATTAATAACTCATAAAGCACGGTTTCCTCCTAGGTTATCAGGAATTTAGAGCCTTGCCAGATGTCATTTGAAAGACAATTTTCAATAAGGCCATGGATTTAACCTACAAACATGTAGAAATACCTTAATTTCATTTTCTGCATAATGGCAAAATGAAAGGAAATGGATATCAGAAGGTGAGAGCACAAGACCAGAGAATTTCACTTTAGACAACACTGGCAAGCAGTATTTAAAACAGTTTTTCTACTGTATAATTATTTCACACATCCACTGATTCTAGCCTCATAACTAAATAAAGAATTTCATTAAAGTAAAACTGGTCAGGAGATTTTAGAAATTAGTAAACTGACACCTCTAAAAGAAAAAACAATCCTTTTTTACTTTTTCTTTATAAATTCCTCCTAATTGAATTTATAAATTTTTCATAAATTATAGTTGTGTTCATAAATTATATTTTTATTCACAAATACAAATGTATTTTATATTTAAATATAAAACTGTTCTGTTTTAAATCTAGAACAAAACGACCTTTTCCAAATTGTTACATATTATTTTGTCTCTGAAGTTCTTAATCCTGATCAGTGGCATGGAAGCAGTAAATTTGAGGACCCAAAATATACAGCTTTCTTTTGGTATCTAAGTCAGCTTGTGTGCAAGCTAGACTTGAGATCTTTAGTCACACACACAAAAAGGTAAAAGGGCTTTTTACATGTTCTAAACTAACATCACATCACCTCTTGTGTCAGACAGTCCTCCTGGAATCTGACATGACAATGTGCATGCTGTGTACTCCTCCTTACAGGTCCTTGCAGTGGTAGACATTTACCACTCTCTGATTACAAAGGAGAACATTATGACTCAGGTCTAAAGGCTAAGTTTTCTACTCTGTGGAGTACATTTTTTCAGTGATATGGTTTTTTTCCTGAAAATTTTCATAGTTTTCTATGAATTCTAACTGATATTAGAGGGAGGAGAGGTCAAAAGAAGCCTCCCAAGGAGCTTATTTTTTAGGTTTATTATTGAATTGCTTAAGATTGTGGATTTTGCAGTGTAAACTGATATGGAAGTTTGCCAAATTTCTTCATCCTAGTAGAATTATTCCATGTACACAGACAGTCAGAATTTATAGCTTATTGTAAACTTCAGTCTTTGAACCATGTGTTGCATAATAGTTTTGCCCACAATGTGATACGTGCTACACTTAGTCACTTTTTCAGATCATAAAAATTAGTGATAGGGCAAGGAACAGAAACGCCATGAACTTCACTTAAAAATACTCCAGTGCTATATAGAATGTAAATCTTGGAAGTTGCCTACACACAGTATTATCACTGTATAAGTGAGTAGCAGAGAAGCAGAAGTTTTCATGCCGAAATCACTGAGATGGCTTCAGTTGATGCTTGTGACAAAAATTTTTCACATAACATGAAAATGGTAGGGTGGTGATGTCAAGAACTGAAAAATAAAACAAATTATAACAAAACATTTTCCTCCCTCATGCAAAGAAATATTTGCTATTAACCTAGTGCAAAATAGCAAACAACAACTTAAGCTCTAACTTCTGTTCTGGTAAACTTACTAGTTCATAAGAGAATTATTATCAACAGAAATCTTCAAAATTATCAGAACAATTTCACTGGGTTTTCTTGTTCTTTTGTTTACATGCAGATTATACTCCTTTTTTTACCAAGATTTTGTATCTGTCTATTATTGTTATCACTACTATCATTATCAAGTAAAGAGAAAGTATGTCTAATCTATCTGAATAGAAAAAGGCCAGCACAAAAATGAAAAATATATTTATGACTGCAGTTTGCCCTTGCTGTGATCTGGATTGCTATAGTAGTAAGTGAGGATAACCATTGAAGATAATGCCATATGATTATGATTATGCAAAAAATCCTCACATCTTGTTTTATAGTTGAGACAATTACTAAAGTATAGCTCAAGTCCATTTTTAGGCTTGGCGTGCAAGAGAAGCTCAATTATTTTGTATGTTATTTTTTTAATATATTTTTATTCAAACATCTTGTTAGCAACAATCTCTGTTCCGCTTAGAGAAAACAAAAACCTTGTACATCATCTCCCACAGCCATATTTTCTGTAGTTGTAGCTGTGTATACCTTTCACTTGCATCCTTGAGAAACTTGCTGGAAAATCAGGTACTGCCTTTGAAAGCAGTTAAGCAGGTTGGAAGCTTGGGCAGAAGAAACTGCACTGGTGCACAAGGAAATAGCTTACTGCTGCAACAGCTTATTTCTGAGGGTGAATCCATCCCAGGGGGCTCAGACTCTTCACAGTATCTTCATATACAGTACTCTGTGTCCCCAACATAGAGTGTCAACAATATACACAGGTTTTTCAACCTCCATCACCTCTGAGAAGATAGATCACACAGGACATGCTCTCAGTGATTTAAAACTCATATCACTCAGTGTAACCTGAAAACATCAGTAGAGAGAGTTACATGTGGTGATGGGAAGAATATCATTAAGGTAGTAGAATTGGATTTTTTTTTACAGTAAAATTGGAAGCTGTTTTGAAAACTCCAACAGCAATAGCATCAGTCCCCTTGGGCTGCGATTTAGGTAGGGACTTCCCCAAGGCTGTCAGCAATTGACTGATTACAATCTCATCCTTCACCTCAACGTCACTCCCAGCATAGCTATGCAAGAGTTTCTGGTACAGTCATGGGAAGCTTCACAGCCAAGATCATTATGCAAAGCCCAAGGCCTAACAAGGTTTTCCAACATCATAGAGTGATCCAGAGGAGGTGGCAGAGAGGATGTATCACCAAAGTTGGGCACCTGGCATCCAGCCATGGTCAACCTCACTGCAAATGTCTGAACTACCTGGACAAATATGTTGTTATTTAAATAAATGTCTTCTACTTCCTTAAAATATGTAAATTAGCAAGTGTATCATATAAGCCTATGCTTTCTAAAACTTCTGTAATCGCTTTGAAAACACATAAGTGTTTGTAACTCAGACAAATGCAAGCACAAAGGCACGTCAATATACTCACATACATGATACCACGAATTTTCTCAGTCCCACAATAATGAAGTGCAGCATGTAAAAACTGTTGCAGTGAAATAAGTTTTCCCAACCCATCTATCTTCCATTTGATACTATTAGATTAACTACCAATAGTGATTTAGCAGTAATAACAAAACTTCTCTCGAAAAACATGGACACCTTCACTTTAGAGTGGGTTACTTTTTACATGTCACTATTTTTGTCACAAAATCAGATGCTTGAGAGTTCAGGATACTTATGTATATGTGTCGAGAGTCTGATTCAAGATATCTCTACCAATAAACAGTAAAAGTTTATTGGTAAGCATAAGTACATTTTCAAGCTTAAAAGTAATACCTGGTAAAAGACTTACAAAACAAAAGAAACATAACCCATTATTTGATTTGTCTTCTTCTATTTGGTATGCTAAAAAAAATAAACAATCAAGCCAAAAAACAAAGCACAACATATATTGCACTCAATATCTCTTTCCATAAGGAAATGGCTGGCATTATTACTTCAAATATTTTTCAGTGACCAAGGCTTGTACCTTCTTTTCAAAATTACATGACTCTCTCACATCATTTACATACAAATCAAGTACTCTAGGGTAATGGGAAGGAAAGGAAAGACAAAACTGAGTTACTAGCAGAGGTGATTCACAGTTTCTTGGAGTGGGCAGAATTGAGGCTAATTCAGGACTTTGTCCTTGAGCCCTACTTTGTGTCCTGTGCAAATGATTGCTGCTCAAAACCAGGTTAAAGCTCAAATCTTGGTTCCCCATAATTCCAGCTCTCAAACTCTTTAGGATAACTGAAACTTGAAGAAACATCTTGCTTCCTCTTCACAGTGAGGTTTCTTAATGTTTTTCTGTTCCTTCTGTACCACTGAGAGGGTGGTTAGAAATGTCTATTGTGTGGTGACTTGGAGCCTTGCTCTTGAGAATGGAGGAAAAAGGGATAATCCACTTCAGTGTGGACTTCTATTCCTCAGTCTGGACTTCCATTCCTCCTGCTTTCTCCTCTGTTTCCTGCTGCAATGTCATGTCACTGAACCAAAAGCCAGAAATGGTGCTTTTTTCTTTTCTGAGAATGCAGAGGAATTAGTGAACTCTGGGGACAAAAAAGGTGCCTCATCAGAAGAAGGACCAAGGTCCAAATTTAGACATAAATTGTGACAAGAGAGTCTACAAGATTCTATGAGTGATATTTGGAAAATACTGCTAATTTTCATTTGAAAAGCCAGATTTTAATATATAGTCTGTGATCTGCTGCGTAGCCGTTTTATCTCAGAAGGCCTAACAGGTGTAATATAAGGTGCCTATAACTACATGGTGCAGGTTGTAATTAATCCTGTAAGATATCAGCCCTACAGTTATTTCTCAAAACAATAAAAAAGTACCTCAGCTAACAAAAGAAGGTGTAGAAGTGGAGAAGGCGGAAAACTTGATATGAGAGTGGATGAGTTACAAGTTATAAAGACTGCTTTCAACAGGGGAAGAAATTCATTATATGACTTAATGATATGAGTGAGCATTTCTATAATGAATAAATCTGGTCATGAATATTTAACACTCACAGAAACAACCAAGTGCAAAGCAAATTTTCTTTTGGGTTACAACCAGTTCACAAATGCTTTCTGCTTTTTCATTCATGGCAGAATTTTGTCTTTTAACTAGAATGTAGTCTTGATCATCTGGCAGTCAACTTCAGTGGCAAAATGAGTTTATTGGTTATCATTAAACTTCTTATTTAGGGAATATATGCAAAAAAAGTAAAGATACGTCTTTAAAACCAGCTGAAGACACCTGAATGTTTCTATTGGTTTAATATATTAAACCTACCTAGAAAGACGGACAACATTTTTCTCACAAGCTGAAGGAGTATTGTACTCTAAAGCTAAATATTTGCTCTTCCCTAAATGAGACAAAGAAGATATACATGTTAGGAAGTGTTGAAATTAATATTGCCAGTATACTACTTATTCTCAGATCTTGCTTTTACATTTCTAAATGTGAAGCAGAAATTAATACTTCCATTTTGTAATGAATGAAAATTATGATCTCAGTGAAGATACAGACATTACTGAAAATTAAACATTTAAGTGGGCAAAACACAGTGGTTTATTAAATCTGGAAAGTTATCTCAACCTTTTTTTGAGGAGTACATTTAGTGCAGGTAGCTCGGTGTGCAGCTGCAGTGAGAGCTGCAGGATCTAGAGCTCTGGATCCCAGGAGTCCGAGGCAAGAGGCCAGGAACTGGTGCCAACTCTTTGCACAAAAAAGGGCACAGGGCTTTGTGGCCCACCCAGGTAAGCAGACAGTGAGAGACATGGCAGGAGATGATGACAGCTGGAAGACCCCAGGCTTTTATGTGCACAGACTGTGAGAGTATAAACGTTCAGCGTTTGCTTTGCTCAGGGTCCCTCCTCGAAGACACCAGCTTGAGCTGTTATTCTGTTGTTGCACCATGATTAAATTACGTTAAGGATCCAGACAACTGAGATCTGCTATGGGAATCCTGGGGTTGAGCTGTAAGGAATCCTGCTCTGACTCTGTGAGTGTGGTGGGTGCAGCTGTGAAGAGGCTTCAATCTCAGCTCAAGTGGTGCAAATGTGACTGCCAGAGTGGCTCCTGGTTGGTCTGACAGGAAAATTTCCTTGACACTTTGAAGTCATTGCAGAGTATTTGTGAATAATAGCCATGCATAAATATGATGTATTGGGAAAGGGTTAACGTGATTTTTATGGAAGGAAGTCATACCTCATGACTACGCTTGCGTACCTTACAGGACTTAGAAAGGTCAGAGATTATAGGAATCTGTCTGACAGAATATATCTGGATTTTTAGATAGCTTCTTAAACAAGAGACCTTAGAAACACTAAGAAGAAAAAGGGATCAATCTCACCCCAGAAAGATAGGTTACTATTATTGCTGTTATTATTACTACTCTGTAGTAATATATGGCCATGTAGCACAACCAGGAGGAGGGGTTGTTCTTTTTATCTCCCTCACAGTACAGTGCCAACTTATTCTAGAAGTCCTCAGACAGAGACCAACTTTACCATGCCAAAGCTTCTAAGTGAAGTAACATCTACAAGACAGGCAAAATGAAAATTGATGTGAAGACATGCTGAAGATTCCTACTGTGCTGAGGGTCTGGCCAGAAAAAATAACATGGAACTTAGAGTCCTTACATGTAAAGTAAAGCAAAAAGAAGAGGAAAAAAAGTAGCTAACTGTAAATATAGACTAGTGAGTTGTTGTCACTCTGTGAAAAGATTCTGGTGTCCTTATGGATAATTCACTGGAAATACCACCTCAAAACACAGCAGAAGCAGAAAAGAAAATCAAATATAAGGAATTATTAGAAAGGAATAAAAATTGAAAACTGGTTATGGTTCTTTTTAAAGCCATGTGGCACTGTAAATTAAAAGAGAATATATGGTCCTCACTTTTCCAGGAGATGCTTTCCCTTTGAAAAAAATGACATGGAAGACAAAGAAAATATTCAGAGAATATAAAATAGAGTGGCGGGAAACATCAGCCCTAAATGGCTTCCATTAAGGAAGATGAATAATTTAGCCACAAATACAACGGGTGAGGTGGATGATAGCACAGCTGATGCACACAAAACTGTTCATTCAGAGCAGGGATGTGATTTTTGAAGTGGATTTGCCATTTGTACTCAGCCAACATTCTCACATGGTTCTATTTACAGGATGAATTTGGTTTTGTGCAAATTGGATTTCTGTCATAGGAAACTGTACTGTAAAACACTGTAGACACAGACTGTGTGTTCCAAACCCTGTTAGACAAAAAAGTGTATGAACCAGGGCTAAATCTTTCAGATAGCTTCAAGCTATCTGTTTGGCAGACACAAGATGTCAATAGTATGACTGTTGTCAGCAAGAAGGGTCGTGGTTTCATTTGGTTTGGTTTGGTTTGGTTTGGTCTTTTTAAACCACAGAAAGACATAAGGAAATTACGTACCATATAAAATATCATTTCACGTGGTTACATTTTTAGTAATAGAATACTATGAGTAGGACAAGAGGCTTAGAGGCAAATTAAAGCTCAAATTCATAAAGTTCAAGTTCATAAAGTTCAAGTTCATAAACTTAAAGTTCAAGTCCATAATGTTCAGGTTCAAACTAGACTAATTAGGGGGCTGGGCAATCACCAACCATATGAAGTTTAACAAGGGAAAGTGCTGGATTCTGCACCCAGAATGGAGCAACACTGGATGTGTGAACAGACTGGGGAATGAGGCTCTGGAGGGCAACTCCATTGGAAAAGACCTGGGGGTCCTGGTCAACAGAAAGTTGAATATGAGTCAGCACTGCCCTGGCAGCCAGGAGGGCCACCTGTGTCCTGGGGGGCATCAGGCACAGTATCGCCACATGGGCAAGGGAGGGGATTGTCTCGCTCTGCTCTGCACTGGGGTGGCCTCACCTCGAGTGCTGGGGGCAGTTTTGGGTGCTACAATACAAAAAAGACATTTAGTCATTGGAGAGTGTCCAAAGGAGGGCAATGAAGATGATGAAGGGCCTTGAGGGGAAGTGGTATGAGGAGTGGCTGAGGTCACTTGTTCTGTTCAGCCTGGAGAAGAGAAGACTGAGGGGAGATTTCACTGTAGTTACAACTTCCTTGTGAGGGGAAGAGGAGAGGCAGGCACTGATCTCTTCTCTGTGATCAGTGACAGGACCCAAGGGAATGGCCTGAAGTTGAGTTAGGGAGGGTTTAGCTTGGATATCAGGAAAAGTTTCTTCACCCAGAGGATGGTTGGGCACTGGAACAGGCTCCTCAGGGAAGTGGTCACAGCACCAGCCTGATAGAGCTCAAGAAGCCTTTGGGAAATTCTGTCAGATAGATGGTGTGATTCTTTGGGCTGTCCTGGGCAGGGCCAGGAATTGGACTTTGTTGATCTTTGTGGGTCCCTTGCAACTCAGGATATTCTAAGTGCCACAGAATTATTTGTCAGTATCACAGAATCATGTAGGTTGGAAAAGACCTCGGTGATCACTGAGTCCAACCTTTGACTGATCACCACCTGGTCCACTAGACCACGGCACTAAGTGCCATGTCTAGTTGTTTCGTGAACTCTTCCAGGGATGTGGAATCCACTACCTCCTTGGGCAGTCTATTCCAATGCTTAACAACCCTTTCCATGAAGAAATTCCTCCAGATGTCCAGGCTGAACAGCCCCTGGCACAGCTTGAGGCCACATCCTCTTGTTTTGTCTCTAGCTGACTCAGAGAAGAGACCAACCCTCATCTGGCTACAACCTCCTCAAAGGGAGTTGTACAGAGTGATAAGATCACCCCTCAGCCTCCTTTTCTCCAGGCTAAACAATCCCAGCACCCTCAGCTGTTCCTCATATGACTTGTTTGCCAGACCCTTTGTCAGCTCCACTGACCTTTTCTGGACATGCTCCAACACCTGAATGTCTTTCTTCATGAGAGGCCCAGAACTGGACACAGGATTTGAGGCAAGGCCACAACAATTCTGAATACAGAGGGACAATCTCTGCCCTGGTCCTACTGGCCACACTATTGCTGATATAAACCAGGATGCTATTGGCCTTCTTGTCCACCTGGGCACACTCCTGGCTCATGTTCAGTCACTGTTGACCATCACCCCCAGATCCTTTTCCACTGGGCCACTTTTCAGCCACTCTACCCCCAGCCTGTAGCACTGCCCAGGTTTGTTGTGATCCAACGGCAGGACTCAGCGTTTGGTCTTATTGAACCTCATACCACTGATCTTGGCCCATCGATTCAGCCTCTCCAGATCCCTCTGTAGAGCCTTCCTGCTCTCCAGCAGCGCAACACTCCCTCCCAACTTGGTGTTGTCTGCAAAATTAGGAAGGGTGCACTCATCAAGATCATCCATAAAGATATTAAACAGGATTGGCCCTCAGACTGAGTCCTGGGAACCCCACCAGTCAGCACCTGGATGTGACACCATTCACCTCCATTCTCTGGGCATGGCCATCCTGCCAGTTTTTAACCCAACAATGTTGTATCCCAAAGTAGTGGTAAACAGAAGAACAGAGATACAGGTTTTGGCTCAAAGTGCATCAGTATGCCAAGTTTCACATGACTGACACAGTAAGACATAGATTCATCTTATACTTGCACTTTTCCTAAGGCTTTGTAACTGAGTGCTACCAGAAACAGAAAGGTGAAACAGAGAATCTCCTGTCTTGTTTTAAAAGATTGTTCATATGTTTAAAAAAAAAGAAATTTTTCAGAACTTTTGTTTTTTTCTTTACAGTAAAGAACTAAAATTCAAGAAAGTACTTGTGTTTTCTTTTTTAAAGAGTATAAAAATTTATCTTAATACAGTGAAATTCCAATCTTTTGTGGTAGTCACAAGGCAGATAAAGTAAGGATGTTTATGGAAAATGTTTGTTCAAGAGAACGCTATGTACCAGGACTAGGAAGATAAAACCCATCTGTCTTTGTCTATTAATGACTTGCATTCACACCTGAAACCTATGCAGCTGGGAGAAGAACCAACTGCTGAAAAAAAGAAAGAAATATAATAGAAAATATATGGGAAAGTTGGTGGAACTGAAAGGTCAGTCACAAATCACATACGAGGAAGCCCATCTGTTCAGCACAGGTGTCTACACGAATAGTAAAAACAGCAAAGGAAGCCCATATCAGAAATGGTGAATGGAATTCTGCTTCACTGTAGAGTACTCCTTACGCATTATACAGCCTATAAATGCCTTCTCAAAACTGCTGTTTGAAGGCATAAACAATTTTCGGAGTCTCTGTTTTGTACACACAATCACTGGATCATGCAGGTTTGAAGGGGCATTGGGATGTCTCAAGAGTGAACTCAGTGAACTCTCAAACAGGGAACTCAGATGGGGAGGCACAGGGCTTTGTCCCAGGTGGGTATGGAAGTCTCCAAAGATGGGGAGTTTGAATCCACTCTGGTCAACCTGTTCCACCACTTAGTTAACCTCAAGGTGACATGTTCATTGCAACATGTGTAGTCTGAACCTTACCTGTCCCAGCAGCGGTCTCACACTCCTGTTTATCCCCATCCTCTCAGTTCCCTCCCTGTAGACACCAAGCTGGCGTTAAGTGTCCCAAAGTTGCCCCTTCTCCCAACAGAACCCGCCCCAGCACACTTGTCAACTAAAAAACTAATGGAATACATTCAGTCCCATTCCCAGGTCATTAATAAGGACAGGACAGGACCCAGGACAGACAGAACCCTAGGGTCCTCATTTTCTGAGCATCAAAAATTATTGTGTTTGTTCTTGAAGAATACTACTGCACAAGGACTAAAAAAAGTATTTTAAATATCTGTAAATAAAGCCTACAGAAATGCAAACACAGCTAAAACTGGTGGCTTGATCCTAGAATGGAAGGTTAATCTCCATGTGGGTGCCTGAAAGGCATCATACAATTTTATAGTTCAAATATTTTTAAAATTCTGCGGAGTGGAACCTTAGCTCAAATCTTGACATTTTTAAAATTTGTCTTCTCTGTCACTCCCACACACACAATGCCACCTAAGAGCCAGAGTACAAACCTAATCAGTTTCTCATAATTGCAGACAGTTAGAGTTCTGTACAAATTACAATCCGTAAAAAATACAGATAGAGAAATATTCCCTTGGGAAAAACATGCTGCTTTCTTCAGCAGAGAAGATCATCAAACTTTTTGTTTGATGAAACATGGCTTTCTGAAACTGTCAGTTTGGGAAGGAAAAAGAGGATAAAATGAAAAGGAGATGGAATCACTTCAGTACTGGAAGTTACTTTTCTCTATGAAGCAAAATGACGGTGAGTATCCTTAGCTGTTTCTCCTGTGTTGCATGAGGCAAATAAAGATAATGCAATTTAAAAATTAAGAATATACAAAGCTTTTTACAGTCTTTCATGAGGGGTATATCACTCCCCCCTTTTTTGTTTTAAAATGTGTAACATAGTATGTACTTTTCTTATTATGAATAGTAAAACAATACATTTAATAAAACAATAACCACACCCCAAATAAAAATACAATAAATATTATACTATCACCCAGTGTCTGTAATTGTTGTGGAAATCCATCTCACAGTGAGTACTTGGAAGACCTTTCCCAGATAAGGCTTCCAAGCTTCTTGAAAGACCAAATCAACAAGTCAAGCTGACTTGACTATATTTTTAGTGTAGAAACACCTGGGTTTGTTGGCTTACTTTCCTGTCCAGTCAGGGTTAAAGCTTGGCCACGGCCTCAACCTTGAGTGGAAAGGTTTTCCTAAAATACCTACAAGTAAACTTCTATTAATTTCAATTGGTAAAACTTCCTTAAAATGATACATGTAGTAACAGAATAGTATAATTAATGGTAACACAGACAATTGTAAACAACTAAAGGAATGCATATGCATAATATTAAATAATACCTTATGGATAAATTTCTTTATAAAAATTCTATACATGAATGTTATAATATAAACTGTATTCAGAATTATTAATCATATTAACCGTTTTTGTAGGTAGAAATACATTATACAAGCAACTTATTGAGAATATAAAATTAGGCTTAGTAAGAACAAAAATGATTCTTTGATTAGATAAAACTTATTTTCTAATAATAATAGTTTGTATTTATAAAGACACCAATGTTTGGATAAAGCAAATACCTTTCAAGAGTTTAAAGACAGAAGTCCTCTTAACTGCAAAATGGCGTGTGAATATAGTGATTTTTCTTAATTTCACAGCTTTCTGGGTGAAAATTGTTTTTTCTTTTTCTTCAGGTGGGACAATTTCCCTGTAATTCAGACTCGTTAGTTAAAATGGTATTTGAAAGAAACATGAATTTTACGGATTAATAGTAAAGTATTGTACAGGTTTCCCGGCTTTCCCGCAGCGGTACATGTTCAGGTCTCCCCCCTGCTGGGCCCGCCCATCTTTGCACTTCGGTGCGGCGCCCCATGGAGTGCACACGCAGTCATTCTGGGGTCAGTTGCCACCCGCGCTGCGCCCGCCCAGGCGGCGCACTTGCAGCCGCGGCCCAGCAGCGCAGGCACAGCCACTGCCCAAGGTGCAGGGCTTGGTTGTCCCTGCTGCCTGCGCCTTTCTGCGGCCACGTGCCACAGAGCCGAAGGCGTCCAAAATTGTGACATTATCGTAGGAGATGGGAGCTTTGGCTGCAGTGGGAGCAGCGTGGCTTGGCTCGCACATGGTTCGCCGCTTCCTAATATGGTGGGGCCACGCGGGACAGCCCGCACATGTTCGCCGCAAAATGGCGGCCACGCTTCCCCATGGCCGGAGTAGCTCCAACTCACAGGACAAGCACCCAAAATTACAGGAGAATGCCTCCATCTGTGGGCAGGATTGGGAATAACAACAAGGGTTCAGGATGGGGGCAACATACGGGAGTCCCAGCTCCAGCGGAGTGGCATGGCTGGGACGGTTAGCACAGGGTCTGCCGCTTCTCAAAATGGCGGCCACGCCTTTCATCCCTGCCCACTCCCCGAGTCACTGCAAACTGTCCATTGTTTGGACTGTGTTAAGTCCTCTCCACTCTGACATACAGAGTGAATCGCACATGCATTAGCATAACTCACGCGACTTGTACAAGGTCCTGCCATGCTAAATTACAGGATTTCACCACAGTTTTCAAAAAGCTAACAGCAAAAGGGCCGCCGTTGTCCAAGGCGTAGCGAAGCAGCCTCTTTACAATACTGCAAGGTAAGTTCTCCTATCCCGGCGGCCGGCCAGGCTGGCAAACAGCTGAAAAAGCATTTTCTTTGTGGCAGTCTGCCTTCCCACCGCTGCCCATGGAATTGGGGGATAAAATACCACGTTTCCCTCCAGGGTCAAATGATTCGGGTGCCCAGGGGTTGTCCTTTCCCGTAGTCCCGATAAACTTACGATTAGAATTGTTCTGTTGGGGTGCAGAGGGTTTCGGTGTGGCAGGAGTTGCAATGTAGTCATTCTCCCGATATCCCAATTGTGCATGAACTGTGAGTGCTTCGAATCTTTTTCCCCACGGAAACAAGAGCTCTGTCAATGCTTTGTCGTTTGGCACAGCTTGGACCCACAAAGAGCCTTTTTGATTTTTAAAAATTTGTTCTACAGTCTTGAAGACTTCTTTTTGGTTCTGGGATATACCTTTCTCCATTGTTCTCAGCTGCTACCTTCCATCTTGTGGAAAAGGTAATTTTGGCTTCGTTTCAGTTAAAGTTCAGCTGAGTTTCGCCATGGGTGCAACCACTAGTCGTCTGGTTTTTGCCCCGATACGGGGTGCCGTTTTTTCTCCCAAAGATTTTGGATCTTGTCTCTATTTTGGGCAGGGTACACCGGACCCCCCGTTCCCCACGGCTGCTCACCTTCAGTCCTGCTGAAGGGGCTTGTGGACATCCTTTCCTGCTTCCTTTCAGCAGCTCATTTCGTTCCACAAGGCTCACCGACCAGCTGTGCAGATAGGCAGATACTTTTTCCTCCCATGAAGGCACCATTTGTTGGTGTATGTAACACGGACCCTGCCGGCACATGCAAACACACTGTGCATGAGCAAAATCACTTTATTGAGAGAACATGCAGTTTATATACGCTCTTTCAGCCACCTGTCTCATTCCTTGTATGGTATTCTTTTGCTCACTCAACCAATCACACATTTTCAGTCCTTGTATGGGTTATGTATCAGTCTCATTCCTTATATGGTCACTTAACCAAAAAACCGATGCCACTAGCATCTTTAGCAGGGGCTCGTGGTCCCATATATTCCTATTGATTAAACTCCCAAATTTAAGGGAGACATTTTAAAAGCAAAAAAACAAACAAACAAAACCACCAGTCACAACATTTTTGAGATTACAGATGCATGTGTTATCACAGTATTATGGTTCTGTAAAATAATAAAACTCTCATGTCTCATTACAAAACATATATTTTTAAGCAGATTTTTTTATTTGCATGTGTATGATGGTGACAGAAAATCTGATATTATCCAGAGGATTGGATGTGTTCTCTTGTAAATGTACATTCCACTCCCTGATGATGGTCTAAAATTATTGAGCTAAATATTCAGTGAATTGACATTTAGCTAAACATGCAAACTATATGAACAATTTTTTCCCATTAATTTCTTTCGCTGTGCTGTTCATTTTCTTTCTACGTTTCTCATCCCTTCTCTTCAACACTCCAGAAAGGAAAAAACCAGGTAATCATTCAGTTTCTGCATTAACATTTGCCCTTAAACAAAATGCAGGGCATCTGAATAGATTTTTCGTATCAGAAAGACAGAGTGGTTCAACAATTTTTTTCAAAGAATAATAGGATATTTTTGATATCATGTGAGTCCATATTCCTCTAAGATGCAACTATACTACTCTGTAAAAAATGAAATCACTTCTCACCTTGACTTCTGTGATTGCCACCACCTTGAAACATCAGTCATTAACCTCCCATTGTTTCTTTCTCTCTGAGTCTAAAGGCTTAAAATACACTCTCTCTTGATGAAGCACTTTGCATCCGAAAGCAACACAATGAAAATATATTTACTTCAGCAAACAAGAGAAAAAATACACTGTTGAATTCTTTTAGAGAAAAAGGTCAATGAAAATATCAAGAGAATAGAAGAAAAACAGATCTTGGATATGCACTGCACAATATGAATGTATCACACAGTTTTAGGCATCATATAGCTGCCTTTTCCTAGTTTACATGTCTAACTTTCCAGAACATGCATTAAATGATACCACAAGTCTTCCCAGATGTGATTCTATCAAAGAATTTAGTAGTGCACCTTTGAGTTTTTCAGTACTTCTTGCTTTGTAATATTAAACAGAAAGTCTGTGGCATGTGACAATAACTACTGATATATATTAGCATCCTCGACTTCCTCACCAGTTTGGCAGTATGAAAAGCAGAAAAGGCCTTGGCTGTGTGTAAGCCCTGCTCAGCAATAAAAAAAAAATCTCTATATTATCTACCCTGTGTCCAGCACAAATCCAAAATACAGTCCCATACTAGACACTGTGAAGAAAGTTAACTCTACCTCAGCCAAAACCAGTACACCCTGAAAAACCAAAGCATCAGTCCGCTGTAGGTGCTGTTGCACAGATTAGCAATAAAATTATTTAGAAAACAGCTATTTTTGGCAAGGCTTTAGTTAACAGAATAGACATGCTTAGAAATTAACACTGAGTTCCTCTGTCACACCTGGTTTATTTACATGTTGTGACTTGATTAATGCACTATGTAGATTCTTTTGGTTTATCAGTATCCATAATATCAAGTGCATGAGTGCAATATCTAACAATATATTTCAAAAGACCTAAGAAATTCTTTTTTTTTTTCTCCTTCTAGGCACAAAAGTGCCAAAAAAAAAAAAAAAAGAGAAGTAAGATGTAAGTGATACAGAAAAATCAACCTTATATATTTGTTATATAAAACTCCAAGGTTAAGCAATATTCCTTTAGGAATGGAGCATTAAGCTGTGATTTATATTCTATTTGGGATATTTTTATTTACACATTTACTTAAGGGTCAAAATGAAGTAACCATATCCTTTGTTTCCAGTCTCTTTCCATGCCTGCATCTTACAGAGTACAGAAAGTGCTACAGGGAATAATTAGCTCCCAATTATCACCTTTACATTTCCACTTGTTCTCCTTGTAAAACTCTGAAAATTCTCTCTTGCTCAGCTACTAAGAGCTGAGCGTTCTTTTCCATTTCTTTTGGTTCACTGTGTGGGAGAGCACTATCTCCACTGAGAAAAAAAAATTCTCAAGTTAGTGACTTTGTACGTGGGATTGGAGCTGTTCTTTGAGAAAGTCAGTTACTAAGAACCTCTTTGTTCCAACAAGTGGTCAAGATATACCTATTATCCTGTGTACTTAGTGTTCTCACCAGCCCAGCTATCTGCATTTTTTTTAAGTCTTAGATATACAGCATCTGCATATGCCTAATTCCAGCCAAAGCTGAATTTTCAATACCTTTGTGGAGATGCATAGCAGGCCTACCAGCCTTGCTAGCTCCAAAATAGATCTTAGTGCAATATGCTTGTACTCGTGAGAAACAAGAGCTAGAACTGTAAACAATAGGGAAAGAATTTAACAATAAGTTTGCACCAGGTGTTTTTCTGGGTGCTTGGGCACTGACGCTATGGGTGACTAATAATAGTATGTTGTAGTTAATATAGCTAATGAGTATATTGTATTGATTTAGTAGCCAATTGATAGGTAACACGATCCATAACATTTTAAGAGTCTATATGAGAACCGTGCACTTTCAATAAACATTATTCCTCTTCCCCTAACCTTCTCGTGAGTTTCTGTGTCGTGTTCATCTCAACAGCAACAACCTTCACTGAAACACGTAAAGAAAACATTAGAAGACATTAGTTAAGGAACCAAAGAGTGGGTAGGTGTCTGTATAAAAGGACGGAGCATAAAATTAATGGAGTGATAAAAGCAAAGCAGAGTAACCAGCTGAGCTCCTCAGGGCCTGCTTAGAAAACAGTCCTGCCTAATTTCACTGCTAAGTGACACACATCAATTTAAATTTCTGATGACACAAAGCATCCTCAATACAGAAAAAGACTGGGGATCATGTAGCCCAATCCCCCGCTAAAACATGTTTGCCTAGAACAGGTTGCACAGGATCGCCTGCGGGCAGGTTTCAAGTAGATGAAGGAGACTCCATAGCCTCTCTGGGCAGTCTGCTCCAGTGCTCTGTCATCCTTACATTAAAGCAGCTCTCCCTTATGTTTTAGATGGAATTTCCTGTACATCATGTTCTGCCTGTGGCCTCTCATCCTACTGCTTGGCACCACCAAGAAGAGCCTGGCTCCATTCTCTTCTTTCATACATCTTGCAATGTGAACTTTAACAGGCCAGGTATCATTTCACACCTTGTTTGGTTTATAGACCATAGCACCTGTTTGCTGAAGCATTTAAAAATTGTTACTGGGAGCACAGTCATGTATAAGAAAAGAACAGCAAGTAGCTGGTAACAATTACCACGAGAAAAAAAAAGATTGGTGTGATTAATCTTTCAATATTGTATAAATAAAATAAACTATGGCTACAGTAGTATGGAACCAATGGTAATTAAAAAAATAGCAAAAAAATTTTAAATAATGCAGTTTGCAGAAAACGCAGATTTCTAAAGATAAAGATTTCTAATTTACCATTCAATTTTATCTTTTTAATAATTACATTTCATAGAATTGTTCTCAGAATTGATTCAGAAATTAAAGGAATTAAAGGAAACATTGAGGTGCATACACAGAATTTCAATACTTGGATTTCATACCTTGAAGGAATCTCCCAGATTTATCTTTCTTATGTAAGTATGTCCTCAATGCATATCCCAAGACCTCCAGCCACATATAAATAGGATATAGGTATATGTGTATAGGAAATTAAGTACATTCCAAGAGGAGTAACTGTGGGAATAAATGGATTTACACTGACAGTACTTATGTAATACATACACAAATTCTTCCTGATTACATTGAGAAACATCGTCCTTTACATAGTCATGCTATTGTACAAATCAATCAGGAAGAAGAAAATTACCGAGTAATGGAATTAAAAAAAAATAATTCCCCGAAGTTTCATAGTATAGAGTAAGAATGATATTGACAGTGCTATTGTTAAAAGTCAACTCCCCAAAATCTTGATTCTCCAAAGCTGTTCAGCCCCTGAGACCCCTAGATCTCTCTGAGATTATTGTTTATGTATGAGCAAGCATAGCTACTTCTTTTAAACTGCTCACTAGTGAACAGAGACTACTGGATTAGCTCACCTGCTCAGTACCAGTCAGCTTTCCCTGGAAGTGAATAGATAGGTCTTTAGAAAACAAAAGCTATCTCATTTCAATGTATACATTCATGAGAATTTTTTTTTTCTGATTTCTGGTCACAACAGTGACCCAGTGTAGTCTGGGAATTACATACACACATGAAGGAAAATAAATTGGTGTAGGTAAATTTAGCTTTTGGAAGATTGACGGAGCTATTCTTTTGCAAAAAGGCTATATACTTCAGAGCTCATGGCAGGTAAATTTCTGCTATTTCTTTGTTCTGCTTAGTAATATTTTGCATTGCAGGTTTTTCATTTTCTTCATATAGTGCTGAAGCAATTCACAAACATATATAAATTTAATGAGACAGTCTATACATTAAGAGAAGGATAATATGAAAAATATTATAGTTGCTGAATTAAGACTCAGAGAGAAACAAGCTTATTTGTCTAAAATTCAGTACAGAAGCTGTGTTAAGCATTGGTTCCAAAACGTTTGCCATTCTCATCTACAAATTCTTTCAAGAGCTCCCTAAATTCTAGATGTTCTCTTTAGCCATTAACACGTAAAAGCCTTGTAATCAGTCTCTTAAACCCAAGTGTACAAAGTAATCAAAATAATTTAGTCTAAAAAGCAGTACTGCTACACCTACTGGGAGCTTTTCACAAGAGCTATTTTTTTCCTCATCATATTAGGTCTTTTTTGCAAGACTTCACATCACTTCCATTTCACCTTCTGAAACGATTTTCTGGCTGTTAAGGAGACTAGAAGAGCCTATGTTCTAGCATCTGGGACACAGGTTTATGCTATCGGTTGAGCTACAAACACAAATGCAGACCAGGTCAGTAATGCAGAAGCTCAAAATGGGGGCAAAGCACATTTCTCACTCTTATTTTTCCATTAGAAATTAAAGACATATTTTGGTCCTATTCTCAAATGCCACCCAAAAAAAACCCCAAAAGACCCAACCACTCCTCCCCCAAAAAAGACAAACCAAAAACCAACCCAAAAAATACCCCAACAAAAATGACCCTGGATTATTATGGTCTCAAAAGTTTTAAAACAAAGTATTGTGAAACACCTTATACCCCCAGTTTCTACTTC
Organism: Amblyornis subalaris; assembly: GCA_018881555.1. NCBI lineage: Eukaryota > Metazoa > Chordata > Aves > Passeriformes > Ptilonorhynchidae > Amblyornis > Amblyornis subalaris. The sequence continues at coordinate 1,721,202 of JACAXG010000144.1, read as the reverse complement.
TATTAGAAAGGTAAGCCAATAAAGTTAATCTAAAGCCTAACAAACAAGTTCATCAAAATAGATTTTATGCATAATCATTTTATGCATAAGCTTTTGAGATAATATTAACAATGGAAGAAATTCTTTTTGTCTTTTAGTCTACCTGTCAGGAGGCATTCAAAGACTAAATGTAAGCTTGTCTTCAAACACATCTGCCACAGCATGATTAAAACTGAGCATAGCTAAATAAGTTTTTGATATAATCTGGTTATAAGACAGAATTCCCAAACCAAGAATTAATTATATCTTATTATGCACACATAAGAGAAATGCACCAAAAAATTCTGTGAAAATACTTTTGGTCATGCCCAATAACTAGCAAGTTTTAGCAATAACACCATATATTTTTCAGACTTAAAAGAGAAACATTGGTTTATAGGGAAATACTTCTGTTGTACAATAAGGCATGTGAGGAATGGGACCAAAAGCTCAAAAACAACAGTAGGCTCTCTAAATCTATTGACTATGTCTGAGAACTGAATTGACTTCATAAAGAAATCTCGATTCACCAAGCCTTGAACACCAGGATGTCAACACTGGAAAATCTGACACAGCACATCTTATGAGAAAATAGACAAAACACATCAGTCAAAGCTTTCCAGGTGTTTTCCTCTGTCTTTAACACCTATTGCAAGGTCAGTGGACCACACAAACAGCTGCATTTTGAGCTAGATAGTATGTCCTCTTTATCTGAACATGATAAGTTTTATGAAATACATTTTCACTGGAAAAAAAAAGTGAGAAATGGACAAATTCCCAAACCTCATATTAAAATGCCTGTTTTTACAGAGAAGAAAATTACGGTATTAGTTGGCACACTGTTAAAGTTGAAGACAAAAGCTGCTATGTGTCTGTTTAAAAAAAAATATAGCCTTACTTTCCTATGAAAGATTGAGTCAAATGACATTTCATCTGACCTGTTGGAAAAGAAAGTGTGTGGTAGATTTCTCCCTGCTTTCGAGGTAAATGCTGCTACATTTACAGACAAGGTCCTCAAGCACGTTCTGCAGTGACTACGGTGTAGACTGAGATCTATCATTATAACTTCTTCTATAATATTTTGAACCTCTGAGCATGGACGGCAGTGTTAAATTCTCACAGGAGGAAAGTTTGCATATGGCAAAACACTTCCTGGGAAAAAAAAACAAAACAGCACTTTTTATTTTTTTGTAAAAATTTTGAACACATTTGTGTAGAGAAAGAACAGGCACCAAAAAAAAAGATCATGGAAGTGTTTGTATCACTAATTAGCTCAATATAAGAACTAAGAACACTTGTACACACACATCAGTTTATAAAGGTGAAGGGAACATGGCAAAAAGCTGGATATAGTGATCAAAGGTATCACAAATATGTTGTAAAAAATGTGAATACAGATATAAGTATACACAAGCAAAATTTCAAACCACAAATGCTTCAATGTGGCAGTTGATTCCCCTCGGAAATAAAAAATAACAAACCACCACACCATTTCCCATGTCAACAGGCTTTTTAAGTAAGTAGAAAGAAAGGCTTCTAATTAACTGTTTCATGAAAATAGATTGTGGAACATATCACAGTCTTTAGGGGTTGGTTTTGGATTTTTTTTGTGGAGGGTTACTATCAGGCAGAAAAGGATAACAGGAAATACATTAAAACAAAAGTACAAAACAAAAAGAATGTATTTACTCAGCATGCAAAAATCAAGTTGTTTTTCAATTAAGTTGCTCCCACTATTGCCGGGACACCTATACATACATATATAGCAATCCAGATTATTTACATTTATTCTACGTGTGCATTTTGTTGCTTCCATTTATTTAAAATATTTTTAAATGTAGACCTCAGTTTGCAGTATTTCTCAGTTTTCAGCATTCCTCATTTGGTAACAGCTGTGGTGAACCACAAACTACATGATATTCAGCATTTGCAATCCCACTATTTCTTTTTTATATGCCTGTTCTGAAGAAGTAACAGAGAGATTAAAAAGAGTGCCAATCTTGATCTCTTGCCTAGAAATAAATAATACTTTTTGTGCTATAATCTCACATACAGATACTTGCCAAACTGGCTTGTCTCTTCTTGCCCTGCCTGCCAATCTCTGAATTTCACCAATGACAGCTTACCTCATGTGTGAATATATTTCAAGAATGAAAAAGAAAACACAATATACAGAGATGTATATATATAGATGCCATAGATACATATGTGTGTGTATATATATACAAATATATATATACTTGCATATATAGATGAGATAGAGATAGAGATAGAGATAGAGATAGAGAGAGATGATAGAGATAGAGAGATAGAGATAAGGATGATGGAGATAAAAATACAAAAAAGATGACACAGATTAGATAAAGATGACATAGATTAGATACAGAAGACAAAGACAGAGATACCAACAGAGAGAGAAATAATGGTAGAGGTTGAGATAGAGTTGATATAGTTATATATCAACACACACATACATACAGTAATATGTATATGTATACAAGTACCTGTATACCTAGAACTTTGTAAAACCTTTGACACCCTCTTTCACAGATTCTCGAAGAAAAGCTGGCAGCCCATGGCTTGGACAGGTGCACTCCTTGGTGCGTTAAAAGTTGGCTGTATGGTCAGGTCCAGAGAGTGGTGGTGAATGGTGACACATTCAACTGGTGGACGATTTCCCAAGGCTCAGTACTGGGGCCAGTCCTTTTTAATATCTTTATTGATGATCTTGATGAGGGGATTGAGTGCACCCTCAGTAAATTTGCAGACAACACCAAGCTGGATGGGAGTATTGATCTGCTGGAGGGCAGAAAGGCTCTATAGGCTGGATGGGCTGGATCAATGGCCAAGGCCAATTGCACGAGGTTCAACAAAGTCAAGTGGTGCGTTCCACACTTGATTCACAACAACCCCGTGCAGTGCTGCAGTCTGGGGGCAGCGGCTGGAAAATGGCCCAGCAGAAAAGGACCCAGGGGTCAACAGCCAGCTAAATGTGACCCAGAAGAGTGCCCAGGTGGCCAACAAGGCCAACAATGCTATCTTGGCCTGTATCAGCATTAGCGTGACCATCAGGACCAGGGCAATGATTGTCCCTCAGCTCTGGTGATTCACAGAAATCCTGTGTTCCTTTTTGATACCCTCACAGCAAGAAGATTGTTGAAGTGCTGGAGTATGTCCAGAAAAGTTCGAAACAAAGTTGGAAAAGCGTCTGGAGCACAAGCCATAAGAAGCAGCTAAGGGATCCTGGGCTGCAGTAGGAAGAGTAGGGCCAGCAGGTCGAGGGAGGTAAACCAGCCTCTCTGCTCCACCCTAAGGATACCATATCTGGAGTGCTGCATCCAGTTTTGGGCTCCCTAGTTCAAGATAGACAAGGAACTACTGGAGATGGTCCAGTGGAGGTCTGCGAAGGTGATTACCGGACTGGAGCATCTCTCTTATGAGGAAAGGCTGGGGGATCTCTGCCTGTTTAGACTCAGGAAGATCCAACTGAGAGGGGAAGTCATTAATGTCTATAAGTATCTGAAGGGAGGATGTCACAGGGGTAGATTCAGACTCTTCTTGGTGGCACCAAAAAATAGAATAAGGGGCATTGAGCAGAAGATGGAAAACAGGATGTACCAACTGAACACAAGGAAGAACTTTACTGTGAGGGTGACGGAGTAGTGGAACAGACGCTCAGAGAGGCTATGGATTCTCCATAACTAGAGATACTCGAGATGCATTGGGACAGAATCCTGAGCATCGGAACAAGCTGTCCAAGAAAGTGGTGGAATCACCATCCCTGAAAGTGTCCAAAAAAGAAGTGGCACTTAGGGATACTGTTTTGTGGTAAACATGGCAGGGTTAGGTTAATGGTTGGATTAAGTGATCTTAGAGGCCTTTCCCAAATGTAATGATCGTATTAATATATATATATATATATAGATGAGATAGAGATTATATAGATTAAATAGATTTAGATATAGATTAGATGGAGGTGAGATTAGATAAGGAGAGAGAGAGAGAGACGAATGGGGGGGCATATAGTTATACATGCAGATACAGGTATAGGTACAGATGCAGATACAGAAGTCCCGTGCCTTCCTTAGAACAAAGATAATGAAAATATTCTAAGTAAACCTCATAGGGAATTGTGAGGTTAAATGGTGTCTCAGAGCTTGCCTGAGATTGAGGGAGGTTGGTAATGACACTGCGAGGAAGCTGTGATGATCACAACCTATAATCTTTCATCATGTAATGCAGCCACAGAGGTGTCATTGCTGGTACTTTCCTGTGATGGATTTACTTGATGCCAAGTCCCTCGAGGTAAAATGCCTAAAAAAAAATAGATATTAAAGGAACATAGTGTGAGTTTTCACAATTCTAAGAGGATATGGGGTGTATTTAGTCAAATACAATGAAGTTTCTCATTCTTCTGTACTGGGTGAGAAAATACACTGACAATATAATATCTGTTTTAAAGGCACTGCTGTTGATTTTAAAAGACCATTCTTCATTTGAATTTATTGCTTTCCCAGTTTGCTTCACCTCAGGTTGCAATAATATTTTGCCCCAAGAAAATTTATTTCTTCTGTGTAAATGTGTGTTTTCCTGCTCTACCAGCAAAAAAAAGTAATGTACATGTAGTGTAAAGAAAAAAAGCAGTGCAAAGAGACAAAGCAGTGTATTAGAGCCACACAATTGGAAAGGAACTCTCTTCCTTAAGGCAAGACATCTAGCAATGTAGTAATGCATACTTGTCTTGTGAGCCAAAAGAAGAAAATAAACATTTCATCACATATTATCTGCTTCATTTAATCCACAGTGGCTTTAATAGATAATATTCTGTACACAGTGTGCTTGAATAAGCATGGCATTTATTGTCCTAGAACACTTACTTGGACAAGCTGGAAGCTATATGAAGGCAATTAACATTTATCATAAATCAAACAAGGCTTTTATGGCAACCAAAAGAGCATTGCTGGAAATGCCATTTATCAGATCAGCAGAAGGAGATGAAGAAATGGAGAAATCTTTTAATTTTTTTTTTTTTCTAATTAGTAAATGTTTCAGGCAGATAACTCAAAATCAATTGATTACTTCCAAAAACTCTGACAAAGAAAAGTGACATGACATCACACACATGCAGAATAATAACCACCACAAAAGTAGTACCAATACCAAAATTGTTGAGTTCTATTCAGAATATTGCAGGGAAGGTGCTGCCTATGTGCTTATTAGTAAGTGTCCTTTAAGGTACATGCCACACAGAAACAGTAGCTTATGCAGCCTGTAGCAGACAGAGAAACCTGCTGAGATCACAGACTTGAAGTACTTGACATGTGTATTGTTATTCTGGGCAGTAACCAGCTTGAAAAAATGGAGGATAAATGTGGCAAACACACCACAATAACCTAGACAACTGGAAGAAGAGTCTGGGTTTACAGAAATTTGGAAAATCAGCTGGATGTCAAAAATTCACAGGCAGGAACCTAAGAATTTGACTCCAGGTCCTCATTTGATTTCTTGTCACAGCACTGACAATTCAATTTCTTCTCTGTTTCTTGACCCTTTGTCATGTCAAGCTTTGTTATCATAATATCTGGTCTTTACTAAACTTTCAGAAAAGTGATTTTTTTTTCCAGTGTAAAATTTGCTCCTTAATATTTTCTTTCTCTACTCAGATAACATTGTCTGCTTAACGACTTACACACAGCAGGTGTTATTTCCCTCTCAGAATATTTCTTTCAGGTGCTTCTTGTACTCCTGTAGCTGTCGTGAACAGAGCAACCTTATCTCAATGTTAGCATATTTAGGAATGGAACACATACTTGCTTCAAATGAAACTATATGATACATCTATATTAAAGTTATCCTGAACAGTAAAAAAGATACAAACTGTTTAAAAAAATGCAAAAAAACTACTGAACAGATTTCTGTTAACCTCATCAACAGTCTGATTTTGAAATTAGAAAGGAAAAATGAAGGAATGTGAAGAAAAGAACCCACATAGTTAATAAAAAATAATTAATATGCTACAGGTACCTTAAAACTCTTTAAATAAATTCAAATACAAGACACTAGCTACTTGTATTTCAACACAGACCTGTAAAAGCTTGCTGACAAGATAACTAGCATGCAAATGAATAAGAGGAAGCTCTGTGGAGAATCACTGACGTTGTAACATACACCTGAGTTTTGTTGATTGCAATGCCTACCAATTGCATTTACAAATTGCACGTTTATTTTAAATTATGTGAAATTTATAAATTTTTACAACAATGTAAATTTCAAGTTCATGTCAACTATTTTCAAGCTTCTTTTTCCAAATGGATAAGAACTTTCCTTTTCTAAATTTTTTTGATATTTGATTGATGTCTAAAATTGGGGTACCTGAAACAGAGACTGAGCGAAGTTAGTGAATAAAAGGTAGGAATTTATTGAAGGCCTTCGACTGGTACACCTCTGGGTAGTGCAGAGCCTGGCCAAGGCTAGGCTGGACCCAAGATGGACCCCGATCACAAGTTTTCCACCCCAGATATAGGTTTGGCACATTTGCATATCAGAAGTTAATTGTCCAATTACAGTTCCAGGTAATGAAGTAATATTCCCCCATTCACCCCTCTCCCAATTCACTTTTGTTTATACTTAGGCCTAGGATGGTGACCTTGGTTCCCAGGCCTAGAAGGAATTGTTTTATCTAACCAGAATGTGAAGAGAGCTTACTTAGCGCATAATGTGGAATTCAGAATTACACACTAGTAGAGTGCCGATTAGAAAAATCCAAAAGCTAATACTTAAGGCATCATGATCAGCAAATGAAAGTGACCACCCTGAAAGTAAGTCATTCTGTTAAAATTGTATATGCATAGAATGGCTTGGATTGGAAGGGACCTTAAAGATCATCTAGTTCCAATGTCCTTGTCATGGGCAGGGACACCTTCCACTAGACCTGGTTGCTTAGAGCCTCATCCAGCCTTGTCGTGACACTTCCAGGGATGGGGCATCCTCACCTTCTCTGGGCAACCTGTGCCAGTGCCTCACCACCTTTGTCCTGTCACTTCACGCTTTTGTAAATAGTCTCTCTCCATCTTTCTTGTAGACACCCTTCAGGTACTGGAAGACCACTATTAGGTCACCCTGAAGCCTTCTCTTTTCCAGGCTGAACAAACCCAATTGTCTTAATTCTCATAGTTTTACATTTTGGTAAGATCTCAGCTGGCCTGTGTATCACATGAACTACTATGAGGCTTATTGTAATTGTTTTCTTATCCTCAACTTTCTTAAATTTATTTCTGCAGAGATTAGATAGCTAATATCCACTTCTCTGTGTCAAATAGGTATGAAATAATGCTTGTCTTTTTTGCACAGTAGCATTCAGGGAAAGATTGTGACTGCTGGGAGTTTGGCAGTAGAAAGGAAAGGTGACTTCAGTGAAATTGAAGAAACAAGAATTGTTCAAACGTGTTCATAGGTGTCACAGTTTAGACAAACTTAGTAGGAAGACTAGAGGAGACTCCTCTGCCAACAGTAGGTTCGAAAACTCCCTTCCCCCCACCTTAGGAATTTCTTGGAGGAAAGTGAAAAAAACCTGTTTATTTAACAAACCAGGGTGCTGGGGGGTGCAACGCAGGCACCAGGGGAAGAGAAGAAAAAAATAAATAATGTTAGGTAATAAACCTCTTGTGGTGGAGAAACCTGGATGAACTCAGAGTCCTTTTTCCTGGGTGTGGTTTCTGCTCTGTCTCCTGAAAGCTAGAGTACAGTGTAGGCCACCCTCCGGGCCTAGGATGGTGTAGGCCCCTCTCCAGGGCCAGGGTGTAGGCCCCGGAGTTCAGTTGTCTGTTGTACAGTTCCAAAGGGAGAAGGAAAGACCACAGTCCCAGAAAAAGCTGTCTTCTTTCCTTGCCTCAGCTAGGAGGTTAGCTAAAAAGCAAAGAGTAGTTTTTTAACTCTCTCCAATCTCCCTCTCCTGAGAAAACACAGGGTCGAGAACTAGCAGAAAAAAAAAAGTAAAAGTGTTCTCTCTCTCTCTCTCTCTCTCAACACCAAGCCGAGAGAGCTAGCTTGAGGAGAAAAAAAGTAAAAGTTCCGTTCCGAATTCAGCTGCCAAAATCTGCGGCCGCAGCAGCAGCAGCAATAAGCCAGGAATGTGAGTGTCCTTGAAGACATCAAAACACAGCGTCTGGCTTCTTGACCCAGCTTAAACGCACAGAATCTCATATGAAGCATGAAGCAATGATAGGGATATATATATATACAGCATCATAAAGTCACCCCAAGACAATAGGGTATCTGGTATTTCCTTTAGAACTTGCAGGTCTTAAAGTTCTCTCAGGCTGACATTTGAAGATGACTGTGTAGAACAAGATAGTAGCTTTATTTGCACTTTTCCTACAAGACTATGGTTTATTGGACTAAGACCTCACAGTATTTACTCATGGAAAATTAAGCAGGTCCAATGCATTCTATGTGGACCTTACTTTTCTACATTAATTCCACATAGCACCTCTCTGTATATAAATCAAATCCAGAAAGCTACCAAACAAATGGTGAAACCTAGGAGAGTTAGAAGTGGCAGAAATAAAGCTTATTCAGGGAATTCAAAAATTTGCTTCAAACGCCATCTTAAATATAACATATTGAGTATTGTCTAGAAAAAGGGATTCATTCACAAAAAAAATAAACCCAAAACCCACAATACAACACAAAAACCAAAAAATCCAACAAATAATCCATCCCTCAATGCCCCAAATATTGATTATTTGCAAATCAGAAACCACTCTAGAAGGCTGACATTCATTTTCAGACTCACTAGATTTGAGCCTCGTAAGTATTTTTCTGCCAAGAATATGTTAGAATATGCTAAGACTACTGCGATAGACAGGAAATGTTTCCTTAATGTCATAAGAAAAACATTTCCAGGTATTCCCTGCTGACAATGAAATCCTAACCCATGGCAAGCTACATGTACATATGCTTTATTCCGATGAGTACATCCATTGCTTTTTCTAAGAAGCTAGAATTACTACATATTACTGGCACCTGCAGAATTACAAACAATAGAAGCATATTTTATTGAGCAGGTTATTCCCTTTCCCAGAAAAAAAAGTCATCCTAAAAAGGTCCTGCTGGTCAAAGGGGTGTTTCCCGGAAATACACGACATTGATCCCAAACACTGAACAATTTCAGTTGCACATCATCATCAGTTTATATTTGTCACCAGGTGTCCCCTTGCAATGCTTATATCCCACTCACACCAAAATTACAGAACTACCTTAATATTTGTGGTCTTAAAACACTTTTAACTCCTTCAGCATGCAAACTACTTTTTGATTGAGAACACAGTATTTGGAGAACATAGGGGTAGGTCTTCATAAATACTGATATCATCAATTGAACTGTGGGAAAAGCATTATTGTTCATCAGACTTATTTTATTTTGTTTTATTTTACTTGTAACACAAATATTCCCCTTAGTCCATTTGTACACACCACCAGAATGTCTAAGTTTCTCCATCCTTAACATTTCTGTTACAGAATTGCAGCACGTTAAGAAATTTCAGGGTGTGTTAAGAGGCAGTCTGACATATCCATTGTATGTTGCCTGCCTTATACAAGGCTTTTCTTTTTCATGCATATTTCCACTGTATTTCCATTTATTTCCCCCTTAGTGATTAACATAAAAAAACCCCATGACATCTAGCATCTCCATTGTGCTAAACATTGACCCATTCTGAATAATAGTTTGCACCATTTTGTTTGCACTTTTTAGACTTCTAAGCAAGCAATTAGGGTAGTCCTATGCTTTACCCATCCTTATTCTCCATACTTTAAATTTGTTCAGGACAAGTTTAAGGATCAACAGAGTACATAGAACACTTTGATCCTGACTAAAACAAAAAGCAGGATCATTACATTCACACATCTTCGGGTATGTCACACACATTTAACACCAACAATGAGAGACAACACAGCCTCAACTTATATCAACAGACGTTTACACTATTACTCTAAGAAAATCTAATACCTTCACACAAGGATTTTTCCAGTATGTGGCAAGAACAGAGCAGGACCTTGAGGAACATATCAGGATTTGAGGTGAATTTCCTATGCTGAAAGTTTTCATCACTCCAAACTCACAGCACTACCACATAATAACACTAATAATTGATTTCAGAAAATTTCTCAAATTCTTTTCTCCAGTCATGAAGAAGGTGCTTCAGAAGCACCTGATGAGTGAAGACATAATGGGAACTTGTACATGGGAAGATCAGTGTGGATTCCAGGAGCTAAGCACAGGAGATACAGATTTGTGGATCCAGCTGGCACACACTTTGGTGCACTGCAAAGTGCCATTGTGCAAATTTCTGCTTGCTTCCTCTTCCACAGGTGACACCAGAAAATGTGCCATAGGGAGCCAGGGATCTGACCTGAGTCTTAAGACACTCAGTGTAACAGAGGAATCTTTACATTTGATCCTAATGTGGCCACTTCACTGACCTCCTTGTTTTGATTTGATGCTGATACAATTGAGTCAATACAGCCAAAAGGCCCTTAAGGAAAGTAACAAAATGTCATTTTTCTTTCATATGACTTTTTTGAGATTAAATAATCTTTCATTTTCCTTTTGTTACACTAGCTGCCTAAAAGAAAAAAGCCTCCATCTTTGATATCAAAAGTTCATATTCTTGGGACTGAGCCTGTTTCTACAGGATTTCCCCTTTAGAAAATCAACAAAATGGACATTGATAATGAACATTTTTTTCCCCAGCTTTTAGAGGTGCTGCAGGAGTGAGCTTTGTTGTGCTTCATCCTGCTTCTGCAAAAATGACAGTTTGTGACAGTATCCATGTTTCAGGATTCAGACTTATCCTAACTGAGAACAGCTGTTATGTGACAGGATAATGAGTTGGTAAGAGATTGATGGAGTCACTGGTTACATTTTCTCTGTACGGCAAGATCTCCAAAGAATAACAGTACACCCACACACACTCAAAATAAATTTTATTTAGTTTGAAATGAAATTAATCAAGTCTTGCATTATAGTAAACAGAAATCTTCATACTTTGTCTTTCCCTTCACTTATTGCATCTCCATCTTAAGACCTCAGTTTAGTCACATAAGTTGTTCCCTTTATGAAATCAGGCACATGCCTCCCTAGTCCATCTTTTTACTATCACCTTTAACACACACATTGCAATGAAATTTTATCTCCAGCTGTCAAGATTGGGAGGTACATAAGAATAGTACAAGAAAAGCTGCTGCAAAGAGGGTACCGATTGAAGTTGTACAGTATAGGCACCAGAATTTTTTAGGCTTTCTTGATTTTTCCCTTATTCACATTTTTCCTAAGAAATGTTGATGTTTCTGAGATGACTCGGCACCGTATCGAAAGGATATAAAGAAAAATGTGTTTTAAAGTATGTGCCTACAACATGCAAAGAGTGAAAAGGACAGAATAAATGTGAAAATGCAAATACTTAAACCTTTATAAAATGCTCATGTAGCATATGAGTTTAGAAGAAATTATAAAGTGACTTTCTAGAGAAAAATAATGCTTTTTATTGTAGCCACTTGTCTTCCATAATAGGGAACTGATTTTAGAGATACATTTGTAGAAATCTAACTTCCATAGCAGTGGCAGTTTTAGGTTTTTATGTTTAATAAGAGCTAGATTATCAGTCTTAATCACACAGATTCAGTGCAAATCTATACTATACTAATGAACATTTCCTTCCAAACAAGCTTTCATGAGTTTATTTGAAGTGCTATGGCAAAACAACATAACTAAAGCCTGTGTCATCACCTTTTATGTTTCAACTAAAAAAGAGAGAATTTAATTTCACAGTACTGTCAATCTACCTGCACTTGTGTTAAAGACAGAATTTTAAATACGCATTTACTCAATTTTGGGCATTTTAGATAGGTCTTTTTTTTTTTTTTTTTTTTTTTGTGTGTGTGTGTGTGTGTGTGTGTGTGTGTGTGTGTGTGTGTGTTTTCATCAGGTAAATGCTCATATGTTGTCTTGAGCCAGGTGGGCAGACGATAGTGAACTTCTGGCTGAAATTTGAAATCTTGGAAATGCATGGTCACCACAGACCTCAGATCTGGCTGCTGTTCCTGTTTAAATGGGAGCTTTTTCTTACCTTCAAGATAGCTAAGACAGACTATGCTGATTTAGAGACTTTTAAACCCTAGCAAGTGAATATTTTAGGGGCTAGCAGAAGCTGCACATATTCACTTATCCTGATAGACATTTGCCAGGAGGCAGGACACAGGAAACATTGTAAATCTTGTCATTTTCTGGTGTGTCACATCCTGTCTTTCATGGTTCATTACTCCCCTCAGCTCCACAGAGCCAGAGGCAAAGAAGGCTAAAACTGATCAAGTCTGTAGCCTGATCTCTTTTGCTTTAGGAGGAAACTACATGCACTCTTGGTGTCATTCACTAATTACACTGAACATGAAACTGACTCCATCTGTATGAGATAATTACTGATTCAACAGACCTAGGTTCAGCCTCACAAAATTGCAAGAAATCTTCTCGAAAACAATGGCAAGAAAACCAGTAAATGGAGGAACCGTCACTTAATGGGATTCTTTCTTGCGACTGAAGACACTGTCTTTGAAAAGGTAAAATATTCATTTTAGCAAATGGTTTCAAAAGTAAAGTTAGCAATTATTTACCCGCTCTTCACATTGGCCACCTAAAGCCTGAAATTACTGCTTCATTCCAAAAAATCTGATGTTTTTAGCATCTAAAAAGAGATGCCAATCTAAAGTAGATCCACAGTCACCCTGTGTGGTTCTGTGATTAATTTGGTGCCCCATGCTCCCAATCAAAAATACTGAAGACAGTATCATTGTTAAATTAACTTTGGTAGAATCTGGAGCAAGCACTAAATGAGCATTGATTTATTTCTGCAACAAAACAAGCAGACATATATATTCCAGAGTATCATGACTCCAGACATTCCTGGATACACAGTGAAGCAAAAAAAATATTTTTTTTATTCTTAGGATATATGGCAATTTACTTCCCATCACTCTACCATCCAGATTTAAGGTTATCAATGCCAGGGAAAAAATTGGCATTTTCAGTATATGCAACAAAACAAAGAACCTAACTTTTGCCATACAATTTTGAATACAACCAAGGCAATTGACAAATTAAACTTACAATATAAAATAATTTAGATCCAGTTTTATAGATACAAATTGATGGAATTTGTCATAATTGCTGATAACACAGACTGACAAAAGTGTACAATAGGTTAAAAGCTATTTGCTAAACTGCTTCATCAGAGAACCTTTCAAAAAATATTTCATATAATCTAATTTTAATATGAAAGAAATCCAGGAAAACTGTCAGTTTCTCCACAAAGCTGTTCCAAACATTTGCATCAGACCTAAGGATATAGTTATATAAGATTCTTTTTTCTTAACCTAAGTAAGCATGCATTTTGTTCAGTGAAAGAATACCACAACAGAAATGCAGTTTTTAAAATATTTTTTTAAAAATAATCAGTGTTGTCTGTTTCAAAATCATAATAATTTCAATCAAATGACCCTCTACCACATATCTGGTTTAAAATTTATCAGTATATTAAAGATTCATGTTGCTTTTCTGTCTTTCAATTTTGCCTTCCCACTGGAACATCCCAGTTAATGCTTTCCAGTATTTTCTTTCTTTATTAACAACCTACGAGGGCTAGTTTTTTGAGTTTGTTGGTTTGGGGTTTTTTATAATATATAACCCTAAGTCATTTCTTCACATTACTTTAGGTCTGGCTTTATGAGAAAAATGAGAAATGAGACTTGAAGTAAAGCTCCAGGTGGAAGTATTACTGATCACCATAATGACGACAGAAATGTATCTGCAAATTCAGAGTTTAAATAAAAAGCATCTCTCGTGTTCTCAATTTTTCCTCTGTAATGTATGTGAGAACAACATTCTCATGTACAATATGTAATTTAATTTCAGAGCCAACAAGCTCTGAAAGATTCTAAGCTGAACACTGTTCTTCTCAACTGACAAGGTCATATTGCTCTGTTCAGAAATAAGTGCTTCAGCAGGAGAAAATTAATATGGGCAAATCAGTCTCAATCCAGTAAATACTTGAGAGAAAAATAATTGTACATCTAAATTTTAGAATACAAAGACTTCTCCACCCTTAGTACAATAGACTAAATAACACTACAGAAAAATTATCACTTTATTCTTGCAAGACAAAAATAATAATAGTCCCATGAAATGCATGGTAATGAGGGGAATTTTCATTTCCATCCAAATACATTAATAGTGCATTCCTCAAAACATACAAAGGACTTAAGTGTATTAGACAATGTTAAATTGTATACAGAACTCCCATAAAATGCCTGTCAATGTAAGGCTCATATTTCAAGCTCCATTGTAAGAACTCTTAAAGGTTAATCACATAAGTTAATGCAATACAACTGGCTTAGGAAACGTCAGTGTTTGCTGGAGAGCACTTTACTCAGTGTCTGTTGGTTGCACTGGAAATATATCATACATTCTGCAAAACAGACAAATGTCAAGACTCAGACACATGGCTTGAAAAATTGTTCATTACATAGAACAGCTCTAGCTAAGAAACATGAACCCTCAGAATGCCAGGAAAAAAGGATTCTAAAAACTGATTTATGTTATTTATATATATATATATTAACATGTTAATCCTTAGTCTAGTTTCTAAACTCTTGAAAAATTAGATTTCAGTAACAAAAAATCCTAAAGTTGATCCACTGTTGTTAAAAATTTACCTCTAGTATTCTTCCTTACTTTAGCTTTGTTACAATTTGAGGAAATATGGGATAGATAACTGGACACAGAGGTGGCTTGGAAACTAGATGAACTGTTAGGGTCCAAGGGTAATAATCAAAGCCACAAAGTCCAGCTGGAGGTTAGTCATTAGAGGTGTATCCCAGAGGAGGATACTGAAGCCAATACTGCCTAATCTCTGCATGAATCATGTGTAAGGTGGTGCAGCGTGTACCCTCAGCAAGTTCACTGATGTTACAAACTGAGAAGAGTAATTGATGGAGTAGATCCATGTATTGTTACTCAGAGGGACTGCAGCAGGCTGGACAAATGGGCTAGCAGTAACCTTTTGAGTTTCAACAGAGTGAAATGTGAAATCCTGCACTTGGGAAGGAACTATTCCAGGCACCAGATCAGGCTGGGTCAGACCAGCTGGAGCTTCATCCTGACCCAGAAAAACAGGGAAAAGGTCTGGAGAAAGGAAGACTTTCCCTTGGTGAGGCAAATTGAGTTAGAGACCAGTTAAGAGATTCAGTTGAACTTCATATTAACAAGACCATGGGCCCTGGTGGGAGTGCTGAGTAAACTGGCAGATACAGAATCATAGAACATCCTGACTTGGAAAAGAACACAAGGATGACGGAATTCCAACTCGTGGCCCTGCACGGGATCACCCCCAGAATCACACCATGTTCCTGAGAGCACTGTCCAAATGCTTCATAAAATTTGGCAGGCTTAGTGCTGTGCCCACTTCACTGGGGAGCCGGTTCCAGATCCATGACATCATTTCTAGGCCATTAATCATCTTTGAAAGGTCATGACTACCAGGAGAGATGCCTGAGGATTTGGAAAAAAGTAAACATCAAGCCAATCTTCAAAAAGGGAAAGCAGGAGGGCACAGGCAGATAGAGGCCATCAGTCCCACCTTTTTCTTGGAAAGGTGACGTAGTGGAACACCCTGGAGGCCATCTCTAAGCATATGGTAGACAAGATTATTGGGAGTATTCAGCATGGACTCACCAAAGGGAAATCACAGAATCATTTATGCTGGAAAAGACCTCAAAGGTCATCAAGTCCAAACTTTGACCAATCACCACCTTATTAACTAGACCACGGCACTAAGTGCAACGTCCAGCTGCTTCTTGAACACCTCCAGGGATATTGACTCCACCACCTACCTGAGCAGCCTGTTCCAACTGTTAGAAACTCTTTAGGCAAGTCATGGAAATCATGGTTAACCAGAGTGATTGCCTTCTACAATGGGACAGCAGACAGAATTGGTAAGAGGAGAGCAGTTGATGTCTTCCTGGATTTCAGCAAGCTGAAACTCTGTCTTCTGTGATATCCTTATAGGCAAGTTCAGGAAGTGCAGGCTGGATGAGTGGAGAGTCAGGTGGATTGAGAAATGACTGAATAGCGGGTCATTGAGGGTTGTGATCAGTGGCACAAGTCAGAAGTGGCACAAGAGTCTAGTTGGAGATCTGTCACTAGTGATGTCTCCTAAGATTAAATCCTGGTCCCAGCACTGTTCATCTTATCCAGCAATAACTTGGGTGGAGGGCAGATGCTTCCTCAGCAAGTTCACTGACAACACAAAGCTGAGAGGAGTGACCAATACCCCAGAGGGCTCTGCAGCCCTTCAGAAGGACCTCCACAGGCTGGAGAGTTGGGCAGAGAAGAACCTTCTGAATTTCAATGAAGACAAATGCAGGGTTCTGCACCTGGGGAGGAACAACCCCAGATACCAGCACAGGCTGGGGGTGACCCGCTGGGGAGCAGCTCTGCGGAGAAGGACCTGGGGGTCCTGGTGGGCAACAAGCTGTCATTGAGCCAGCAGTGTGCCCTGGGGACCAAGAAGGCCAGTTGGAGCCTGGGGGGCTGTGTTGGTTTTGCAGGTTCTGGTTTTTGGTAGCAGTGGGGGCCACAGAGGTGGCTTCTGTGAGAAGCTGCTAGACACTTCCACCATGTCCAGCAGAGCCAATCCCTGATGGCTCTGATGATGGACATGCTGCTGGCCAAGGCCGGGCCAATTAGAGATAATAGTAACGCCTCTGTGATAACATATTTAAGAAGAAATCAAAACAAGTTTGGGGTAGTTGTAATTTTCCAGTCAGAGTAGGAGTGAGAACATGTGAGAGAAACAAGTCTGCAGACACCAGAGTCAGTGCAGAAGGAGGGGGAGGAGGTGCTGCAGGCGCTGGAGCCGAGATGTCCCTGCAGCCCATGGTGAGGGCCATGGTGAGGCAGCTGTCCCCCTGCAGCCCATGGGGGTCCACGGGGGATGCAGAGATCCACTCGCAGCCCAAGGGGGAGGTGCCCATGCCAGAGCAGGTGGATACCAGGATGCTGTGGTCCGGCGGGAGTCCCATGGAGAGAGAGGCCCTGCTTCCAGGCTGGAGCAGCTTGTCCTCGGAGGACTGCACCCTGTGGCAGAGTGACCCACGCCGCAGCAGTTTTGGGAGGACTGTCTGCCTGTGGGATGGACTCATGCTGCAGCAGTTTTGGGAGTGCTGCTGCTCGTGAGAGTGGACCCACGCTGGAGGAGTTGGCAGAGAACTGTCTCCCATGGGAGGGGATCCCATGGTGCAGCAGGGAAACGACTCCTCTCCCTGAGCCGCAGAAAGAAAATCTTGGGTGACGAACTGACCAAAACCCCCACCCCATTTCCCTGTGCCGTCAGTGGGAAGTCGGGAGGGGTTGGGGGGAGAAAAATGTGTCTTTAAGGGCTTATTTTACTTCTCATTCTTCTACTCTGATCTTGTTAGTAATAAATTCACTTTATATCACTAATCTGAGCCTGTTTTGCCCTGTTTTCTCTTGGTCCTTATCTCAACTCATTAACCCTGTGTTAAATTTTCTCTCCTCTGTCCAGCTGCAGAGCAGAGGAGAGTGAGTGAGCAGGTTTTTTTACATGGGTGCCTGGCATTCGGCCAATGTCAAACCACAACAGGGGCATTAGCAAGAGCATTGCCAGCAGGTCTAGGGAGATGATCCTGCCCCTCTACTCAGCTCTGGTGAGGCTGCATTTGGAGTTCTGTGTCCAGTTTCAGGCTCCTCTGTTCAAGATAGACAAGGACCTAGCGTAGCAGGTTCACTGGAGGAATACAAAGATGATTAAGGGACTGCAGCATCTTTCTTATGAGGAAAGGCTGAGGGAGCTGGGCCTGTTCAGGCTTGAGAAGAGACAACTGAGAGGGGACCTCATCAATTATGCCTATAAGTATCCGAAGGGAGGGTGTCAAGAGCATGGAGCCAGGCTTACTCGGTGGTGCCGAGCAATAGGACAAGAGGCACTGGGCAGAAACTGACGCACAGGAAGCTCCACCTGAAGCTTGAGGAAGACATGAGGAAGAATTTCTTTAGTGTGCAGGTGACCAAGCACTGGAACAGATTGTCCAGAGAGGTTGTGGACTCTCTCTCACTGGAGATATTCAAGAACTGCCTGGATGCAATCCTGTGCCAGGTGCTCCGGGATGACCCTGCTTCAGCAGGGGTTGGACTATGCAATGACCAGTACTATCTACAATTTCAGCCATTCTGTGAATGTGTGGTTCTGTTCCAATGCTCTGAGCATCCACAGACAAAGATTGTATTTCAGGTCCTTACATGGTATTTGATGAAGATCAAGCACAAAATATTATTACCTAGGCATGTTTTTATTAACTTAAATTTATGGTCATGTAAATTTTTATGAAAAATTCTGGGTTTTAGTCTTCCTCTACTTACTCTAACCTGTAAAGACACATTCCAAATGACTCCAAAAAGATTTACGTGCGTAGGCACCCTTCTTGACAGACACAGGTCTATGGGTGGACTGAACTCCTAAAGGGGCTTCTAAGTATGGCTAGGAGGGGACCACCCTAACTTAGCAATGATCTTGAAAAAACAGAGATTTTCTGAAGTAAGTAGAATTCTGGATCACATTCCTGCTTTTCTTATTCTTCTGTGGGATGTCATCTACATAAATGATGGCAGCCCTAGAATTTTTATCCCTCTGCAAGTCAGACAGGTAAATTTTGTTGAAAGATAAATGGGACAAGAGCATACTGAAGTTCTGCATGGACAAAATAAAGGATATCTGTTTAAAAAATCATAGTAGGATAACTGGTAATGGCAAAGCAGTTGCAGATCCTTAAAACCAAAACAAAGTAGTGCAGATACTATTAAGCATAATGCTCCTTTGGTATTCAGTATGTTAACGTCTAAGTATTACTTGAATTTGCCTGAATTCTGCATTACCTGCAGGTGTTTAAATTTCACTTCAGTGTCAGCAGCAGTACTTTTTAGAAACATACAATCAAAAACCCCTTAAAAACTCACTAAGAACTATACACCTATTTGCTCTTATGGAGACTTACAGGATTTATGGAGAGACTTCAGCCTTCATTAGCGGAATCAGTTCTCCAAGGCAGATCTTCAACAAAAATAAACCTACCATTTCTGAAATTTCTGTCAGTGAGTTAAGCACACACTATTTTATGCTAAGAGCAACTCCGACCTCTGTTCATGAATTTCAGAGTTTTGCTAATATTTCTACTCTGACATCTGACATTTTCGCATATTCTTTTGGAGTCTAATTAATACTGCTTTAGTAGGAGATTTTATAAGATACCATTCAGTGGTGAATTGCAAAAAGAAGAACCTTCTCAGAGTGAAGGTATGTTCATTTTTCAGAGATACATTTGGTTCTTGTAGTTGGAGAACAACCCTCCTGCCTTTGGAAACACCCACAAAATTAGTCAGCAGTGTGGACAATCTTTTCTCCTTTTTAATGAGACACAGTGATGAGTATTGGAATATCTCTGCATTTATTTTTATCAAACTAAGCTTTAGAGCTTTGTAAGATCACAGAATCACAGAATCATGGAATCATAGAATCATATAGGTTGGAAAAGGCCTCTGAGATCATCAAGTCCAACCTCTGACTGATCACCACCTTGTCAACTAGATCATGGCACTAAGTGCCACATCCAGTCGTTACTTGAACGCCTTCAGGGATGGTGACTCCACCACCTCCCTGAGTATTCCAACATTTAACAACCCTTTCTGTAAAGAAATTCCTTCAGATGACCAAACTGAATCTCCCCTGGCACAGCTTGAGGCTATGTCCTCTCGTCTTTACTACAACCTCCTTCCAGGTAATTGCAGAGAGCAAGTTGTAGATGGGCCTGTGCAAACAGTTTCAAAGCTTTTTTGGGGAGTGGGCAAGAAAAAGAGGTAGAAATTATTAAGCCACTATCTCATACCTCCAGGAAAAAAAAAAGAAAATAAAAGTATTTGGTGATAAATCTCTATTGTGCTTTAACCTACCATGTTATGAATATGTGGAAGGAAAGACAGTACCACAGTCTGCTAAATAAACAATTGTACAATGATATAAAAGCCTATGAAGACTGTAGCAAAGCAGCAATGTAAGTAAATATGCTACATACATTGCACTACACTAGCTCATTTGCAGGATGTAAAGTTCAGTAAGTACTAAAAGCAAGCAGGAGAAAAGAATTATAGAATAGAGTCATAGAATTGTTACAATTCAGAAGACTTCTGGGAGAAAGAAACTCTACCAATTCTTAAAATGAACAAACAAACAAAACAAACAAAAAACCCCAAGCAAACAAACAAACCGAAAAAAAAACCCCAAACAAAACAAAAGAAAAGGAAAACCCCCACCCTACTCAAGTTTTAAAATTAGGGTGGTTTTTTTTTCTGAAAGAAATATGTATCTGTGTCCAGGTAGCATTCCCCATGTGGGAGGAATTTATCTTCAAACAGTCCTATTTTTTATATAGTTCATAACTGAACATGACAGTTAAATATATCAGAAGCAATGGGTCTGAAAGATACAAGTAGAAGCTGAAAAGTATTGAAGAAGAGAGACAAGTAACAAGGTTTGTTTTCCATATGGGGATAATTTTCCATATTGAGGGAATTTCTGTGTTAAGGAAAATACTTTTTCTGCTGGAAGATGATGTTTACAATGTACTCTCCAACATTTGAAGACTGAAAATTTGCCACTGTGCTTCCAGGCCAAAACCATGTGTTCTCCGAAGACAGACAATCAGATACTGCTCAGTTTGAACAGAATAAAGTCAGTGGGTTTTTTGTCTGTTCATTTTTTAATGTCTGTTTGAGTGCCTGTTCCTTGAGAAGTTAGTGTTAAAAAAATAACTGATATATAATATATAAAATATATATAATATATATAAAAAATAACTGATATATAAAAAAATAACTGATAGTGTTAAAAAAATAAGCTGATTCAGTGCTAGAGCATGGTAAGACAGAGAGAGCAATGAAGTCCAGTGCCTCCATCAGAGGAAGCAAACAGAACTGAGATGATCTGACTTCATCAGCCGTCACAACAAGGCTGAGGTACAATTGCTACACTTTTGTAGCTAAGTAATAAATATCTGACAAGACAAAAAAAGACAGCAAAATATCTTTCTATTGGTCTACTTTACAAGTTGTCTTGTAAACTGTAATGATTTTCTGTTAGTAACAACGACTTTGCAAACTTTAAGTTATGGTTAAGTTATAGTCCTAATTTTATGGTCATAATTTCAAGTTATGGTCCTCACTCCAGGCTAGGAGCAAGCGGAGGAATTCATTGTCACCAAGATCCATACAAAAGTAATATTCAAATAGACTGAAGATCTTTTCAGATGAAAGGCACAAACAGAAATAAAGGCCTGAGATAACAGAGAGAACCAGGCACGCAGAAAATGAATGAACACTTAGTTTGAGACCAGAGTTTGTTGTCCCAAACAAAAGAGCAAGTTTTTCTCAGAAATAATCTTAGAGTCACTCTCTATTACAGTCTATATACCAAGGCCTGTGGAAAGAGAAAAGCCAAGCTGTTTGGTTGCAGGACATGCAGGCAGCAAACAAAAACATCCTAGAGACTATTGATGTTCCAGTTAGGAATAAGGAAACATAAAGAAGAGGAACAAAAACTATCATGGTAACTTTCCAACTTCCATGAATAAATCATTAAAACAACAGCATAAATGCATGTCTCTCAGGAGCACTAAGGGACAAAATTGTACAGTAAAAACAAAAGCCGAAAGGTTGCAGGGGCTTGGCATTCATGGCCTGGGTGGTAAGTATGCTATTCCAAAGGCTCTCTGTGGCTCCTGTGTTTCCATGACTTATGCCCTATACCAGAGAAGCAAAACATCATCATCCTGATACACACTGCACATCAAAGGCTAAAAAGGACTGAGATGTTAAATATTGGTCTTCTCTTGGTTATGAGTTTTGCACAAGTGGTGGAAAGTTATATAGCCAATACCTATGTGCCCCGTATCCCTTTCTCAGGTATATTCTGCTTAATAGACAGGGTGAATGGTGGTTAATGATCTGCCCTCTGTTCACCCTCCATATGGAATAGGAGGTATTAAGAATAGATGCCGATAAAATACATTCAGACGAACAGAGACTATTAATGCCATAGCCATATTAAAGAAAGGAGATGTGAAAGAAACTGTGTAGAAGACAGTA
Source organism: Amblyornis subalaris (assembly GCA_018881555.1). Taxonomy (NCBI): domain Eukaryota; kingdom Metazoa; phylum Chordata; class Aves; order Passeriformes; family Ptilonorhynchidae; genus Amblyornis; species Amblyornis subalaris. The sequence goes on along the minus strand of JACAXG010000144.1, from coordinate 1,698,920 downwards.
CCTACCAGACAGACTAAAATCTATAGAGACAAAGGAGTAGGACAGAGAAATTACTGTCTCTGGATGCCAAAGGAGCAACAATAGGATAGAGATAATCAAACCAGTATAGGCAAAAATTAACTGGCCTATTCTTGTTTTGTTCACTAAGCTTTCAGAGTTCAATATGAATGTCCAAACTCATGTCTAATAGCAAATACGGGGCTATGTTTTAGATTTGTGCTGAAAACAGTCCTTTTTGGCACCCAATGTGGGGCTCACAGGTTTGAGATAATGACAGGCTTGGTTGGGGTGTGCTAGGTTGAATTTGTATCTGTGATTGCTGTTCAGCAGTAAATCAGCAAGCTCCTGTGCTTGCCATGGGGCTCACTGCTGCCTGGCTGTACATCAGAGTCTGGTGCTTGGTAGCAGCTGCTTTTTGCTTTCTCCAGTCACTGCAGTGCTGTGCTGCTGATCACTTCCCTCTGCTGTGCCTGGGAACGTTCTGATGACAGCAATGGTGATGTGCCTGCGCTGGCAGCTGGCCAGGGCATCACTGCTGTACCTGTGCCGCTGTTCTGGACAGGCTGGAATTCCAGTGTGAATTTCAGTTGAAGGGACTCTGACCTGTGGGTGAGTCCACAGTGGAGCAAGACATCCCAAAACATCTGTGGCTGTGACTAAGTCCATACCGGAGCAGGTACATCTCAAAGCATCTGTGGCCATGGTTGTGTCTGTGTGGCAGTGGGTACAGCATTGAAATTATTCTGGCTCAAGGGTAAGTCCATGCTGAAGAAGGTGCACCTGAAAACATCTGTGGCTGTGGACGTCCATGCTGCATCAGGTGCACATGAAGCATCAGTGGTTGTACATAAGGTTATACTGGAACACTTCAAAGTGTGTAGCCATGGATAAGTCCACAAAAGAGCAGGTACAAGAGAGGGAGGGCATGTAATCAGGGGTAGATCCATGTTAGAGCAGGTATCTCCAAAGACATCGTGGCCCGTGGAGAAGGCCACACTGAAGCACCTCAAAGTGACTGTGGCTGTGATAAGTCTAAGACTGAAGAGACTGTGGGTCATGCCTAATGCTGCTCTTGGAGCAAGTACACCCCTAGGGAACTGTAATCTCTGGATAAGTCCAAGTCAGAACAGGGACAAGGAGAGGAGTTTGTTCCAGAGTTAAACTGAGCAGTCTGGCCCAAATGGGCCAGGGGTGCTTGTAATGGCAAAACTTTTAAATTGTTCTAACCTAATGATTGGAGTTGTATGTTATGCGGATCTTTATAGTAGGAATCACCTGTTAGTGGCCAGGCTAGGAGCAAGGGGAGGAGTTCATTGCAATGTTAAATGATGGTCTGGTCCAAAGGGACCAGGGTGGAGATAGTAGTGGATATGCCTTTAAATTATTGTAACCCACTATTTGACTTGCATGTTATATGAATTACTACAGCAGGAATAGTCTGAACCAGTGGAGGAGAAGCCTTACAAGATGCAGTGCAAGTGCAGCAGTGACCTCACCTGAGCTGGCTTTGCTGCCCAGTAAGTCCACTTGGCACCAACTCTCCCGTTCTGAGTGACCATCATAACAGACGGAGCCTGAAGTCATGGACTAAAATTAACTCAACGGACATTTTGTGGACACATATGGACATTTACGGACATTTTACTGATATTTCACAGGGGTGATCCACAGATTAAGGGAATGATATCTGTGTACTCTACCAAAGGATGGGAAGGTGGGTGATGGTTATTGGATAGTGTGGGGCATGATGGTGTAAGTGGTATAGAATAAGGGGCAGGGGATGTGTTGGTTTTGGCTGAGATAGTGTGAGCTTTCTCCATAGTAGCTGGTATGGATCTAGGGATTTGATTTGTATTGGAAAAAGGGTTGATAACACAGTGACAGTTTCCTTATTGCTGAGCAGGGCTTACACATGGTCACCCCACCCCAGCAGTGAGGAAACTGAGGATGCACAAGATGTTGGGAGGGGACACATGAGGGACAGCTGACCCCACCTGACCCCAGGGATATCACAGAGTCATAGAATCAAGGTTGGAAAAGACCTCTAAGATCATTGAGTCCAAACATTAACCTAGCATGCCCATGTTCACCACTGAAGCATATCCCAGATCCCAAATCCACACTTTTTTTTAACACTTTCCAGGGAAGGTGATTCCACCACTTCCCTGGGCATCCTGTTCCAAAGCTTGGCCATCGCTTCTGTGAAGAATAAGCAGACTTAAAGAGATCAGCTCTCATGTTCATAGTCAACACTGGTACCACTCTAGAACTCAAATATCCCACTAGCATACTGCTATGACTGTTAATAGTGTAGGCTTTGGAAGGATGCAAATACTCTAAGCTCTCTAACATTCTTTCAGGTTTCACTTATTTCCTATATCACTTATCCACCCAATTTTTGTCAATAAGATTTCTAAAGCTGATTTCTTTCCTTTTAAAGAATAAAATCTTTTTTTTCTTTTTTATAGAAGAGCTAAAATTTATGATCTTCGTGTGTTTATTTTACTTTCTCTTAGCAACTCATATTTTTTTAATATAATCTTTAGTCATGCATGCTCCAGTTTGTCAGCAAAGCCTTTGATTCTCACAAGTATTCAATATTAATAGCTTTGTAGTTTCAAAACAAGGCATGTGTATGACTAAGTTGATTGTAAAAAACCACTGCGATGCAATTAGAAGGGCAGCAACTACAACTCTAGTTGAACAGAGAGAGTAAGGAAGATTGAAGGTATAAATAGATGTTCCAAAGACCAAGTAGTCATTTATTAAAAAAACATAATTGTATGTGTTCCCTTTCTGTTCAATGCACTCAAAAACTGAGGCAAGATAAATGTTTTAAGTACTGTTTTTTGTTGAATAATAAGGAATCACATCTAAAGTCATTGTGACTGTGTCCCAGGGAGAAAGCAATATTTTATCAAATCCAATCTGATATCTTGTAGCAATTTTCAACTTTTGTGCTTTTGCTTGCTTTCTTACATGAATCCTTTTCCTTACAACAATTGAAATAATCTTACTTTTTTTTCTCCACTGGTAGCGTTTATTCATCAGTAAGATTATCTGGGACAGAGTTCTGAGGGTATATAACACATATTCCTATTTCAAAGCAGAACACTCTTTGAGGTTTTAGCAGTGTAAATGAGTCAGCAAATAAACTTCTGCTGTTTACCCCAAGCTTTGTTTTGGCAGGTAAATGGTACACATTTTTGAATACTTGAATTGTTACCTTGTCACAGAGGAAAGTCTAAATACATGCCAGGAGATCAAGAAGTGGAAAATCTGGAAAAACACTTAAGATAATCTACAAAATTTGGAGAGAAAAAATTCATCCACTTTGCCCTTTTCTTCACATATGAGGCTGGACAACACATGCAAAATCCCAAGAGCACGGCTTTTGTAAATAAACCTAAGAATGGATAAAATTTGATTTAGTGAAAATTATTAATCTAGCAGCAATAAAGAAAGGAAGAAGGTGACTCTACAGGGTTTGTTTTTGCCGTGGATTTTGGATGGTTTTCAAAAATATATTTTTCTTTTATCATTCTGCTTTTGAAAGGAAATATTTTGGAATTTCAATGAATTATGTATTCTGTTTCTCTTCAGTCTGTCAGCAAATGAACTTGGGCACAAAATTGCTTTGACAGGCAACCAGTGGAAACTATTCCTTCAAAATAGAAATGCTGAACATATTGCAAGGGCAAAAGAAAAGGGAAATAACAGCAAACTTAACCTCCACCCATAACTAATATGCTTGAACACATAAACTGCAGAATGACTATTCAGCCCAAATTAGAATTGCACTTCACATAGCAAGAAACAAAATGAACCAAAAAATTAAGTAAACTGTTTCTGTACCTAGGGAGCCAAGTACACTAAGCAAGAACTAAGCCTTGAAACCAGTTAGGCCACAGCATATGGAAAGAAGTAGAAAATGTAACAGAACTTACTGAAAGAAAAAAGTAATAATGTTGCGGAAAAGTACTGGCAAACTCATTTGTGAAATGTGCTCTCCATATGGGAGGAGTCTAGCTTTTCAATCAGTCACAGAACAATTCCCATTTCTGGTGAGTCTCTGAAGCGTACACAGCTGTTCCTCCCTAGAAAGAAACTTCTTATTCTAGGTGACAAAAGGACAGGAAAGTCCTGAAGAAGCAACATGGGAACCACTGAAAAACTACACTGATATTCCTAGTCATTTCTATGTTTCTTCAGGTCCTTGAGGGAATTTGTTCCACATCCTTCCATTCCTACAGCTCAACTTACTTTTTCAGGCAACATGCTGTCTTAGTTAAGAAGGATTTGAAACAGCTGCTCTTTAACAACCTTGAATCTGTAGCCCAAGTGTTTGTCTCCCACACCAAGCAAAAAGTAACTGTCTGACAGGAATAGATCAGAATATATTGGATTATAAAATCTATTTAACATTTGTAAAATGTGTCTATAAACATTTACTCAAGTAATTTTGCCTAATATGAACCTGAAAATCAGCTCTATCAGCCTATGCTAGCATTCTTCTAATGTTCAACTGAACTTCACACTCACACAAGTTTGTCTTACCATCCACCTTGTCAGCAATGGCAATTTGACATTGCTAAAGACCAAGACACTGAATTTTCCTAAAAACATTAACCTAAATGGCATTTTCTAAAAAAAATTAACCTAAAAAAATCCAAAAAAACCAAAGCCAACGGCTTTCCTAAAAAATATTGCCTATTTATCATTCTGCCACCTAGTAGTGCATTTCCTGGTAGCGAGTAGTTATCTTCTAAATCTACATGAATTTCTAAAACATATAGCAATAATATAAGATGCTAGAGAAAGAAACCTGGGTGACAGATGAAAAATGCAGAGCAGTATAATATCAAGCACAAACTCTACATTTATGGAATATTTCAAGACACTTATGAATCTAGAATTCTCAAATTAAAAGAATGAAAGGATAAAAAAAATTATGTAAACATTGTAGACCTGCAACTTAGTAGCCAGTTTTCAAAAGCTGAAAAGAACACTTATTAACAATGGTTTCTACAGTGCGAACAAAGTATTTAATCTGGACAATCTGTTTCTGTTTTAAATTGCTCATTATCTTCCTGTAGAAATATTTTTCTATGAAGCTATTAAAATGGGTCCATTACTCCTGTCAGTATACTCTAATCAGATGTAGAATTAAAGTAATTATTTACTTTGTCATATTTCTGTTTAATTGTTTCTTGTGAGGGTTTTTTTCCCTACAATAGTATTTGAACACCCAGTCACTCATTTTCACAAATTTCAGTTTTGTGTTTAAGTCAAGGCTCACCCATACTATTTGTCTCATAGAGTATTTCAATTTTAAAGAATCACTCCGTGTTGTGGATAAAACCCAGTGGACATCTAAGCATCCCAAAGCCACTCAGTTATGTCTCCCACCATATCCAGTAGGTTGAGGAAAAGGAAAGGAAGAATAACAGCAAGTCAATGTAAAATAAACAAACTAGCATGTTACAAAGAAAATTAGCTTTATGTTATAAAGAAAATTCTGTTATGAAGAAAAATAATTCTATGCTAGCCAGGTCCAGTGTTATAATCAGGCATTAAGTTATTAATTCCTCTCTCTGACCTTGCATGATGGAGAAAAGATTTTTCTGGTGCAAGACAAATGTTAACACCGTGTGAAATTTTACCGGCTTAAAGAAAATACAACAGTCTCAATAAAAAATATATTTTACCAAGAAAAAAAGCGCTATTGAATAAAACATATGTTCTCTTTCTTTCTTACTGGTTTAACATATATTTAATGACATCATATGGTAGGGAGTATCCCTGTGGTGAGCTGGGGTCAACTGCCTCAGTTGTGTCCCCTCCCAACCTCCAGTGTCTTTCCAGCCTGTTCATTGTGGGTGGAGAGTGTGGAAAAATAAAATCTCAACACTGTGCATGCACAATTTACCAATAACCAACATTTCATCGTGTTATGAAAACTGTTTCAGTCACAAATCCAAACCACAGCACCGCACAGGCTGCTATGAAGAAAATTAGCTCTATCTCAGCCAGACATAGCAGAGTATTGAAGGAAAAATAAAATCTTAGAAGGAAAAGTCCACATGATTTTATGATACTCTTATGTACTTAAGACTCCACATCCATATCAAAGTGCCCTTGACATTTAAAGACATTACTCTGAAATAGGGATTAATTTTGCTAGCTCTGCTATAAACATTACAGCAATGAGTTGCCCCTAGCAACCATGTGCCTTCTAGGTCTTCATCTCAGTACTGCAGTACAAAGAAAGAAAAAAGTCAGTGCTACAAAGCTTTCTCTTCACGAAGAGGGAAGACCATCACCGAATTGAAGTTTTAAACTTGTAGTGACTTTCTTTCTACAATACTGTCTGTGTGCTGCCATTCCTTTCAACGTTAAAACAAATACAAAACCTGGCACCACTAAGACATCAGTCCTAAATATTTTTTATCATTAAAAATGGGGGAAAACTTATTAATTGAAAATTGATAATGTAGTTATCATCATTTAAACTCCTTCATCACCAGGCAGTCTATGTCTCTTGTATAATGCAGTTTTCTGGTGAGAAACAATATCCTCAGTACTTTCAGTAGGTACTATTGAAATTAGGATAAATGTTTTGTGGCATTAGGTCTTACGTGGAATTACATGTGCTATGATAATGTCTTTTTTCTTTTTTCCCCAGTTAATAAAAAGGTCACTATCATAAAGACCTCCAGTATCTTTGCAAAGCTAAAGTTCTTGGGAAAAAAAAAAAAAAACAGAAAAAACTCTGTCGAAAAATACTAAAAAAACCAGAGTATTGAGCATAGTTCTGTTTCCAGGCACTCCATTTTAGCTATCCCGTATTTTGTCAGCATTAGAGTGTTTGTTATGGCAAATGCTTGGAGCTGAGTGAACTTAAATTGCTTTCATCATAAGAAGGTATAGGTACATTATTAAACTCACACAGAGAAATAATTACAGGTAGAAAAGTCCATTCAGAAACTAACTCTGGACATTCCCAAATGAAGGTTTACTTCTTAGTATTCATTTCTAAATTATAGTATAATTCTATTCAAAAAGGAAATTTTAGAATATTAAGTAGGCTTTTTATGAAATATTGGATGAGAGGGGTCACAGTCTTGATCCAAATAAATGCAGCAGTACTTTCATAGCTAAAAGCTATAATTTCCATAAGTTTTAAACCAGCAGCAAAACCCTGTACAGAACTGTGTCAAGGAGCCGACATAAGAAAAGCTTGTTTTGAACAGTGCAATGCCTTTGCAAGGCCACATAATATTAAAATCAAAAGTATTTTTAGTACTTCAGATTCACAGTGCGATTAAATAATACCCAGACCTGAGTATTAATAATTCATGAGAAATCTTAGAGCTGTATGGGATTTTCTTCTTTGAAGTATATTTATGTGTGCTGTCTCTACAGTAGATATGAAATACTTGTTTCTCAGTGGATAACATATCCTTTCAACATCTGAAAAAGAGACATTTCAGATGTTGGATTTTTGGTGGGTTTTTTTCCTCCTTATATTGGCATTTGTGCTCATGAAAGTTAACAGTTTATTTTAACACAGGTAAAGTCTAATGGCAAGTCGTGAGAATAGCTGTTACTTAACAGCTTGTCAGTAAAGTTCAGAACATGGGGCTTCCAGAAACAACTTCTCAGACACTGATTGTAAACCTGACTCAACAAAACAAAGCAAAATAAACCTGCATGCAAGATACTAATGCAACAAATCTCAGCACACATGCAAAAACTTTCAACATGATGCCATCATGCAATAACAATCTAAACACAGAATAATGTTCATTGTTGTACAATTGATAAGATACCTTGGACAACTTTAATATGATGGATTTTCTTTCTTTCTATTAATCACCATAGAGGTGCAAAAGTTAGATCTCTTATGACTGACAAGACCTTGGAGTGAGGCACCCCTACTGTATTAACACCATTGTGTCACTATTCATTATAATAGCATAGCATCTTTGATCACTTTTAACTCTGCCTTGGAGTTAATTCTGTATTTACGAAATGTGATTTGCTCACATAGAAAAGAAATGGTTCAAAAATATATTCTGAATGAAAAAAAATAAATAACATAGTTTGGCAAAACTCTCATACAGCTCCTGCTTTTATTCCTATTACAATCCCATTATTTCTGTAGACTTTCCCTAAACATTTTGAGCTGCTTCCTTCCAAGGGAAGACCAGTGCTTTCAAAGTATACCTTATCTGTTCAGGAAATTAGTCTAAAAAAAGGCAGACATAAATTCAAAAAAAAAAAAAAAAAAAAAAAAAAAAAAAAAAAAATTTCTGGGGATCAGCAAAGGAGAGTTTTTGTCAAACATGTCTCCACTAAGGAAGGGTCTATTTTTTAACTACCTCCCAAGCAAACTGTAGTTTTTCTGTGAGCATATTATCCCCGTCTGCCTCCAAACATAGATCACATTAAACAAATAAATTATTCTAAACCATAATTTTCAGATATGTTATGCTTTTTCACTACAGCTAAATTGTCAGCAATATAAGATAGGCTACTGATATATGAGATATGTATGGAAGCTGTGGCGATCAGTTGCAGAACAAATGATCACATTGCAGAAAAATGCTAAAATTTAGCAAGCAGAAGAGCAAACAAAGTAAACAAAATCCCTAAAATTCCAGAAGTGTCCTGCTGACTCTGGATATGCCTTAACAGTGAGCATATGAACAAAAGTAATGCTCATGCAGTCAGATGAGACAAGACCAAGTACAGTGACACAGTCAGACAAGTTCAAAGTCCAAATAAATTATCTCTCATTTAATACAGTTTCCATGATTTCAATTACATGTTTTGACAATAGATTTGTACACTTAAAAGCCTATATGCTTAGTGTCTTTTACATATGTATAAATATATATTTAAATTTTCATCTCTAATGAGATTTATCACAGTCACAACTCATGAATTTCTAGAAGACCTACAGCTAAAGGACTCAGCTTTTTCCCAAAGGAAAAAAAAAAAAAGAAAAATCTGACTAACTTCTGACAGATTTTTCATTGTTTTTCAGATACCAATTTGAGTAGCAATTTAAGAAATAATATTTTTAAGAAAAAGAAGTGATTCACATCACTATAAAGTAGGAAATCCATTTTGGAAATCTGAATTTGGAAGCAAGCCATTGAGTAGTTTAAAGTAAATATTGCACTTTGTTGAAAAAAAGGGATTTTAAGACTATGACCTTTTTTTTTTTTTTAAATTCTGTTTCTCCACTTTCTCTCCCTATCTTTTCTCTCCTTCTCCCATCATTTGTCCTAAATCTGTCCTAAGCATGGTCTCGTTGATGATTTATCCCATATTACTCATCTATCAGAGTATCACTCACACTTTTCTATTTGCATTTCTAATTATTTTCTGGCTGATGTCTTTTTATATTAAAAGAGTAGAGAACTGCAGGTGGTGATGACAATACCTAACTTTTATGTAATGCATGTTTTACTGCTCTGTAGAGGTTAGGGAACAGATGTTGAGAGTTGTTGTGTTAGCCTACGTACTTTATTAATTATTGTGCTTAATAAAAAAATAACTATACTAAAATAATCTCCTGTTTCTTTAGGGAGTAGTCAGTGCACTGGTATATCTTCTGCTAGTGAGAGATACACAGATGCTCACTGGAGACATGCAGCTCTATTTACTTTCAGTAAGCAGCATGATGTGTTTTACAGCGCAAAAATCCACCACAAAATTGATGACTGCTAGCACTTCTAATCCATTATTGCACAATTTACTGGGACTTGATTAATTTCCTCCTGGACAGATCTGTTAAACTACTTCTATCCCAAGCTTCCTTTGAACAAATACAATCCTGTTGCTGTAACAATGTGGACATGTGCTGAATATTTAACAATCATAAAAGACATCTCTTCTGAAATCATAATGCTCTGGAAACTATTTCAAAAATACCAGCTAATTTCTCTTCCCACTGTCTGAATCCAGCAAGGGTTTTTGATTTTTTTAAAATTAGAGAGATGGAAGGGGACACATTTTCTAGAAAGGTGCAAGAAGACCTGCTATCTGAGTCAGGATCAAAGCTTAGAAGTATCTGAAATTTGTAACTACCGATGAAAGATGACTCATATTAAGTTATTTTTCTTCTCTGGAGCAGCCGCACAAGTCACAGAGGGCTGCACTGTTTTTCCTCTCCACGTGGCACTGACTGCACAGTGCAGAAAATCTCCAAATTGCGCATGATAACCTGTGTATATCCAAGCAGTTCATCTGCCTGTGAGCTTTGCATCCTGGTGCATCAAAAAGCTCCACTAACAGATACAAAGGAAACCTAATAGCTCTAAAACTGTACACAAGATTACCATGTTATCCCCATGAAACAGCTGGATATTCCAGTTATTTTTTTTGACATTTCTGCTGCTCAAAATCTCACGGTCCGTATAGTTAATTTCTGCATGTGACTTTTTCTATCTTGCTCATCCCAGAGACAAGGAGAGGGAGTATGTGGTGGGCAAGAGGGTTTAAATACAGCACATAGTCCCGTGCTGTCAGTGACTAGTGGTTTCAACCAGCACAGTCTGATGTAGTCCCTTGGGAAGTTGTGCACTCCAGTGCTACATGACCATAGGTGGCCTATGCTTTCCACAAGTAAAAAAAAACTTCACAAAGCATACTACAACAAAAACTTGGAACCTTGTTGATCAGAAATCTCATGCTGTATAAAATACCACTCTTCAGAAGACCATGGTCCTGTCCTGATGGCATAACACAAAAGACAGAAATACTGGCATGTTTGTGGGCCTTAATCACTTTTTTTGTCTATTTATTACTCAGTTCATTAAATGGCAAACTTTGTTGTACATAATACACTGCTTACTTTAAAGTCTCAGACACCTACTGAAATGTATCCTAAAAGCACCAGAACTTGATTCTGTTCTGACAAACTTGAGAAATTATTTCTTCAATAAATAACAAATTTAATTAATATTTTATAGATCCTATATCTCCAGAAATTAAATTTGTTTTAGTGGGGTTTACAGCCAAACCCTAGACTGTTTTCATTTCTGGGGACTGCTGACCCATATGTTCCTCATATCCAACTCCACCCCTTTCCCCACCCGCCTGTAAATACCCATGAAGAGAAACAAATGCAAGGATTTCTTTTTACCAGGACTGAAGTACCAGTACTGAAGATTTCTTTTTACCAGGAATGAAGTTACATTCCATAACTGACACACCAATTACATTGCTTAGCGTTATAAGTGCTGCTTAAAAATAAAGTCCTCTGACATATAATGGCTAAAATGCAATGTCTCTTCCTTCTATATCATGTATTTTACATGTAGCTCCTTCATGTTGCATTCCTTTTAATACTGAATTCTCTCCCTACACACACACACACACACACACATTTCGCACCATGCTGCATTTTCCCTCAACTTCTGAAGTACAATCAGAATAGAAATATAAGCACGATTTTTTTCTGAATGCAGGAACCAAGCAAAAGATGTTTAAAGTTTGTCTACAAAATGTCGTGTAATTCCATGTCTGAGAGGATGATCTTTTTTCTATTAGTGTTGCACAAAATATAAACTACTCAATCAGAGAGAGAAGAGAAATAAGGCAACTGAATATTTAAATTGGTACCAGAAGAGACACAGATAACTAAGAAACCTGACAACAGGAAGAATCCTTTCATCAATGGGTCACCACCACATCAAGGTCAAAGTGATTAAAAGCAGATGCAAATGTGACTAACAGGAGTGTCTGTGTCTGCAGAGATGAGGAGGAGCCTGCACCTCTGCAAAGACAAGCAGAAAGGCTGAGAGAGCTGGTGGATACCATAGTAATGACCACTCACGAACATCTTTGAAGGGTCATTGTCGATCAGGAGAGATGCCTGAGGACGGGAAGAAAACAGATGTCACCCCAACCTCCAAAAATAAAAAGAAGAATGACCTAGGGACTACTGGCCAGTCACCCTCATCTCAATCCCTGGAAAGGTGATGGAGCACCTCATTCTGGAGGCCATCTTTATCCACACAAATGAGAAGGTGATCAGTAGTCAACACGGATTCAATAAAGATAAATCATACTTGACCTGCCTGATTGCCTCTTATGATGAAACAATCATCTGGATGGATGCACGGAGAGCAGTGGGTATTGTCTACCTCGACTCCAGCAAGGCTTTCGACACTGTTTCTCACAACACCCTAGCAGGCAAACTCAGGAATTGTGGACTGGATTAGTGGACAATGAAGTGGATTGAGAACTGGCTGAACAGAAGATTCCAGAAGGTCACAATCAGGCACGGGGTCAGGTTGGAGATCTGTCCCTAGTGGTGTTCCGCAAGGTTCCATACTGGTCCCAGCACCGTTTATCTTATCCAGCAATAACTTGGGTGGAGGGCAGATGCCTCCTCAGCAAGTTCACTGACTTCACAAAGCTGGGAGGAGTGGCCAATACCCCACAAGGCTCTGCAGCCCTTCAGAAAGACCTTGACAGGATGGAGAACTGTGCAGAGAAGAACCTTCTGAATTTCAACAAAGGCAAATGCAGGGTCCTGCACCTGGGGAGGAACAACCCCAGATACCAGCACAGGCTAGGGGTGACCCGCTGGGGAGCAGCTCTGCAGAGATGGATTTGGGAATCCTGGTGGACAACAAGCTGTCCATGAGCCAGCAGTGTACCCTGGGGGCCAAGAAGGCCAACTGGATTCTGGGGTGCTTTAGGAACAGCATTGCCAGCAGGTCAAGGGAGGTGATTCTGCCCCTCTACTCAGCTCTGGTGAGGCTGCATTTGGTGTTCTGTGTTGTCGCGTCCCGCTGTGCGAACGCGGGGAGTTCTTTTAAAACGGATCGTCCAGGACAAAATTGAGTCAACGGAGACAAATACTCGGTTGACAAAGCACCATTTATTGGAAACAAAAAGTGTGTACTGAAAGGTAACGGAGAGGACAGAAAACGAGGAAGGAAAGGTGAAAGGAATGGGGGAGAGAGAGAGAGAGAGGGGAGACAGGGAGGAAAAGCGGGCGTTACCCCCAGAGCCTTCGGGCTGTGCTGTGCGGTGCAGCGGGCAGCGGGAGTGTGCGCTCCCCGCCGGGGGAGCCTGCGCAGCTCCGGACAGGCGCGGCTGCCGAGGCGCAGCTCCCACGGCCACGGGCGGCCGGACACGACCGGAGCGGACCCTCGGGCAGGAGGGTGCAGCACCCTGGACAGGGTCGCGGCGGGATCGCGGCGGCGGGCTGGACCGGCGAAGCATTTGGAAACAGGTGACTCAGCCGGGGCAGGAGCAAGGCCGGCAGGGTGTCAGGCAGGAATGCGGAGAGGCAGGGCAGGCGAAGGCTGGAGTAGGCGAGGGAGGTGGCAGGGCAGGTGTCTGGCCAAGTGTCCAGCAAAAGACTCAAAAATCAAAAAGGACCAAAAGCGGGGGAGAGGGGGACAGCGAGCTCTAGAGCTTGTACCACAGTTACTTTTATACCCCCTGGCTCCTCCCGGGGGCTGCTCGCTGACAGGGGGCCATTGGCCCAGTCCAACGTTCCACTGCAATCCACTGGTGGACATTTTTCACCACCCGATTGGAGGACCCTTCTGGAGGGCACAGTGTCCTCTGTGGTCCCTACTGACTGCCAAGTCCATGAAATGGCTGCCAGGTGAAGTCTCCCTAGAGACAGAGCCTGCCTCCACCTTCTCCCAGTTGCCTCTTGCATGAAGCACAGCCCCTCCCCCACATAGCTCTCACAATCGAATGTTGAGACAGATTAACATGGAACTGGTTCCTCACATGTGTTCTGGGCTCCTCAGTACAAGAGAGACTTGGAACTCTTGGAGTGAATCCAGTGGAGGGCAACAAAGATGATTAAGGGACTGGAGCATCTCTCTTGTGAGGAAAGGCTGAGGGAGCTGGGCCTGTTCAGCACTGAGAAGAGATGACTGAGAGGTGACCTCATCAATTATGCCTGTAAGTATTTGAAGGGAGGGTGTCCAGAGGATGGAGCCAGGCTCTTTTTCATGATGTCAAGTGACAGGACAAGAGACAAGGGGCAGAATCTGATGCACAGGAATTTCCACCTCAACAGACTGTCCAGAGAAGCTGTGGAGTCTCCCTCACTGGAGATATTAAAGAACTGTCTGGATACAATCCTGTGTCATGTGCTCTAGGATGTTCCTGCTTGAGCAGAGCAGGGAGGTTGGACCAGATAACTCACTGTGGTCTGCCTGGTCCATCTGGCTCATCACTTCCAACCTGGCTCATTCTGTGATTCTGTGAAAGGCACAATTATCAACTGGTGTTAGCTAAGCCATGTTCACCTTGCCATGCGTAGTCCTGGGTAGATTTGTCCCTAACTAGCAGTAATCTCAAGAACCATGTATCTGCAAAATCATGAATCAGACAAACACATATTTAATAATAATTATTAACCTTCAAAACTAAATATATTGCTTACCAGGTCTTCAGAAAAAAAAAACAACAAACACAGTGGAATATCTCTGCTGTTTGGTTTATTCTGAGTTTGCTTTTTTAATAGTCCAGTATTTCTATGCCATCTTGTCTTCTCTCTACCATATATTTCTCACATAAAATCAGTCTTCGGTACAATTCTGAAAACTACTAAAAGGAGTCCAGAAGTTGGAATTAAAAACTTAAACCCCACAGAAACAAAGTATTCTTGTCATGAGTGTACAAAAAAGCTATTATTTCTGACAAAAAAATTGTCAAATGCTTTGTCCTCTAGCTTCAGAGCTTCAGACTTGAGTTTGTACTTATTTGCTCAAAGCTTAGACATCACTTCTGCTTCCCCTCTGCACTTAATATACCCTTGTATATAGTAACATCTAGGAGTTTAAGTTCTGTGAGATGTAAGAGCACATCTGTTGACTGAAATCTGACAAATCACTAAGAAGCTGAGAGAAGTTAGTTATTAAAGTTTTCCAGTATTATTTTTGAAATTAAATGGAGGGTCCTGAGTCACTGCAGTACCCTTGAAAAAGCTTGAATTTACCCTTCCCTATAGAGGAGACATCATCCAGCCTTTGTCCTTCTTATTTTCTGTAACTAATAGGAAAGAAGACTGGTTATTCCCACATAGAAAATAGATAGTTTTAAAGAAAGAAAAATGTTGTGTAAATGAAGGGTTGTCATTTTTCCTGAAGAATGATTAAAGTGGTAGCCAGGGTTGTCACCCTAGTAGAACAGGAAGAAGTTGATGGAAGCATCCCAGGCACAGATTTGCAAGTGAAAGGAAAAGACAAATTGCTTCTTTCTGAGATTTGCACATTTTGTTGAAAGAGATGACACATTCTCAGTTTTATTGATCTTCTTTGTCCATCTTCCATGGTCTTTTCTTGACTGGCAGATAATGTACTCTCTCTTCATCCCTGAAAAGAAATGAAGTACTGCTGTGCTTGGTCACAAAAAAAAAAAAGAAAAAAAAAAAAGAAAAAAAAAAATCCCTCCTATTGAAGCAGTGTCACTGGTGCAGCAAAGAACATTAGTTTTAATAGAGAAAAAAAGACCAAAATGAGCATGACTCAGTAATTTGGAAAGAGAGAATCCTATGTTCTGGTCCTCCCCGACCCAGTTGTTCATATTTCTTTTATGAAACAATCATCACATGAAACAAAAGAATTAGAAAAAGCGTTTTTCTGCCTGAATCTAGAAGTTTCAGTAAAGAATATTTTCAGTACAACATGGCCTCTAAAAACAAACTTATCAAGAAGTATTATATTTCCTGTTATAAATGAACCCTAGCACAATATCTAGGATATTGACCAATGATTTTTGGAAAAAGAATGCTGCAACAGTCTTCTTATAAGACTGTTGACATCTTCTTATAACAGTTGGCATGTACCTCAAAAGAAAACAATGTCAGATCATTCTTAACAGATTTCTTCAGTCAGATTAAAAAGGAAAAACAGTCAAACCACCAACCTGAAACTGCAGGAAGACAGGATAAATTTAAGGATCAAGCCAAATGGTTTTCCTTTTTAACCAGATAACAGCTAACTAGTCTCCGAATAAATTACTTTTAATTTCTTTTTTATAGTTGGGCTAGCAGTGTTCAGCTATCAACACCTCCAATATGTTGTTAGAAGCTGAAGTTAACTTTAAATTTCTCTAATACAACACTAAAACAGAGATATTCACAAAAGACTTAATATAAGATAATAAGTGGGAGCCTTTTTAGTGTACAAAATAGACTTAATATCTTTCATAGTTCTGTGCTATACAAGAAATGAAATTTGATATTTAACAAACCAAGGGCATTAAATGTGTCATCTATTAAAATGGTAAATTAAAATGATGTAATATCACTGCAGAAAACTCTCACTAGTTTGTTTCAATGTTATCTCTTATTCTCAAAATGACCTTGGGTAACTTGCTATCCTCCAAAAGGCAGGATGGGGAAAAGGTAGGTTTGACAGAAGAGTTGCTTACCATAATGTAATCAGTTTAGATATATTTGTTAACCATTTCTTTGGGATTTCATATGTTGTATTGTAAATCTGGACTGCACCAAGATGAGGGAGTACAAATGCTTAGAAAAGGCAATTTAAAAGTAACAGTTTGTTGGTTTCTGGGGAACCTAAGAATGAAAACTTTATTGGGAAATGGGACTCTTGTTACAATTCACTCAAGTGGCCTTTGTAATGTAGTTAGCCTGACTTTACAAGGTATTAGTACAACTTGCAACCATAGAGAAAGTCAAATGCTATTCATCCAGCTTCATGAAATGGATTCTAAAGTCCTCAGCACAGCCAGATAATCTAGGAGGCTAAATTTAAACGCATAGCTTTTCTAATGGGTACTGTCAAAACACAGAGAGTAGAGGAAAGAAATTGTAGTGTACTTGTAAAGAATGGTATGTGGGATTTCTTTAATCTTAAAATATGCTTTAAAAAAATTATCGTGATCTACTTTTTAAACAAGAACGGTAAGTATATATTGAAAAATAACTGACATCACGACAAAACTCAAGGAAAATGTGGTATTTGAGACATAGTACGTATGCCCATAATGTGTATATGCGTAAACACATATATGTGTGTTTCTATAAAACCACAGTAAAACAGTTTTTTCTAGTACAGCCAGAGACCTTTTTTTCCCCCACATTTTCCAGTTATTCATTCATGCATCACATTCTGTGTTCTCTGAGTGAATTCTAATCCTACAAGGAGCAAAAACCCAGATCCATTAGATTCAGTACTGTCGTGGTTTGACAGTGGCCCACATGAAATGCAATGAAATGCCAGGCACCCACAAAAAGCCACTCACTCACCCTCCCCTGCTCCACAGATGGACAGAGGAGAGAAAATTTTAACAAAGGATTCATGAGTTGAGATAAGGACAGGGAGAAAACACTTCAAGGGCAAAACAGGCTCAGCTTAATGATATAAAGTGAATTTATTACTAACAAGATCAGAGTAGGTGAATGAGAAGCAAAATAAGCCCTTAAAGACATGCTTTTCTCCCCCCAACCCCTCCTTACTTCCCACTGACGGTGCAGGGAGATGGAGTGGGGGTTTTGGTCAGTTCGTCATCCAAGATCTTCTTTCCACTTCTCAGGGAGAGGAGTCGTTTCCCTGCGGCACTGTGGGGTCCCTCCCATGGGAGACAGTTCTCTGCCAACTCCTCCAGCGTGGGTCCACTCTCACGAGCAGCAGCATTCTCAAAACTGCTGCAGCGTGAGTCCATCCCACGGGCAGACAGTCCTCCCAAAACTGCTGCGGTGGAGGTCACTCTGCCACGGGGTGCAGTCCTCCAAGAATGGCTGCTCCAGCCTGGAAGCAGGGCCTCTCTCTTCATGGGACTCCTGCTGGACCACAGCATCCTGGTATCCACCTGCTCCGGCATGGGCACCTCCCCCACGGGCTGCGAGTGGATCTCTGCATCCCCCATGGACCCCCATGGGCTGCAGGGGGACAGCTGCCTCACCATGGCCCTCACCACGGGCTGCAGGGACACCTCGGCTCCGGCACCTGGAGCACCTCCTCCCTCTCCTTCTGCACTGACTCTGGTGTCTGCAGACTTGTTTCTCTCACATGTTCTCACTCCTACTCTGACTGGAAAATTACAACTACCCCAAACTTGTTTTGATTTCTTCTTAAATATGTTATCACAGAGGCGTCACCACCATCTCTAATTGGCTCAGCCTTGGCCAGCAGCACGTCCATCAGCAGAGCCATCAGGGATTGGCTCTGCTGGACATGGTGGAAGCTTCCTACGGAAGCCACCTCTGTGGCCCCCACTGCTACCATAAACCAGGCCCTGCAAAACCAACACAAGTATAAACATCAAACATGAGCAGAATGCTCTTGATCCCCTTTCCTGACTCTGATCCCTGGAGGAGAGAGCACACTACAAGTCCTCATCTCACAGAGCTCTGCTGCTGGCTTTCCTGCCACAAGAAGTTCTGCTGAGCTATGTCACACCACTCTCAGGTACTTCTGACTAGTGGGTCTTAACCGCAGGCATTTCCACAACATACTGGCAACACTTGGCCATGACCTAGAGAGGCTGTTTCAGAAGAGAAGAATTTCTGATTCTTCAAAGAACCCCATATCTCTGTGATTGCTTAGCTCAACTTACCAGCTATTATGGAAGCCAGAAGACTGTTTCATTACAATATAGGTGAGTTTTCATATTTTCCACTCCACTGTCAGGTGTGAGATAACCAAGAGAAGTACAAATTGTACGTCCCACTTGTTTCTCTCTCTTTGTGAAGTCCACTTGATGAGACACACATTGACTTCTCAGGGGACTGGAACATGGTCCCCAGTCTGCGAGTCCCTGAAATATAGTATGGGTTGAATAATTCAAACTCTGTATATCAGAGGTGGCAGGTCAAAAATCATTAACTTAGTGATGAAGGCTCACATTGGTGCATTCACACTGCAGTACAGGTTAGTTGTGCCCTAGAGATTTATTTCTGGTATAGATACCATGGCCATGTGTTGGTTGCACAGCTGAATGAGACCATTGTGCATATACCCTGCTTTCCATGCAAGCAGACTTAAGTGCACAAACACAGAGTCAGTCAAAACGGCCATTCTTTTGCATAGTGCAAAGGTTAGGATTGAAAGATGCAAAATAGAACAGAGATTTGCCAGCTTTCTATAGAAGATATTATCTGATAGACCAGATCTACTTCACAAGTACCGTTAAAAGAGCAGGATTTAGTTACTTACTGACTGAAGACCCAAATGTCTAGGCTGGTTTCAATGCAGGATTAATAAATGTTAGCACACATTCTTTACAGTGGACTACTACATCAACAATACATGCAAATTCAATATTTAGATTCATACCCACATACAAATTTCATGACTAGAGAACAAGTCTCTAAAAAAATACTGTTCAGTCTTTTGGTGGTCACACAAATGGCGTCATGAATCAACAGCTCTCCTTCCAAAAAGCTCATGTATGAACTGGAAGGAGATACAAAAGGATGAACAAATCCAAGCACATGGAAAGGTGACAATATATAACAGTTTCTGAAGATGGATATACGGTTACTTTGTTTCTTCATCTGTTTGGGGTTTTTTTAAACCTTCCCAAGCCTAACTGTGTCATTCTTAATCATAATAACACACTACATTTTTGTACAAATTGGAATTTTCTAATACCTAAATAATAAATAATCTTTTAATTACTTTCTCTTCCAGTAAACAAACAATACTGGGGAGATCCATGGATTGTTTTTAAAAGTGAAGTAGTCTTTCAGCAATAAAAGGTTAAGAAACACAACTCTAGAAAAGGACTTATTAACCACGAAGAATTCTGAGAGGACAGAAATGTTGAAAAGCATTCTATTTTTCCCCAGTCTCATCTATCCCGAGCATATAATTTGGTAAAAGACTTAAGAATTTTCTTGAAACTGAAGGGCATACTGAATTACCTATTCATTTCCATTTAATCAACATAATTAATGTATTTATTAAATTAGTTTGAATTTAAATACTGTAGTGCAAGAGTATATTAATTAAATTTAATGAAAATAATCTTATCTGGTACAATAGTTCTTACTCCTTTTCCATTTATGTTTGCTTATTGAAAACCTCTGTTGTAAGATAATAAGGAGTTTATAATTGCTGGACTACATATCCCCGCCTCCATTCAAACACTTTTCTTGATGCAGCCCTGTTCATTTAAATGTGAGAAACGTGTCTGTCTGTGTCTAGGAGGAAAGTGTGATCCAAGAACAGTGGGAGCTTTCAATCAAGACTTAAAGGCTGCTTCAGGAAGTCCCTCCTGACCTTAAGCCCAGAACCTGGGTAACATATGGATCAGTGCTAATTTGGTCACATGCCTTAGTGAGAATCCCTGGTGGCAGTACACATACTTCTGGGGACCCACACAAGTGATGGACACCACGTCCTTGGCCAAACCATTCCACAATGCTTTTTCCAAAGGTATCCAGTACAGCTATTTCTCAAAATAAGAATGGTAGCCAAAACCAAACACAGGGTGTGACTAAGTGTTGGGTTTTGTCCAATACCCATTTTAAATGCTTTGTGTAAAAAAACTGTCAGTGGCACTGACAACAGCATTTGATCTTTCTTATATAAAATACTAATCTGTCCTCTGGATACAATTAAACTTTTACAGACCATTTTTATTTTTGCGTAAAAAAAATGAAGCAAAAACATTGTAAGAAGAGAAAAAGTTCAATTCTCTCAGGTGGAAATCCTGAAATGGCTGTAGCACCATCTCACCTCCCTAGAAGCCTGAGCAGTAAAGAGTTAATGCATTGCTATCTCAAGTACCAATGACAAAATCATGGAATTGCGCAGAATCTTTTAGGCTAGAAAAGACCTCTGAGATCATCAAGTCCAACCTTTGATCACCACCTTTTCAACTAGACCAGGGCACTAGTGCCACATCCAATTGTTTCTTAAATACCTCTAGAGTTGGTTACTCCACCACCTTCCCATGCAGTCAATTCCAGAGTTTAACAAGTCTTTCCATGAAGAAATTTCTTCTGATGACCATTCAAGTAGGCTGGTTAGAACAGAATCTGCCTGGAAAAGGGGCTGTACGAAGGTATGACAGCAGCTTTCTGGAGCCGGTTTTCCTGTTCATGTCCATGGTGACTGCACAACCTACAGCTTGCCTGTCATTCATCATGTCTATTTTCCTTTCTAATGTGTTCTGTGATGATGCTATGTCTTGGAGTGATCTATTATTATAATTTATTCCATGATCCTCTGCTTATCCCCAAAGAATTGTTACGGTTTTCTTGTTCTGCAAACCCTTTTATCCACTTTCCCGGCTTGGGAGTATCACATGAGCCCAGCCAAGATACTTCCAGGTTTGGGGGGACCGAAATGGTGCTCACTCCTTTCTGGTATGGGGGGCTGGAATGTCAGCAGCACTCCTTCCGGTTCGAGGGGCAGGAAGCCCCGTCCCTTCTCTTCTGGTTCCGGATTCGGAAACATAGCCAGGGGACGGCTCTGTTCCTGCTCGGGAAGGCAGGAAGTACCGCCTCTTTTTCTGGTTCTGGGAATCGGAGTTCGTCGAGCTGCGTCAGAGAAGGGAGCGGAGCTGTTTTGGTGTTCTCCCGTGCTCTGCGTCCTGCTGTGCTCTGCTGCAGCGGCTGCAGCTAGGGAGGGAGAAGAGCCGCTCCCGCCGGAGCCCGGTGCTACAATGAACTGAATTGACCAGATCACTTCTCCAGAACCAGTGGAAGAGAGAGAGTGCCGAGAGGGGAGCGGCTGCGCCCAGTCCCAAGTGCCGGGAAGTCGAGCCGGGGAGAGAAGGCACACAGAACTCCAGCCCAGCTGTTTTTGTCTTCGTCTGCTGTAATCGCCCTTGGGAGGGCAAACATCAACATTAGGCAGCCGCTGGAATTTTGCTCTCTCTGCTGCAAGGCTTTTCCATGGGGGCGGGGGGTCTTCTATGCCCTCCACATGGAAGGCCGCCATTTTTGGAGCACGTGTTGGAAGAGGAGCATTCCTTCTACACTACTTCTACACTCTGGACACTTTTTTGGGGGGGGGATTTTGTTTGTGTGTGGGAAGGTAGGTTCCGACGGTTTAGTGTTTAACAGGTGTTTATCTTTGATTTTCTTTTGCCTGCTGGGCGGCTATTTTGTTTTTAATAAACTTTAGGGTTTTTTCCACTTTCGTTTATTGGTAGTCATTTCCTGTTGGTGCAAAAGGGGTTTTTGGAACCCTTTTTGAAGAGAAAAACTCAGTCCAAAGGGTGTCTCTCCTAAATTTGTCTCAAGACTGAGACATGCTAATATTTTTTCTTTCTGCTTTGCTGTGTTTTTTAATATGTTTTCTTTCTACCTTTGCTAACCAATATTTCCTTTAGAGACTGCAGCCTAATTGTCACCAGCAGCACTTCTCTCCTGGAAACAGAGCTTGGTTAACATTCCTTAATGGTGCTTGTATACCTGATTTGTTCTCTCTAATATAGCTCTGAAGAATAGAAGTCTTGTGATAATTCTACATTTTTTAAGTATCAGAAGTAACAAGGGAAGAAACGAAAGCAGATTTTCTCAAGGTTCCAGGTTGTGTATAGCAGAATATGCTGCCTTGATTCAACTAAGCAATATTTTACTATTCCTACCTAGAGGAGTTCTGTACAAAGTAAGACATACGTTTCAGCACAAAACCAAAATCTGCTTACTAATGAAAAACACTGTTATACAATCACTATTTTTAATAAACGCTTTAAATTTAGAAAGAAAGAGAGAAGGCAAGAAAGAAAGCGAGAAAGAAAGCAAGAAAAAGAAAGCAAGCAAAAAATAGAAAGAAAGAGAAAAAGGCCTTCCTTCTCATGAGATGCCTGTGTGCTGGGACAAAAATACAACACCGTACTTGTGAACATACTATTGCCTGAAAAGGAATAATAGTCCTTTTTCAGATATTCAGAGGCATACAAGACACATCTGTACACATTCTGTCAAGTAGACATGGCCAAAATTGTACAAACTTTCAAAGTTTCACAAGGACACTATAAAGTCACAAATATTAACTACTTACTTCTGAAAGTTTTATATTCCCAAAATTTATGCCAAATATGTAAATTCAAAGTTCTGTTTACACTAGGGTTTATACCATACCAACAGGTAGCCAACCAAGGTTGACATCAGCTGTTTTGTGGTATGCCAGAATGCATTGTTTATTGCTGCTGAGAGAAAGCACATAAATATGCACGTCACAGAAGTCTGGACATGAATTCAAAATTAAGCTTGCATAGCATTAACTCATCACTGTTATACTTCTCATTTCAACAAGAGGTAAATTTGACCTGGCTTTGTGCAATGGTACAGGGTTTTTCTACTTCAGGGTCTGAGGAAATATGCATGCCCAACTTCCAACTTCCAAGACAGCAGACCATGCCAAACACATCAGCTTCAGTGGAGAGAAATCACAGCACTCCAATGAGAAAGTGTATCCATACCACAGCTGAGAGACAGGATAACAGCTAGTTGGCAACTAGGCAAGAACTTGGGGGTCTAAACTCCCTGAAAGTCCAGGTTTCACCAAATGATCTATCAGAAGCCTTTTCTCGACTCTGAGGGTTTTCCACTACTGCACTTATTATTTCACTAACATCTATGATTACTAATTACTATGTAAATCATTATGTTTTCTACACTAATGTATCATTTTCTTTGTGTCAATTGTCTTCTGTCTCCATTTGGGGTTTCATCATCTCTTGTGTGTCATAAGAAGTACCAGTTGAAACTGTCACTTGTCTGCTTGTAAAAGTTTAAAAGCAGTTGATACTGCATAAAATTCTACCGGTATAAGCAAATTACTCTTTTCATTCCATTCAAAATTTATTGGACCCAAATCCCCAATAGTGTTTGAAACCTCAGGTCCGCTCAGATACCCAAACAAACTGATATTGATGCCTTAGGATTTTGGCTTTCATATTTTTCATATACTTGTAACCCTGCAATTCTTAGTGTATAACTCTAAAGCCCATATAAAAGTGTTAGCTACTGCCTTTTAGACAAAACAATCCATCTTCAGGCCTGGACTTCAAGGACACCTTACTGCTTCAGGCCCAAGATACGTAAACAACCGTTGATGAAGGGGGGAAAAATCCTGGGGGGAATTACTTCATTACCTAGGGCTGTAATTGGAAGAGCTAGCCCCGATATGCTAATGGACCAAACTTATAAAAGTATGGATAACTCATGACCAGTCGTCCATTTGGGTGGTCTATCTTGGGCAGCGGACCTCAGGGGGTCCTCCTGGGGTGCAGGCCCCCCCCCCCCCCCAGCGAATTTTGACTACCCTGGATGTACCTGAAGGCCTTCAAATAAACACCACTGCTTTTAACCTTTTAATCTTTGGCAAGTCTCTCTCTTCTAGGTAGTCCTGATAAGGCATCAATATGAGTCCCTGAAAACTCCATGTAGAAATTTAGCAAATGTAGGGAGAGGACAGCACCATGGCCCAAGTTATGTGACACAGAGTTACCTGGGACTTTCCTGCACAAATTGGAACCAGCAGGTTCTTTCATGTTGTGGTGAGGGATTTTCAAACACATCTACCTAGCAAAACAGATTGACACCTGTAGGTGGTAGGTGGTGGTGTCTCACAAGATATGCTGTATCTGCTTCTTTCTCAGGCCCTTGGAGCTTTCTCCCATAGGAATGGAGAGCATATATTCAGCTTTGTACAGTCATGAACAAGCTTCTGCTACATAAGAATCTGAATGACAATAATTTCTTTCCTGTGTATGCCTTGTTTGAGAATAAGCTAAATAAACGGATCCTGCTGGCTGGCAGGATTTCTTCCATAAGTATTGCAGCACATATTTCAGTTTTGAAAAACAATGCAAAAAGTGGAAAAACAGGCTGCAAATCTGAAAAGTAACAGCCATCTGCTGTGAAATATAACCCCAACAATGATTGAAAATAGTACAGTTATTTTCCTTAGATTCTTCTTTGCCAAAACTACTTATTTTAACGGGCAACCTAGATCACTTGTTAAGTGCTGTGTTCCATAATCTCACACCCTTGATTGGATCTGACCACTATGAGAATCATGTAATATCCAGAGCAGACTAGGAAATCATAAGTCTTCAGTTGTATCGTCCCATGAAATGGGTGATGGAGGTGTAGGTTGGGAAGAGCTGAATTTTTCTCTCAGATCGGAAACTATGATCATTAAGGTCAGATGGAGACTGCTTTTCTTGCACAAGAAGCAATTTGTTCCTATGCCATCACATTCAACATGAGCAAACATACAGCACACAAGGATTTGCATTAATTTAAATTGAAGAGATTCCTGTCAGTAATTTTCAGTCTTCTTCTGATGTGAATCTTTTCAAGAGTCCCTCACTGTAGCTAAGTAGTCATATTTTGAAATGATCCTTAAATCGGTGTGTTTGCATCACTAGTCTGTAACACTGACCCCGGGGCAAGTCTGCTGTTTCCATTTTGTGTCAGACCAGAACTCAAGCTTTGAAAGTCTTTTGCTAGTGACAGAGAACTTTATTCCCCACCCCTCCCACCTATCAGCACAGAAAAATACCGAGGTGCCGACACCCTGCTATTAAAAAAGCAGAATGATGGTGTCAGAATGATTTATTTCTAATGGGTTTCTGACAGCTCTTTCTATGTTAAGACAGCTCTCACACAAGAGAATATGACAGTCATGTTGGCATGTCCCTTACAATGTGTGTTATTAATAGACCTTCATTTTATTGATTTCTTGGATAGATAATCATTCCTGAGTGGCTATAGAATGCTGTCTGAGGTGAATAGTAGATGGTACTAAAAATTACTGGGCAAGATATAGTAAGACAAAGGATGCGGCATAAGGAAGTTCTGGCTGATGATATAAATGTATTCGAGAGGCTAAAACTGTCAAATGCAAAGTATCATATGATTAATTACTCTACTATATATGTATGGAGAGTCAAAATAGAAAACTTGGGAAGGAGAGGTGAGAAAAAAACAACACTGCAAATTCATTTATATATCGTCTTCCAATTTTTGCATGACTCATGGCTTACACTAATTTTAAAAAAAATTTCATTAAAGCTGGATGCAAAGATAGTATCTAAGGTCTTAAACACACTGTTCCAAGTACCTAGCTATGGAAAATATACATCATCATACATAAACTTATGATCTGACCGCTAATTAATTACCTTTGCTCAATTTCCAGAGACAGGTTTACACCAAACTAATTCCTAAAGAAGAGCCTTCCAAGGAATTGCACTGTATGTGTACAGCACTGTCATCACAGAAGTTCACTCTTGTCTTTGAACAGTGTGTGAAGAATGAATTTTATTTTACAAGTGACAGCAGATGCAATAGTGGTATGTGCAAGTAATTTTGAAAGCAAAGAATTTCACAGATTGTTACTGATGACATATTTCTACTAATTATATGGTTAAAATTATCTAAATTCTTAAATAAACTTCTGGATTTCTAAAGAAGCAAGCTGTCATTCCAGAAAAAGTAAAACTATCCAAATTAACACTGGAGAATGACATCCAAACCCCATCCTTTGGACATGATGGTATTGTCTGGATGCCATAATTATTTTGATAGTACGGACACAGAGAGGAGGCCTGCAAGTAACTTTATAGGCTATGTAGATTGTAAGCCCAGCTTTTTTCCTAGGGTGTATGACATGATGGGTTTTTTTAAACTAGAAGTGCAATGCATTTTGACTTATTGAAAAAGATTTTTGATCAAGAAAAAGCATATTGAAACAGGAAACATAGTGGGGGAATCTGTTTTGCTATTTCTGTTTTTAACCTCTGAACTTCAGCTGGAGGTTAAGGCAGTATCATTAAAAGTTGATACACCCGGGCATAAAAACTGAATTGCTAGTGCTAAGCCATATCCTATAAAATAATATCACTAGATGTGTAACTTTAACTGGCATAACTAAACTTTATTTTTAAAGTCAGTGCAGCTATACTGAGTAATGCCAGCTGTAGATCTGATGGAGGCACTCCCAAGATGAATGAGAAGCCAACATGGACAGCCCTTGCAGTGCTGAAGAAATTTTTGTATTGCTAGGTGGCCTTTGGATAAAATTCAGCAGAGCTGATTCGGTTTGACTGGGGCTGTGTGGCAGAGAAGACAGCAGTGAGCAAGCTGCTTGGCATATGCTAACCACGCCTGCTGCACTTCCTGTGACAACACTACTCTTACCTGTGGCAGTGAAGGAGGTTGCCCACTTCTATTAAAAGTTTTAGAAGTCAGTTTAAGAAAAGTGTTGCTACAGCAGGTAGAAATGAAATTTTACTGAATAAAACAATAGGCTGTAAGAAAGCCAATATCTAAGATTTAGGTGTTCAGCACAGATAAGAACTGGTAATGATTAAAAATAGCTGATTTGTTTTCAGCTTTCCCAAGCAGATTCAAGAGTGTTAGGGGTAGTTTTTTTGCTTGTTTGTTTGTTTTTGCACTTAGGCAGATGTGGGTACATGCTTTCCAGAGGATCAAAAAAATGTGGGTTCATGTATGCTACAGTACAACAGCAAAGGACTCTAACATGCTATTCAGCTACTCAGAAAATAAGCAGTCTTGCACTCGAAACTCAGAGCCACTGTTCACTTTTTCCTGTTTTTCCTTTGGAGTGTTTAGGGTGCAAACATCCCACTGTACAGCAAGTTTAAAGGTCGGAACTGATTTCATGCAATTTGCAGAGTCTTGTGTCAATCTCATATAGCCCCTTTAGAATATGACTCAAAGACAGAGGTAACTTTAGTACACAACGCATTTTCATTGTTAGCTACAGCTTTAGAGTGGCCCCAGAACTTCATGTGATTCTGTTTTCTGTTTCTTCCACGTGTATGCATATTTCAGTCTACTGTATCTTAATAAATTTTGATCTTTAGCTGTGAGAGAAATGAGTCTACTAGAAATCTGAGGGTCACTGAGATACATTTTTATGCATAATCAGAAAGAACATGCTAGAAAATATAATATAATCTTTCCTTAGTAGATATACACTAGAATTAATCTTACCCTGTAGAAATATCACCTGGCCCTAACTCATCTCTGTGGATACGAGTATTTTTTGAAACTGAATCTGCTAGGTGTGCTAACCTTTTTAGTTTCAGTGAATCTACCTAGTTAAACTACCTGATATTCTCGCAATTGGATGTGCAAGTAACACAGCTCTGGGCCTTCACAAAATGTGATAATCTAGTTCCCTGCTTTAGATTATTTTATATTCCCATTGAAAAGAGATAATGACTTTGCTTCTGAATAATAACCTGTGATTTACACACTGCACACATTAACAGCTATTCACCAACTGGGTGTATCTTGTATCACTCTCCTAACAATACTTAAAAAATGCTAAACTTCGCACTGTAATCAAAGTAATTTAAACTAGACTATGTGTTCTAGGGAAATAAATGAAATGTAAATGAAAATTATTTCCTGCATTTTCATCATGAACTACTGAAACTCCTCAAGCTAAACCAAAAAAATGCAATAAATTTGGGAAGCTATGTAAAATACTGTTGCTTCTACATTTTTCCAAATAACTTCTACATTCCTGGAGAGTGCTGGGGTATGATGTAGTAGCATCGTAAAGATGCAAACTTCAGCAGCTTTGAGAGAACAATAGCCACATCAAATGAAATACACGACACTTTCAGTTATTACATTAACCCTTCTTACTCTGAAGTTGCTAACATTAAGTACCTCTTCAAATAACTCTTGTTAATGCCTGATTAAGAGTGCACACTGCAGGCATGTGGAGATGTTTTACAGGACTACAGCTGCCTGCAGTAGCTTTTTATTGTCACTCAAAAACAGTTGGGTTATTCTGATTATTCATAACCTTGGGATCAGGCAACTCTGTCCCTTTCAGAAGGAAGAATTATTTTCCCTCTCATTCTTCCTACCCCACTGTAGTGTCAATTGCTTATTTGTACCTTCTATAATTAATGGACCAACAAATCACACATGATTTCTGGAGCAGGCCTGAAACTAAGCTCAGAAGGGTCACCACAAGATCTCCCTAAAGAGTGTGAAACAGAACAAAGTAAATGCAAGCTGATATATTTATCTTGTTGATATATGACATTTACAAAAAAGTATTGGAACAGATTTAGGACTTGACCACAACCTTAGGGCAAAGAGTGCTTCTTATCTCTGAACCAACAATTTCCCCCTTTACAGAGATTTTGAAAGCATGAGTTTCTCAGATTGATACACTTTCATGGGTATTTGCTATCATATTAACTTATATCTGTACTAATTGCTTCTACTTCCCATTGCCCTTGGTGAAAATGGGGTCTGAGCAGCAGTCCAGACTTAAAATTAGGTCTTATTAAAAAATGGGGGAAATAATAATTTAGGCATCTATAAATTGCCTTCGGAAATGCTAGTCCACATTTTTAGTTCTCTGAGTACCTTAAAATTTTTCAACAAAAGTATCATGTGCTATTGGCCTTTTGGTCTGATTTTATCATTTTGAAATTCTAAGAAAAGAAAGGTGTGCAGATCAAACGCAAACAGTATGTAGCAGGCGTACTGGATGTCAATTTGGAATGGGCATCAGAGGCATGTTTTGTGCAGAACTGTCCCAAACCACATGAAGAAGTGGTCTTGCCCATTACGATGTGTAATTTAAAAATGCCATAGATGTGTTGAAAGAAGTGAGAAACATTTTCATTTTACACATAGGAAAGCTATGCTTTGTTCGTGAAAACAAATTTTGCCCTAGATTTCCCATCTCTTTCCATTATGCTGATTTGACTGGTGCACTTCTTCAATGCCGACAGTACTACTGAACCCATGCAAGGAAAGATTTGATCCAAGATATGCAAGCAAGAAAATAGGTATTTTTTGAACCAATGAGTGTATTCTACATAGAGAGAGAAGACAAAAACAAACCCAGGAGATTTTCTAATTTACTGAAGAAAACATTAATTTTACTCTGTCTAAATGTTAAAGCAATGTGAAAGAGACAGTTTTGCAAGGTTAGTAAATTAATTTCATAATTACTTAAATAAGTAAAATTTTGTCACCCCAAAACTCAGAAAAAAATCCTTGAGTCCATGGATCTTCCTTTTGCTGAAAAAATTCACAAAAAGCAAGAATGTTGTGTGATTTGTAAAGATTTGATAACATTATATTTTTCAGGAACATCTCAATTCCACTCATTCAGGCACTTAGACATTCTCAAAATTATATGGCACATTATAAAACTCGTTACTTTTACAGTAGGTATCTATTTCACTTGACTCTCACTGACTTTGTAATGAAAATATCAGAACTAAAATAAAAATAATCTATTACCCATAGATTCACTGTCCTGGAGTATTTGTTATGTATTATTTGAATGCTTAACTATTACAGACCATACACAAGGAAAAAAAAAAATTCATAATGACTATGCTTCGTGATTTCTTTATGCTTTGTTTTGTTTTCTCTTTTAGGTGTTCCTCATGCTGTTATCATAATTAAATCTTGTAAATAAATAAAACTAATTGAAGCCTGCAGATGTACAGCCACTGTAGTGCAAAGATTTTAACAGTGAATATTCCCCAGGAAACTCTCAGGGGTTTAGTTCTTTTTTATACTGGTTTGTTTTTTTTTTTAAATTCCCCCGCCTGTATGGGGAATGCACATCAGCATATCTGTGACACTTTCTGTACCAGAAAGTAATCTGACTGCACACCACACTCAGATAATGTACTGTGAAGTCTCTGCTCTCTCTTCTCATTTTTATATGAGTGATGCCAGCTGACTCTCATATTCAAGGGATCACAGAATGGCTCTTTTAAGTGTCATGTACTTCAATCCCTTATTCAAACACAGATTGCCCAGGTCTGTCTCCAGCTGGGCCTTTGATTTCTCCAAGGATGGAGACTCCAAAATCTCTATAGGCAAACTGTCACACTTTGGTCATATTTTGTAAAAATGATTTCCTTGTATTCAGATGGACTTTAGAATCTTTTATTTTGTGGCCACTGTCACTGAGCGCCACTGCAAAGAGCCTGGTTCCATCTTCTTTGCACTCTTCCTTCAGTTATTTACACAAATTGATAATATCACATCTAAGCCTTCTCTTCTCCAAGCTGAACCAATCCCAAGTCACTTGGCTTCTCTTCAAAGGAAGAGATGTACTAGTCTCTCCATCATATTTGTGGTCCTGGCAAGACTTCTCTCCAGTAAGTCCATGTGTTCGTGTTGGGCAGCCCAGAGCTGGACACAGTTCCCCAGATGCAATCAGTACTGAACAGAATGAAAGATCACCTCCCGTGACCTTCCGACAACAGTCTTACTAATGCAAACCAGGAGGCTGCATTACTTGGCTTGTACTGTGCTGCTGCACTTTACATCAGACAGGAGTCTCCAAATAGTATACTTTCTTTCCTGAGCACTGGCAAAAATAGTTGCATAAAAGGACTGTTGATTTGTCCAACATGATGTTTAAAAAGAGACCTGAGGACTGAAAAAGTTATCTATAAAAATAATCTATAGAGTACTGTTGTTTGATGATTCTTTATCCCATTTGGATCTTAGCTTGCTCATATTTATATACTTAGCCAAATATAATGGCCAGTGGGACTCTGGAAACAGGACACATAGAACTTCTTATTCTTTGGACATTTATTCCCCTCTATTAGACATAGAAGCACACCTCAGAAGAGCAACCTACTTCTTCCTTCTGTGTTATATGTGGTTGAAAAACGTAACAGATTTGTCATCTTACACAGCTGAAAATAAGATGTGATAATCAAGCTCCAGGTGAATACATAGAAAAGGATCAAGGTGTACAGAAAAATTTACAGCTAATGACAATGGTATTTGCTGTAATTTCCTCCTGGGAAGGACTGAGTTTGTTTAAACATGTACTAGTCATTTATGTAGCAATACTTATTCTTTTTGTCCTTTCAGCTTATTTAAAAATCAAATGGAAATGTGTCTATTTTTATTGTGCAAAATGTTGTCAGTTCCTGCAAGAGTGAATGATACAGAGTTATCCAAACTGATACTGTAAAATTAAAGCTTCATAAATATTTGAAAAAATATTTTTTACTGTACTCAAAGTCTACAGAATTAAATCTTAAAAGTAATCATAAAAGTTGTATTTTGGAAATAACGTTGTTTTAAATATACAGACATTATTTGGAAGAAGAGCATGGAGTAGCAGTTTATTTTAGGGGTATTTGGAAGCATGCAATCAAATAAACTTCTTCAACCTCAGCTCCCTAAACTAGAAGTCTATTCCACCTCACATTCAGACAGCACAAAAGCAATGCATCTTCCCTTCCAATTCACCTTTTACCCTTCAGTGTGAGGAATGAGAAAGAGCCACAATGACGAATCAGGATCATTCGATGACCAATGGACCAATTTTCCCATGCTTAGATATTTTAATTCCTATCTATTATGCAGAAAAATAAGACCTCTAACAGTATTTTCACTACTGTAGTCCAACAGAAAAAATAAATTCAGATGTTAGCATTCTTAAAATTTTCACATGAAGAGGAGCAATCTTTTTTCTGAATGCTTGTGACACATATCCATGGAAGCAGTCAAGGTTTTGAATTGAAAATAGCTCTCATTCTACAACCAGGACAGGTTAAAGGTAATAGTTTGGGAGTGAGGTACAATAATGGGATGGTCATTTTAAATACCATCACAAGTTTATCCAGAATTAAAGAGATAAAATATACACACTATTTGAGAGGGTTCAGCATAGGATGTCCAAAAAGGCCAGGAATGGACTCCTGCATTCCCCTGCACTTTCACTGCAAGATACAGAAGCTAGAGGTATGGTTGCATTGTCCAGGTTAGAAGTAAATGGAGAGAAGTATTCTTACTGACTGTAGAAATATATTCATATGCCTATTTCATACAACCACTGAAAGCTGTTCCTGGACAACAAGTGATATTCTTCATTATTTGTGCCACCTGATTTTTCCAAAACAATTTCTCAACAATTGCAGTCTATGCAACCCTGAACTTAGCAAGCCAGCTCTCCTTCCTAACTCACATGTGCTCAATGTGTACGCCAAATTATGTGCGTAATGCAGTTTACACCAGCTGATAACTTAGTAAGAATTTAGGTTCATAAACCCCACAGCTAATCCCTGCAAAACTAGGAAAATTAAAGACACTTTTGTGTCTTGTATTTTGTTCATTCTCAAGCAAAGTTCCACAATTTCTAAGCTTTTACAGAGGAATGATTTAAGGAAATTCTTTAACTATTTCACTAACCTACTTTATGCTTTAAAATACTGTAAGTGTGACTGAAGCACATGAAATTCTGGCTATAGGGCTCAGTTCATCCATAGGGACTTCTTATACTTCAGCATTTGGATTCTAAACTATCTGTAAACCCTGCTGAATTCCAACAAGATTTGTATCTCTGTCATCTATTCAATATAAATAATTACTAGCATTTACTCTCATAATTAGTGAAGGGAGTGGAGCAAGGATTATCCACGTTTACAGAACCTTAAATCAGAGGTTACATTTAACTGCTTATGTAAAACTTACAGCCATTGTTTCAAGAGTCTGTACATTTAATTTATTTTCGCAGAATTCACACAGCACGTTCTCTGTCATGGCTAATTGATTGGTTCCCAGAACTATCATTGATATCAGTGAAACTTGGTGTAATGAGTCCCCAAGACTGGAGTGCTGGGCTGGAGGGCTACAGGCTGTTGAGAAGGGATAGGAAGGGCAGGCACGGTGGAGGAGTTGTACTGTATGAAAAGAAGGAATGAAAAACAAAGATGTTGTAGTGGGTGTCTGCTACCAATGGCCTAGCCCAGATGATAACACTAGTAAGTTATTCTGTAGGTAATTAGAAGAAATCAGCAACCTTTGCTCTTATGGGGGATTTCAACTTTCCAGACATACAGGAATACCGTACTGCTGTGACAAGCAAGTCTGGGAAATTTGTGAAGTTTGTAGGAAATAACTTCTGGTCAGAAGTACTCAGTGAGTCAACTAGGAAAGATGCACTCCTGGACTTCTAGTTTGTGATTAGAGAAGGACTCATGGGATATGCCGTGGTAGGTGGCATGCTTTGCCACAGTTATCATGAAGTGGTTGAGTTTAGAATTTTCAGTGTAATGAGTACAAAGGTCAGCAGTGTTGTTACCCTGGATTTCAAGACAGCAAACTTTAAACTACTCAGGAACCTCCTTAGCAGTGAACACTGAGAATCTGCCTTTGAGGACTTAGGAGTCTATGAGTGCTGGCAATTTTCTAAGAACCAATTTTAAAAGCACAGGAGCAGGCAATTCCACCATGTCATAAGTAAAGCAAATGGGACCAGTTTGTTTGATTAGGAAACCCCTCATGGAACACAAGAGGAAAAAAATTCCTAGTTTTGAGGAGAGGAATGAGACAATGCCTCAAGACTATCAGTGTTCAAGAGGTATTTGGAGAGGCCTTAATAACATGCTTTAACTTTTAGTTGGCCCTGAACTGATCAATCAGTTGGACTAAATGATCATTCTAGGTCTTTTCCAGCCGAAATATTCTACTCTATTCTATTCTGTTCTGTTCTGTTCCGTTCCGTTCCATTCTGAAATGATGCTATTTTTTTGTTTTCATAGAATCAGTGAATACCCTGAGTTGGAAGGGACCCACGAGGATCATCAAAGTCCGACTCCTGACCCTGCACAGCACAGCCCCAAGAATCACACCACATGCCTGAGAGCATTGTCCAAACACTTTTTGAACCCTGGCAAACTTGGTGCTGTGACGACTTCCATGGGGAGACTCTTCCAGTGACCAGTCTTTGGATGAAGAACTCTTTCAATGTCTACCCTAAACCTCCCCTGACACACCCTCATGCCACTCCTTTGGGTGTTATTACTGGTAGCCAGAGAGAGGAAATGAGCATCTGCTCCTCCTCTTCCCCTCACAAGAAAGTTGTAGACTGCAGTCAGACTTGTCTCCTCAGTCTCCTCCAGGCTGAACAGACCAAGTGACCTCAGCCATTCCTCATACGGCTTCCCCTCAAGGCCATTCTCGACCTTCACTGCCCTCCTTTGGACACTCTCTATGGCTTAATGTCTTTCTTCTATTGTGTCACCCAAAACTGCCCCAACAGCACTCAAGGTGAGGCTGCCCCAGTGCAGAGCAGAGCAGAGCAGGACAATCCCCTCCCTTGCCCATCTGGCGATGTTGTGCCTGATGCCCCCCAGGACACGGGTGGCCCTCCTGGCTGCCAGGGCACTGCCGACTCATATTCAACTTGCCATCAACCAGGACCCCTAGGTCCCTTTCCATAGCGCTGCTCTCCGGCCTCTCCTTCCCCAGTCTGTACACACATCCAGGCTTGCCCCATCCCAGGTGCAGAATCTGTTGCTTGTCCTTGTTAAACGTGATTGAGTGATTGCCCAGCCCTCTAATTTGTCAAGATCTCTCTTCTTCAGGTCCCCTCTGCTTTCAAGGGAGTCATGTATCATTTGAAATTATCCCAATTTAATATTTTAAGAGGTGGTGGTGAATTTTTGCAATACTGTGCAAGCCATAGAAATATAATAACTATCTCATTGCCACTCTTAACAAATCAAGGTGTTTCTCCCTAGGAATAGCAATGTTGCAGTCAGTTCAAGATAAATGGCTTATATTACATTTTATAGCTCTACAGCCTAATGTGGCAACTCCAAATGTCTTCTGAATAACAATATTTAGTTACTTTATTGTAACATATTGAAGCATTTCATTAAGTTAACCTGTATACAGTATTCAAGAGAATGACTGTAGATCAGATGATAGAAGGGAAAATAAAAAGCAGTTAATGTTTTAATTTTTGAGTAAGATAAAATGTCAATGTTATGGAGATTAAGTAATTTTAATTTAGAAGAAACCATTGTGTCAGAGATATTGAAAATTTGCTGGACAGGATTAAAAAATTCAAACACCTCTAGCAAGAGGTTGGGTTACATTCCTTGCAAACATTTTCCTAAGAGTTTTAAAGGTTTCTAATCTGAAATGTTACAAGAAAAATCAATGGTATGTGCTGCCTGAGATGTGACTTATTATTAGTATTGTTTATTTTTTTCACTGAATAAACTGGTCTGTGGTTTTTTGCCACCTATTTCTCAGTCCCACTCTAAGCTGTGAATAAATGATTACCAGTCAGCCCTTTCTTCCCACCTCCAGTATCATTGTAGAAAGTGGCTTTTTCTCTGAACACATGATAGAAATGGGGGCTGAATAATTTTTAAAACTTTTTATAATTCCTTTCAAACTTATTCTGAGCATGGGGTTAAGCATAGCATCTTCATAGCCTTTAAAAGCCACTTGTAGCAACAATTTTGAATCAGTCCTTGTATTAGCTTGGCCCAGGTATGGAATTCTCTCAGAATGAAGAAATTAATTAAAAGCCACTGGATTCATCAACCTGTATGCTGAGACGTTAGAAATATGTTCTCTCTTTCTTAGGTAATGTAAGCTAGAGTAAGTAGATAATGTCACCTTCATCATCTTTCTGGTCTTGTGAGAAACTGCTCATGAATTGAATTTAACAATTTATTGAGTATGTTTTATTATGTCTTTTTCTCTATATATCATAACCATAAGAAGTGCAGTACTGTATATCATTATCCCTTGCTATATTTCTGGACATACAGTCATCCAAGAGAAAATACCTGAAGTAGAAGGTTTTATGACCCTCATTTAGCAAATTATTTGGCAGACAAGCAAAATGTAGCTCCCATAAATTACTACACATATGTGCCAGGAAGGCAGAACACAGCAGAACACAGTTTGGCAAAAAGAAGAAAAAATATTTTCACATTTTCTAAGTCTGAAAAAGTATTCACATGAAAAACAAGCCAAAGGCATACTGAAAATTGTGACTTTAAAAAAAAATTAAATAGATCTAGGTAATAACATATATGATTAAATGAGGAACTAATTTAATTTAGAAGGTAAGTATTGTCTGCAAAGATCTTCTACCATGTGGCTAGTTAGAAAAAATGATCAGGACTTCTTAAGCAAGCTTTATTCATCTTCTCTATTTAACTAATATTTATAGAGTAAAAGCCGACATAAATCTGATATTCTGCTTGCCAGAATTAATATCCTTTCCCACATAAATGAAAAACTAAGGTTTGTTTGTGTTTTTGTTGTTGCTGTTTGTTGCTTGGTTTTTTTCCCCAGCACTTAATTTCCTTCCCAAATCATTAAAACCCTTTTAGAGTCAGAAAGGGGATCAGCTTCTCAAATTACTCTAAGATCCAGTTTGTTTTAGTTTGATTCCTTAGCTTATACTGAGCACTTCAAGTGTACACAGTTTACATAATTTAGTAGAGTTGTGAAAAGAATTTACTAGAACCTACAGTTTATTTATAATGTAAGGTGCAACAAATACAGAAGTCTTAAAAAAGACTTCTGGATTTTTTTTAGATTTTTAAAAAATTTTATATTAAAAGTAAAGATAATGACTAAGAAAAGGCAAGAGGGAGAAGACAAAGTTTCAAAATCTTATACCAGTTGTTTACTAGCTTGAAACAGCACTGTATTATATACTTAGGTAATTGTCATCTTTGTTTATACAGTTTTTGGAAATTTTACTACTCAAAGATAGAAAAAAAAAATGCAAAAGATTTGATGTCTAATCCAGTCTATCAAGCACATGCTACAGAGCCTATAGTTACCCACAAAGGTCTCAAGTCATATTCTCATGTCTGTTCCCAGTACTGGCAAATGTAACTTTTTTAGTTTAGCATGGGATGTCTACTCTCTTTTCTCATCTTGCAGGTAACAGATACAGAATATACAAAGCCCATGACATACAAATGATAATGTCTCCATGATAAGCTGTTTTGTTTACAGTCTGGATGCACAGTGATATTTCAGCGAGGGGTTAGTTAGTTTTACAATTTTGTTTATTGACAGCTCCTTGCTATTAGTCATTTTATCCTTCAGCTGTGATGGAGGGTGGTAAGACATGCACAAATAATATTCTTTATATTGAGTTTAATTATATGAATTTCCAAGACCAATATCCATGGCTATTGATCAAAAACCCCCCAAAAATTGGCATGATTTAAAGCAAAACACATTTGTAGATGAGAAACCTTAAATAAGTTTTCATATCCAGGAATTAACTTCATTCCAACACTTTTGTTGTGTCTCCCCTCACCATGACTGAATTCCAGTAAAATCACATCTCTAAGGTTTAATCAGAACTGGTACCCATGCTGACCATTATAAAGTATGTGCTATTTTACCCAATGAAAAATGAAACTGGTTCTAGAACAGTGACAGTAACAGTAGTTTCAGGGACAGTACTCTGAGCTGCATCCATGGGAACCTTTTGGGAAATTCCTGGCATGCAGAAATGAAAAAAATCGTTGTGGTATAGGATGAAGCTGGGAAAATAAACTGCTCACTTTTTTCCTACTGTTTGTCTTTTCATCTGATTTTTTGCTGGTTCTTCTCTTACCTGGTAGGAAGAAGCAGAAAGAACAAAACAGGAACATCTGGAAAACAAATACCACTGGAAAAATTTAAATTCTTCCCTGAAGAGATTGTCATGTGCTGTTAATAACTTTAATAAGCAATGACAACCATATTTGACAAGCATTTAATTGACAAGCTGTAGACTTTTTCTGTGTATGTAAATCTAAGAATAATAAAAAGCAAGTTCTGTAAATTAAATCTTTAAAGCCTTTACCTTGTCAGAGAATTGCATTCTATGTATAACAGATTTGTCAAAGCAAATTGCTTTATCTAGGCAAACAAGTGCCTTGGAGTACACCATGACATCAAGATGTCACTGAACATAAATAATATTTTAGTTGAGGCACTTAAGAGCTCTAAATGTATGATAACAGCTAAAAAATAAAAGACCTCCATGTGTTGATGTGAGTTTAAAGGATATATGACAACTGTTTGTGATAGGATAACACTAGTGAGGAAACTTTTCCAGCTTGAAAGCAATCCAATGGATGTTTTTGAATCCTGTAAAGAAAATGAAATGCTTGGTCTGGTACAGCAGTGAAAGTACAGCCAGCATTTTGTTTTGTCCCTCAGGGGACTGAGTTGCACTGGTGACAGTAGTGCTCTTGAAGGAGAAATATGTTACAGATGGCAAGAAGCTTAGCTATTAGGGAGAACAACATTACTGTCATGTTGTGAGAGACTGAATAGTTTGTTGGCTCAAACATTGTTAAAATCACCAAAGGACTTTGCCCACTGTAGCAAACTGTGCAAAGAAACAACTGCTCACCTGTGACCGCTGAAGCCATCCTCCCCCCACCCCTGAAGATGCCTGCTGACAGGAATTTGGACTGTGAGTTAAGCCGCTATTGTCCAATTATCTCAGGTCTAAGGAGCAGTAAACAAGGTTGGGGGAGAAGAATATCCACAAGGAAACAAAACCCAGCAGCTGTGCTGAAAATCAGCTCTGTCTGGGTTTGGCAGGGGGAGGCCATAGCCCACAGACTCATCTGCTGAGGCCAGCTTTGTTCACACTCCCCACCAGCTGAGATGGGGGAGCAGAGATTTTGGAGGTGTGATGTCAAAACCACTGATCCACATAAGACAGAAGGGGTGAACATCAACCACCAGAGGCCACAAGCAGATGCTTTGAAGACTGGATGGTGATTTTTATTATGCCAATTGTCCTTTGTTACACAAATTGGCTCAGTTATAAAACTCCCGGCCCCCTAGAAGGTCACATTCACATGGGACATTCATGTGAGAGGTAGTAGAAGGGGTCATATACAAAGACCACTGAAGCACCCCTCCCAACTAATTTCTGAGGTCTTCCACCAGAGGACTGCATGTGATCTAAAGGATTGCAACAGATCGAGAGTCTGTTGCAAAAGACGGTGTAAAACTCCCCCCAATACACAAAGGGGAGGTGCTTGGATGTTCTCATGAATACCTGAACATATATTAATCCATTGAACTCAATGTTTCATGTGGCCGTCCCCACTGAGAAGCTCAGAAGAGAAACAAAGGGCCACTAATGGATCCACAGGGATGGTAGCTATCTTTTACTTAATCTATCTCTCTCTCACTCTTTCTCTCTCCCCTCTCTTTTTTCCTATTTCTTTCTACCTCTCTCTACTTCACTTTGACTGTTAAATAAAATCCATACTATTGACTTTGGCATCTGGTCTTTTTTGCACCTCAATTCAGTCAGAGGCATCTCTCTAATAATCATAATAATCAGATCATAACACATATTGCTAATGCAATTTGCTTTTTTGGAAACCCCAAAACAAGCAGGAGATGACAGCTACTTAACTGGACTCAATTAAAAACAATGGATACAGGAGCGACAGGAACGCATGCCTTAAGAACAAGCCCATGACAAAAACAGGCGGATAATACAGATACTAGCACTGAATGATACAGATGTAAAAAATCTCAGGAAGACCTGGCTGCATTAACTCCAATATGGATCTGCTACTACAGTAAATAATGTCACTGTACCACTCGTCGTCCCACCATTTCACTCTTGCAAAGAAGGTGGTGTTTTTCCCTCCTTTGAAAGGATGTCCCAGTTGCAGTCAGGCACAGCCAGGCAGCCACAAGAGTGGACTTGAGGGTGGAAAGTTCCTGCTTCACTTTTATGGGCAGAAAACAGTGTTTCAAGAGCTATCACTCCACTGTGGGAACGTAAGCGATGGGAACAGGCCTGATGGAAAATGTGTTTGAAATTGCCCATCATGTCAGTCAGACTCAGGCACATCTGTAAAGACTGCATTAGTTTATATCAGCTGTCTGGCCTCTCAAAGCCTGTTGCAACCTGATCCCTGAGGCACGAAATAAACACTGCAGTGCCAGTCTCATTACAGCATGAGTGAAAACATTTCTTTTTCAGCTTTAAGTCAAATTGGAAATCTTTATCTTCAAATGTTATTGTTTACCAAACACTTTCCCTGTCTTCCTTACAGCCACATGAGAAGCACTAATCTGCCATCCTCTCAGATCATGCCTGCTTCAGTCCAGCCTAAAGATTTCCTGAGAAACAATTCACAAAAAACCATTTGAACAGCTCCTTTCTTAGTATTTAAATCAAATTAAAATGGATAGCATTGCCTTGTCTTAGAGCATAAGGAAAGTAGAAACAGAATCGATGCAGATATCTTTCCAGCTTTCTACTTGTCAAGCATGCTGTGACAGACATTTGTTTCACAGCAATTTCACTAAATTCCTCTGAAGTCTGTTTCCTTATGCTTGCTAGTTCTCATGAGCATGTTCACAGTCTTGTATTGCTTCCTCTAATGGTTTCCTTTCTCTTCATCTTTCTTTTTCACCTTGCAGTGAGAAGTGCAAAGATGATCTGCTTTAGGAACTTTATGTTACTAATACTGAGAAATTAGTTTCAAGCAATTGAGCCAAAAAAAAGAATTCCTGTTTCAATTTCTATGTTTTAAAATAAAAATTTAAATAATAAATTGAGAATTAAACACAGGAAAAAAATCTTGTTACCCTGGACAGCAAAAGGAGACACTAGGCTAACCACAACACCTAGGAAATAATAATATAGGCAAAACACAGAGTTTAATATGTGTCTTTTGTCATTTCATCATGAAAGTGAATATTCTAAGCAGAGATGAACATGCCTTAGAAACTACATAGACATTTACACATATTGCCAGTAGGAGAGACTTTTATTTTTAACTTGCAACATATATTTTCCATCCTATACCATTCAAGATCAGATTAAAGTAATTAAGCCAATTTTTTCATAAATAAAGGAAACAGAGCAGCAGTATCAACAAAAGTTGCTTTATGTGATGGTAGCACAACATTTTGGACTAGCTTAGTTTATTGATTTTTATATGAAAACACTCATAGAAATTACGGATGCAGCATACAAAACATACAGCATCAAAAGCATATGTTTTTCCACAGTTTCTCAGTAATGAGATTAAGGAGCTACCATAAAATATCTCACATCTAGATGGTGTATTTTAGAGTTTGCAGTATTTTCAGGCTAGTTTTACATTTTTTGTTTGTTGGGGCAGGATAGCCTTTTCAAAGCAGTCTGTGTGGGAGGTTTTATGCTTAAATTTACAGGTAAAGTAGTGTCTTTGCGGGTTTTTTAAACCAGGTTTCTCAATTTGTATTTAGCCAGAAAAGGAAGTGCAGTCATTTAGGAGTTCTAAGCACAACCTCATTAAAAAGCTTAGTCAAATTTATTTTCTGAGACAGAGAGAGATATGAACGGGCTAAATATTATGAGGTTTCCCTGCCTTATTTCTCTGTGTTCTTCAAAAACTCTTTTAATTCAGCGTTGTATGTGTGTGTTCATGTATTATTAGTTTGAGTGATATGCATTCCTTCTGCAACCACAATCAGTCAAGAACTTAAAAAAAAAATCAGAAGTTTGGAATTCAAATATCATAGAATCACAGAATCCCAGAATGGCTTAGATTGAAAGGGACCTTAAGGATTACCTAGTTCCAACTCCCCTGCCACCTTTCACCAGACCAGGTTGTGCAAAGCCCCATCCAACCTGGCTTTGAACACTTCCAGGAACTGGGCATCCAGCTTCTCTGGGCAACCTGTTTCAGTGCGTCACCCTCACAGTAAAGAATTTCTTCCTAATATCTAATCTAAACCTGCCCTGATTTGGTTTGAAGCCGTTTCCCATTGTCTTGTCACTACATGCCCTTGTAAATAGTCTCTCTCCATCTGTCCTGTAGGTTCCCTTCAGGTACTGGCAGGCCACAATTAGGTGACCCATAAGCCTTTTCTTTTCCAGACTGCACAAACCCAATTTCTTAAGCCTTTCCTCATAGAAGAGGTGCTCTATTCCTCTCATCATCTTGGTGGCCCTCTTCTGGACTCACTACAGGTGTTCATGTCCTTCCTCTGCTGGGGACTCTGGAGCTACATGCAGCACTCCAGATGGGGTCTCACAAGAGCAGAGGGGCAGAAATCTCCATTCGAGCCATTGACTTTGATCATGTAGAAAGAAAATTAGGAAGACAAAAGCTCAGTTAGAACTTAATCTGGCCACTTCTGTAAAGGATAATGAATAGTGTTTTTATAAATACATTAATGACAAAAGAAGGGCCAAGTAAAACCTCCTATATTGGAAGCGTGGGGGAATATAGTCACCAACAGCCAACACAGATTTAGGAAAGGCAGGTGCTGCCTGACCAATCTGATCTCCTTTTATGACCAGGTGACTCACCTAGTGGATGAGGGAAAGGCTGTGGATGTTGTCTACCTGGACTTCAGGAAAGCCTTTGACACCATCTCCCACGGCATTCTCCTGGAAAAGCTGGCAGTCCATGGCTTGGACAGGTGCACTCTTTGCTGGGTTAAAAACTGTCCGGACCCAGAGTGTGAAGGTGAATGGTGCTGCATCCAGCTGGTGTCCAGACACTAGTGGTGTTCCTCTTCTGGGTTAGTTATATATGCTATTACCACCCACAAAAGCTGGATAAATTTCATAATTACACACCTGGGGCTCCTTACCTCAACTGAGATGAGCACTCCAGCTGACAGCAAGCACCAACCACCCTGGTTATCTGATCTCAGGTAATGGCCCATTAGCACCACCCAGCTGATTATCTGATCTCAGCTAATGGCCTATCAGCACCACCCAGCCTGACTAATTAGCCCGAACCCCGGACGGATCATCGGAGGACCCTGGATCATCTCTGAGAACCCTGGGGACCATCTCGGAGCATCCTAGGGCTCACCCAAGTTTATTACCGAAGCAACCAACAGGACATCGGGAAGATCCTCTTCCATTGTGAAAGTCCCCGCCCCTGGGGGAGGTGCCAGCCAAGAAAACAGCATTAAACAAGGGTTTTGGATGGGAGAAGATATCCTTCAACTCAACGGGACTCCACTCTC
This sequence comes from Amblyornis subalaris, assembly GCA_018881555.1. Taxonomy (NCBI): domain Eukaryota; kingdom Metazoa; phylum Chordata; class Aves; order Passeriformes; family Ptilonorhynchidae; genus Amblyornis; species Amblyornis subalaris. Next base: position 1,655,161 of record JACAXG010000144.1, on the reverse strand, counting down.
GACGGGACTCTTGACTTGACTCAACTGGACTCCACTCCTCGGAATTGGACTCAGCTAGCTACTCCACTCCACTCCTCGGAATTGGATTCAGCTACTCCACTCCACTACCAGGGCTGGCCTACCAGGCCTTCCTGCAGGACCAGTGCCTAACTGGACTGCACAGCTACCACCCTGGTCAACAGGGTATCAGGTTGTACTGTGACTCTGTCAGTTTGTTTAAGCCCGTGTTTCTGTATTACTGCATTTATTTTAACCTTTTTCATTAAAATTGTAATTGTGACCTAAAATCTCTCGAGGTATTTTGTGTGGGGTTAATTTCCCCTGCTGGTTTACAGCCAAACCAGCACAGTTCCCCAGGCCTCAATACTGGGGTCAGTCCGGTTTAATATCTTTATTGATGACCTGGATAAGGGGATCAACCACATCCTTAGTAAATTCACTTTGGATGGGAGTGTTGTTCTGGAGGGGAATCGATGGGCCAAGGCCAATTGTGTGAGGTTCAACAATGCCAAGCGCCAGGTCCTGGCCTTGTGTCACAACAACCCTGTGCAGTGCTACAGGCTTGGGGCAGAGTGGCTGGAAAGTGGCCTGGCAGGAAAGGACGTAGGGGTTCTGGTTGACAGCAGCTGAAGATGAGCCAGGAGCACCCAGGTGGCCAAGAAGGCCAGTGACATCTTGGCCTGTATCAGCAATAGTGTGGCCAGCAGGACCAGGGCAGTGATTGTCTCCGTGTACTCGGCACTGGTGAGGCCACACCTCGAGTTCTGTGTCCAGTTCTGGGTCCCTCTCTACAAGAAGGACGTTGAGGTGCTGCAGCGTGTCCAGATAAGGGAAAAGGAGATGGTGAAGGGTCTGGAGTACAAGACTAACAAGAAGCAGCTGAGGTAGCTGGGGTTGCTTAGCCTGGAGACAAGGATGCTCAGGGGTGACCTTATCACTCTCTACAGCTACCTGATAGGAGGCTGTAGCCAGGTGGTAGCACATTGCCAGGTAATGTCCAGCCTCTCACCCCCAAGTCCTTCTCGGCAGGGCTGCTCTGATCTGTCCATCTGTCCATGCCTGTGTTGATACCGGGGGTTGCCCTGACCCAGGTGCAGCACCTTGCACTTGGTCTTCTTAAACCTCATAAATTCCCATGGACCCACTTCTTGCGCTAGTCTGGATTCCTCTGGATGACATTTCATCCTTCAGTGTATCAATACCACCATTCAGCTTGGTGTCAGAAAACTTAATCTGAGACTGTGTATCCGACTTTTCCAGCATATTCTTTCCCAAGTATTTCCAATTAAAATAAACCTTTATTTGAAGATTCAAAACATTCAGAACATATATATTTAATATAGCTACAGAGAGTCTTTTTTTCCTATGTTTTTTGGGGCTTTTTTCTGATGTATGGTTGGCCAGCCTGCAAAAACTTCTACATTTATTCTACGGATTTTCATTTTCATTATAATCACTATAAGAAACTTTCAAATAATGAACACTTCAGAGTATTTTGCAGTTACAACCAGATATGATTTTTCATTTGTAGCACTTAGCATGGAATTGTCACACCTCCTGTCAGATTCATCAGTTTCCTGTGCTAGCCAGTGTCCCATTTACATTGAAAAGAAGTCATACACAGTTTTTCTCCTCCAAGAAATTCCTTCATAGTCAGTAAATGTACCTGCTGCCCCCTTTCAACTACTTAAGCTTCAAAATAAATAACTATATGGTTACAGCAGCTGTGTTGTGCTATCTTTAATAAAGAACACTACTAAAAACCTAATTATTTTACACTGCAAATGCTATTAACTTGAGTATCATAGAACAGTGTCTACAAAGAGGTCATTTAGAGAACAACAAAAAGATAATGAAGGTAGATGACAGTTTTTAAGTACAGGAATAGATTGCCTATTCCTCCAGATTTGTGTGTGTTATAGCAAAAGATAACTACTAACTACATGTAAAGAATTATTAAATTTTTAGTTGTACAAAGGAGGTACGCAAGCTCTTCTTGGAAAAAGAATGAAATGGGTTGTGACACTTCAAGAACAACAATTCTGCTATTTGCAGGCCGTAGGGCATTGGTCTCCACAATATCTGATTTTATCACATAAATTACAGGCAAAAAATGCTCACTGGAGATGCTACTTGGGTTTTGTGAAAGAGGAGTGTGAACAGAATTTTGCTCAGCTGCTGAGTTCCACGATAGTAATTTCGAGGAGGGAAGGCGAAAGGGAAAAAAATGGAAGGGAGAAAAAATTCCGTCACATCAATAATATCAGATAGCATTCTTCATTTTGAAAATTGCGGCAATACTTCGTTTTTGAAGACAAGTTCTCCAAAGTGTGCTTGCAATAGGCATTTGCATGACAAGTTGTTCTTTAAAGAGGTCAAGTACCTCTCCTCCAACAAAAATGTACTAAATGTTAAAAACAATTTTCCTGTTAGGCCTTAACAAGATATGCTACTAGTTGGTTAAGATGAGGAACTTTGCAGGCTGGCAGAAATACATTCTTATGAAAGATGAGGCTATATTAAAGTCTTTGGAAACAGCTACAGGAGATGAGCTTAAAAAGATTTTTTCACCTCTTCTTTAGAAAGTTACAGTGGTTGGAGACATCAATGCAAGTATCTACTTAATGCATAGATAATTCTCTGCATTTGAATTTTAGTCCTCAGCAATGACACTGTGATCAAGGGCACTTGAATAAATATAGCAGGCTTGTTTTGTTTCGTTTTTTTTCTCTACATAACCTTTCCTCCCAGTTTCACATTTTCATTTCAGGTCAGTGACATCATTCTCAGCGTCCATGTCAGAGATGAAGTACCAATAGTACAAAGAATATCTGCTCAATGTCATGAGGGAAATCAATTGAAAGGAAAAGCATTAAAGCTCTACCGACACAGACCTGCCATCAAGCCATCTACCAATTATATTTATGAATATCTGATACAGTATTTTGAAAAATGCATAGCACTTAGTTGTTAATCATGATATTGCTTTTTCCACCCCAGAGAGATTCTGTGCTGTGAAAAAAAAAATGGGAGAAGTAATAACTACTTAACTCTTATATTTGTCAACAAACTGAGATCGTGAGACAATCAGTACAATATTTTTTTTTTTCAAAAATTCATGCTAAGCTTAGAAATAGATGTATTTTTCATTATTTTTGACAAATTCAGGCATACAGGGCAAAAAAAAGTATTGCAGGTAAAAATGAGTTTTTAACTTTAAGTGAACCGTTCCTTTTCAGTCAAAAATACCTTTACAAAAATGATGGGTTGACAAGATTTTGAACTTTAAATTTCTTTAATACAAAAAATTAACATCTTGAAAGAAATATAACTTTTTATAGGAAAAAAACCTATACACTTTACTGTTTAGCCTCCTGTATTTTACTTTGTTTTTCAAACCAAGCTAGGAAAAGAAAAGCTCATTCATTAGCCTTTTTAAAATATGTGGATTTTTCTGACTTTCTGTGTTTTCTTCTGAAAAAGGATTTTATAGGAAGAAAAGAAATTACCATTTCATTTAACTATTGCAGCATTGGCACACTGATGTAATTGTATGCCTATTTCAGCTAGGATAACTAACAGGGCTAAGCGAATGTAGTGGTAGGTTACAGTCCTTGTAATGATTGATACAGATACAGGAGTGAATCCCCCAAAGCTCTGGAGCAGATGCCCTCATGTGTAACATCTCAGCTTCAGGGGTTACCTGGCCCCCTCTGGCTGTGCTTTCACTCTCATTTTACTAAGACTTAAAACTACTCCTGAAGCTCTAAACTCTTAGGGCTTACAGTTCTTACTGTGTGCTGCATAGCAGAAAAGTTCTGTAACAGTTGAAGGGTTTATCTCTTCTTTTTATCCCAGCAACAGGCAAAGTGGAGCGAGCAGCAGTGTAGAAGTCCAATTTCTTCCCTTTTCTATTATCTGCAAGCCCGCTGACACTGCAAACCTATACCAACAGTAATCCTGAAACAGGAAGGAATCATCCAGGCATGCTATTGCAAGACTGAAATCTGTACAACTCTGTCTTTTTCTTCTATACTTTTTTGTAATGATCTTGCATTCTTTCAGAAGAGCAGGCAAATTACAGTTTTCTACTGCTATGGCTACTGCTTAAGGGAAACACTATTAGTTGCTAACATATTCATCCGTGTTTGTGGCTTTGCTGAGAGAGGAAAGAACGGCTACACTAGGAGCTTTTCTTACAGGTATAATTTCAAAAATATTTATTTTATCCCCATTTATATTAGAAACAATAAAACAACCAAAAGTCATATTTGACAATGGGATATAATACATATGTATCCTAAGATGAAAATAATTGTAAAAGTTGCTTTAAGATAAAGGTTTCCTCTTAATAAACTCTCTGATTTAGTCCTTCCTTTTTCTGAAGTAGAGTTTCACCTATCAGGTTTCACTGATGTATAACAGTGATTTCAGCTGAGTGCTCTGGGAAATTCTGTATCCATCTTAGCAAGAAGAGTGAATTTTCAATATAGACAATGCTATCAGGGGTCGACTATCTTCCTACAAATTCCAGCTGCAATTTTTCATCTGGCTCTGCTCTCATTTTGTTTTCCAGATATGAAGAATGTATAAAATAAGTAGATCATAATCAGCGGCTTCCACTTTTCTAAGCCAGTCAGTTTATTAACGCAAATGTCCTGTTTTCTTTTTTTGTGTGTCCTGGTTTCTTACTTTCTCCACCAATCTTCCTTGAAGTACACTTAGCTGAAATCTGAAGCCTAAGTTTGAGGCAGCCCAGAGACAAACGTAGCTCAGACTTCTGAGGAAATGTCTGCATTGTGAGGAGGAATGATGAGAATATGCATAGAACAGATCCACACAAGACAGAGAATGGAAAGACACAGAGGTAAGATAGCAGCAAGGAGACTTTAGAACAAGAATAGCAACCTAAACAAACCTAAACCTAAAAATCTGAGAGTAAAAAACAAGAACATTGATGACAGCAATCACCAGACCACAATTTCCATATAAATTTTTGCACTGCTGCTCCAGCCTACGTGTGGCTTTGTCACTGTTGTCCACATATGCCAACAGTGCTGGAGAATTATGATGACATATGAAAGCACTGCGCATATATATTAGATATCCTTGGTCATGTCTAGCACCCAAGTCAGGAGCTCACTTCAGAATCACTTCAGTGGTTTATGTCAATGAGGAATTGGGATCAGATTTTCATGGTGCCTTACTCAGACATATTCATGTTGAGCGTGCTCATCTTAGTCAGCCCAAGTCTTCAACACCATGTGCATGACTTTGGGTGAGCTGAGGCATGTAGAATCTAAAGCAGCCAATTTCTGGTCTGAAAGCCACATAGCTCTAAAATATGAACACTAGAATTGCCTAGTAAAGTGCCGTGTCAGTTCAGCTGTATGGTTTTCTGACTAGTGTGATCAATGAGAACAAGGGGAGTAACAGGCAAATCCATACTGTACCTGAGATTTTGGCAAAATTTCATCTTCTGAGGGGCAGAAGGGAGAATAGTAAATTTTTCTGTTGACTGAAAAAGTAGCCACATGGAAATACACCTACTGAAATATTTCTACAGTCTTATAACTAAGCATAATATCACATTATACAAATGTACCTATTCGATATCAATAGTAAGATCTTCCAAAAAACTTTCACCCTCCAAAATTTGCATATGGATACAAAATCTTTTTACAAAGAGTGTAACTAGCAGTAGTGCAAATTATGTTGAGGAAATGGCTTACAAAGAAGTATATACATTTTTGAATCCATGGAGAGAAACAGCAATTACATTAGTCTCCTGACCCTTGCCTAACTCATTATTCTTAAAAACAATAGATTTGCTTATGCTGTTCCCATGCCTACCTCCTTCTTCTTCTTTCATAGTTCTTAAAAACACAGTCTGGGTAGACATTAAACTAAGTCAGGCTTGTGATATAACTATTTTCTCTAATTCAGAAAAATTATTTCAAACAAAATGAAACAAAACTAAAATTAAAAAAAAAAATTAAACCCAAACCCAAATGGATGTTTGGTTCCGATCCAAACATCCCGATCCACCAGGTGGGTAGGAAATGAGGACAGATGTTCACTCAGGTCAAATGGACAATAGCAATTTAAAAAGGAGGAACTCAATTCCACAACTATTTATAAGTGCTCAAGCCTTAATCCTCATTTATCCTGTCTGTCTGCCCACTGACATCCACCAGTGGAGGAACTGGGCAGTAAGGCACATCTTTTCCCCCGTCTCAGGAAGGCACTGGCACCAGCTGCTGCCCAGGAGCTTCCAGGCCTGAAGGAGTTCTGACAAGAAAAGCACTTGGCCTCCACCCTCCTTCCAAATTCCACTCTCATTACTCTCACTACGCATGTCCAGGAGCTGACAGAGTTTGGCCCAGCCCAGCTAAATCCCTGGACTCCTGCTGAGCATGTCTACAATGCCTGAAGCATCAAGCAAGTCTCTGGCTGGTGCTGAGTGGTGCATTTGTGGCTCTTGGCAGCAGTTCTCAATGCCTGTCACCAAAGCTGTTGGCTGTGTTTCCCTGGTTGCCACGGGAAAGCAGCTGCTGCCCTGAGCTCCCCCCAGCCTGCTGCAATGCATTAAGACCATGGCATCAGGCTGGACATGTTCAATCTCCTGCAAAGCTCAGTCTGACCTGGCCTGCGTGATCTTGTGTCTTCACCAGGTCTGCTTTGGTTGCATGATACAGTGGACCAGTAGAAAAACAGACTGCTCCCCTCTGTGTGGGCCTTGTCCAGTCCACCATGTTCCTGATGGGGGTGGAAGATGACTTTTTAGACTAAGCCAACATGCCTGCCACAGAGCCACTGGATGCCAGCAGCTATATAGAAACAGCTCTAGACACCCAGATACCCACCATCTTTCTCCCAAAGAATACCATTCCTCAAGGCTGAAGGGACAGTACCCAGGGATGCTGTTGGTGGCCTCCCACCTGACATCTGGGCAAGAATTTTCCAAGGCTATGTGCAAACCCTTGAGCTCACGATGCCCTGGATGCAGTAATTGCTGCAGGAGATCTAAGGGATCTGGTGGTGGCTAGTGGTTACAGCCTCATGACCAGTCTGTGCTTTCCAGGACTCCACAAGGAGGCCGTGGTCCAGGAGCTGCAGTCCAGCCTGGAAGACCACATAGCAACATTCTTGCACTGGCCCATCTATGTCATTGTGCACCAGTGCAGTGAAGAGGACCAGAGGCATTTGGGTCAAAAGGACACCTGCACTGCCAGGGGACAGGAAGACAGCCCCATGGTTATCCTCAGACCCTCTGCCTCCCTAGAGGAGACTCCTGCAGTTAGCATGGACACCCCCAGCAGAAATTTAGGAAGTTTTCATTCATTCATCCCAGAAATTTCCTAATTTCCTTGTGCCTTGCTTTCTTGTCCCTCCAGCAGACATCAGCATAGTTCAAGTTCCCTGTAACTGTGAATGTGATGCTTTTTCCAGTTGTCTGAAGAAGTCATCATTTGCATTTCATTTGTGATGAGGCAGTCCACTGGAGACTCCCACCATAACATCATGCATGTTTGTCTGCCTACTAATCCTGACTCATAAATCCTCAGTTGTCTCATCATCCATCCCTAGGTAGAGAGCTCCCTACATACCGGCTGCTCTCACATCAATTGGAATTCCCCCTCTTCCTCCTCATATTCCTGTCCTGCCCACACAAAAGACTGTATTCACCCGCAGCAGCACTCCAGTTGTATGAGTTGACCCACTACATCTCCATGATCCCAAAGAAATTGTGGCTCTGCAGCTACATGTAGACCACTAATTTGCCCTCTTTGCTCCCCATGCTGCATACATCAGAGATGTGAAGAATGAAGAAACTAGAAAGTGATCTCTAGCAGGCACAAGTCAAATTAGTTTGGAAATACAAGGAGAAATGTTTCTTGGCTACACTGTGTCTCAGAGGCTGCTGGAAATTGAGATGACATCTTTTCTAAGGTGTCATAAACTCTGAGACTCCTCTAGCATGCTGCGAACTTCATTCACAGAAAGAATCACTCTCACAAAAGGAATATAATCTTTTCTTGGAGAATACCAATAAAGGAAACCTCACATACTCTAGTCCAAATATACCCTGAATGAGACCATTACTTCATAGGACAACATGCAATTGCACCCTACCTACTGCTTTATATAATTCCTTGCAACTATTTTGCTGTGATAGACAAATACATGTGAAGAGAATGAGATAGCCTATACAATTTTCTGAAAGAAAATAATGATAATTTAAAAAAATCACCAATCAAATCTTCTCCATCAAAAATTCCCCCCCCACACACACAGAAAACCTGAAGTAGTTTAGATGGAAAATGATAGCTTTTTTCATTATGTAACACTCCTACAACCACTGCTTCTTCCAGTTCCAAAGGGACCAATTAAAGAGGCAACGGCAGTGCTTGAATTTGTACATTTTCCCATTACCTGAACTATCATCTGGAAACACTGACCCAGGATGACTACTTCCATATTACTCCTCTATGAGAGGGGTCTTTTCTGTTTTGAGTGGTTTGACTCAGAGGTTGTCAAACGTATTTTTCTGAGAATGAGAAACTTTTTGGTGATTCACTGAAAAAATAGGGGAGTTCAGAATAAAGCAGATACATAAGAGAGATGCATTTTGCTGGAGGAGAAGGGAAAACAAAAAAGTACCTAAGGGGAGATTCTACATGACTTCTTCAGAAGTGCCAGTAAAAAGCTCACTGGCAACTTTTCCATTAAACACAGACACTGAAACATCATGTTAAATTTATAATGATTACTGTTTCTACATGAAAATTTTCTGCTGTTCTGTTGAAAGTGTGAAATCCAGGGACAGAGTACTTTTTATTTATATTTTTTAGTATTCATCTACTTTTTCCATTTTTCAATCTTTATTAAAATAATAATTTAATTAAAAAGCAGGAGCCTTGATGCAGATAGAAAAAAAAATCAGGCTAACTTCTCATATAGCACTATACAGATAGAAGTAGACTATTATTACCACAAGATCTTTACATCATGAAAACATGATGTCATCATGTACTTAAGGGATTCTTAAGTAGAATATTCTTCTATTTGTTTTCTTCTGATTTTTCAACCCATTCACTTTATAAATTGTCACTGACTCTACTCCCAATTGAGATTACCACAATCTTCCACTTCTCCTCAGTGCGAATTATCCTGTATGAGCAAAGCTACCCCTTGAAGATGGTAAGTTTTCAAAGAGCTAAATTCAGATTTTGGTAGTATTTACTATAACGTTACCTTCCTCACTTAAAAATTCAGTGTAAGGTCTTGACTTCCAAAAGTTGTACTAGGTTTGGCTCTGAATCAAACCTACTACTAAAACAGGTTATCCAGAGAAACTGTGAATGTCCCATCCCTGGATGCAGTAAAGGCTGGGTTGAATGGAGCTATGAGCAACCTGGTCTAGAGAAGGTGTCCCTGCACATGGCAGAGAAGTTAGAACTAAATAATCTTTGAAATTAAAGATTCTGTCTTTAATTTTTAAGAAATTAAATTAGTTTCCCCAAGTCAAGCCCATTTTGCCTGTGACAGCAATTGCTGAGTGATCTTCTTGCTCATACTTTGATCCAGAACTTTTTTGTCACATTTTCTCCTGCCTATGCTGTTGGGGAGGGGGAGTGAGAGAGTATCTTGGCAGTCACCTGGCATCTAACCAGAGTTCAAACCACCACACCAGCTCAAATGGTCATCTCAAAAAACTTTGAAAATTGCCAGAAACTCCCGGCACTCTGGAGTATACCCATCTGTCAACATTTTTTTGGCAAGAGCTCATATGATTTCCCTCTTTAGATGCAGTTTCTAAAATGACGGAGGGACTAATACTGCAGTACCAACAGCACACTATCAGTATAAATGTACACAAAGCATACACAACATACATATATTCTCTTCTGCTTTTTCTGTGATAGTAGCTTCTCTTCCATAGGAATGGTAAGCACACAAAGGCAGTGCAAAGAAAAGCAGAACATTTTTCCTTTGCTTTGTGCCTTGAATTATTCATTCAGAAGCTTCCTGAATTTGTTCCAAATAATTCCTCTGTGTTACAGGACTTTAAAAAACATTTCTTGGCACCTTAATAAAACTGAACAAAACTTTTAACCTGAAGAAACTTTTGTCATGTTTTTAAACATTATTCCTAATTTTGGGACTACTTCTGTATATACATACCTAAAATCCTTGTTTAACAAATAGCTGTGGAAAGAAAACAGTAGATTAAAGTCTCTTAGTCTAGACTAGAGAGATTAGTAGATTTAGTAGACTAGAATCTCTTTCTCTTTACATTCTCTGTGGCCGAAGGAATTTTATTTCATCCCTAACATGGCCACAGACTGCCAATGGAAAAGTATGCACTGCATGACAGTATGGTGCAGAGATCTCAAGATCTGCTCAACATGAGATTGTTTAAATATAAGAGGTCCTTCAGCTCTACTACCATCATGTTCCTCTTGTAGGTGAACTTGCTTAGAAATGAGCAGGTTGAAAAAAGCTCATTACCCAGGCAGAGCTGTCTTCTTACACAGCTTCCTATGTCTAGTACTTTTGATAATCCATTGAGATCAGCCTCTATGATCTGCATTACTCATATTTTCCCCTTCTTCTTTGATCATTTTCAGGAGTTAATTAAACCAAGGTTTAGCACTACCCCAGTGCTAAAAGGAGTCTGCAAAGCAGAGCTGAGAACCACACATTCAGTAATAACACTGTCATTGAATGTAACATTAAAATGTCTAAAATCAGCACCATGTATTTCCTCTGGAACTGTCTATGTTCAGATAGCGGAGACAAACATGAATTATTTAGTACATAATATCAATTTCCTGTTCTACTATTGTTTCCTAGTATCTGATCATCAGGTTGCTACATAAAATACGAATCACAGCATTTCACACCTAGTATCTCTGACAGATCCCATTCATTGGATGGATTCACTACTTAGAATCATAGAATCATTGACATTGGAAAAGACCTCTAGGATCATCAAATCCAACAACCTAGCACTATGATGTTCATCATTAAACCATGTCCTCAAGTGCCACATTCACATGCCTTTTGAACACTTTCATGGTGATTCCACCTCTTTCCTGGGTAGACTGTTCCAGTGCCTGACCACCCTTTCAGTGAAAAAAATTTTCCTACTATCCAGACTGAACTTCCCCTGCTGCAGCTTGAGGCCATTTCCTCTTATCCTGTCATTTGTTACCTGGGAGAACAGACCAACTCCCACTTGGCTACAACCTCCTTTCAGGTAGTTGCAGAAAGTTATCAGGTCCTCCCTGGGCCTACTTCCACCCATACCTTTTTCTACCATTTCCTCTATACACGTAGACAGCTACTGGCAGTGATCTCATATCAGAAAGCCCAAAACCAGCCTCCATGCAAAAACTTCTATTTAATGAAGGAGTCAATCTGTCTCATGTTTACCAGCCTGGGTAGCCATTCATGAGCCAGCCTGGAAAGAAACCTCTAAAAATCCATAAAAAAAAGAAATCTCTAAACCCGTAACTGTCTGTGCCAAAGGAATTCTGTAGTTCACTGTTGTTTCTATTCTAGCAACTTAGGCATACATAAGGTTTACTATCCCAACAATGCAATTTCTAGAAGGCAAATAACTATTGGAAACCATGAGAGACAGATATGAGATGACTGCTAGGTTTCTTCCTTTCTTTATTACACTTCCTTTTTCACAAATTTTTGTTCCAGCACTGGGCAAAACATGATAAATATTCTTAGCTGAGCTCTTTTCCTTTTGCAGTCACATATCAGAATACAGCAAAGGCTGCCTGCACCTAGTGAAATTCTTCTTCAGGTGCTAATAGATGTAGTGGCAGGCATCTTACATCAGTTCCCATATCTGATACTCATTGACTCTGACATCTTAGTTAAGTTGTTTGCTGTGTAATGTGTCAGGGTCTTTGCTATGCATGACTAGTTGCACTGATTTTACTTAAGACTGTTTTAGAAATGACTTATTGTTTGAATATTATTATTTTAAGTTAGTATTTTTATGGCAGCTACTGTAGAATATTTTCTTTTCAAGTTTACACAGATATCTCTGAACTGACTCATCAAAAAAGCCTCTGAGCTATGAATGATTTAGTCTTGTGCCCTTTGTGATCCTAAACTTAATTTTTTTGGTTTTCTTTTGCTTATTCCTAATTTTAATCTCCACCTACAAACACTCACCACTTCTTTCTGGTGCTATTGCTCAGTTTATGCTCTGCTGGCACATTTGCTATGTTGGTGATGTCTTCTAGCCCCTCCACTGTTGTCAGAACACTCTACCTGATCTGTTGCTGCAGACCTACAGGGAGAGCAGGAGTGGTTCTCCTGGTAAAAGAAGTTGACACCCCTCAGCCTTCACCATTGAAGGACTCTGTTTTCTTGCTGCCCTTCTACTTCAGCACTGCAGCCACTTTATTTGGCAAAACTCATCCTTCACCTGCACAGCCACCCTGCAAACAACAGCACAATCTCCCCCACGCTGGTCACAGTGAGGCCCCATGTTGCTTAAAGGTCTACAGCCCCATGCCTGGAGGCCTGCATCCTCCCTTGAGAGGCCCATCCAGGATGATGTCTCTGACGTGCCAGGGAGTTTCTCCAGTGGATGCTGGGAACTGTGGTTCATGGAGCATCACCACAATCACTGAACATACATACACTGCTTTCAGAAGGTCTTCTGACAAACTGCTACATCTGCTGCCAACTTCTGTTAAAAATCATTATTCTAAGAACATCACATATCTCAACCACCTCCTCCTCAACACAATTTCTGTGGATCTTTGCTCAACACTGTAGGTTTAATCTGTGCTTCCTTTCATATATGCTAGTACCACTCAGAGTTCTGCATATGAAATCCATACACAGTGCTTTGTCTCCCCACATTATAATATTCTTTGAATGTGGCATTAGTTCCATAAAGTACAAAGTTTTTTTCTTTCCCTTAAGAATCTTCTCTTTGCTTTCAGAACTAATATCACATATACATAGTTGGTTCTACCAGGTCTGTGACAAAACACATAAAAGATGTCTCTTTTTGGATCAACTGTGATCCCACCCTAGAAAAATAATTTTCAGGACAAAGATTGCAGTTTTCTTAGACTTTTCATTACTTGAAGTTTCATGCTGCCACTGTAATAATCTGGCACATTTTCATTCACCTTTACCATAAATCTGATAAAAATCTTTCTATTGAATTAAAAACTCAGAAGAAGGGAAATTAGCATCCTCCTTTTTTTAGAACAGGAGGATGTCTGTTTGTTTGATTTTTTTTTGCAATTATTTTCATAATTGCAAGTGATCATACTCTTTTCAGTCATTTCTATAAAAAGTTGTTCAGAAACATCACTGTTCAGAGGGCACTGGGGATAAAAATGTTTATCAACAGGACTCAACCCTTCAGTTTTCTGGATCTGAAATTCATTCTAATAAATACCACATTCATTGCTGTCAGTTTTTTAGCTTTCTTATGACATTCTATGTCTTGTCTAAAACTGAAAATGTTCAAATCACAGCCCCTGGAAACATCCTAAAACATTACAGGATGCATGTGATAAGAAAGCATTTTTTCCACCTTTTTTTCCTTTCTCTGCATTTTGACAAGAAAAAAAGTTGATTTTTTTTCCCTTACATTTACTGTCTCTGCTTTTTTGCATTCTCCTGGTGCTCATAGAAATTCTGCAGTCAGAGAGACATGTAAATGGATTAACACTTGAAGCATTGTGGGATTCTGCTGCACTGAAGCTTCTGTGGGAAACTATAAGTCAGCAATGAAGTCTCAGGTAAAAGCATCAAGTCAGGTAGCCAATTCAGTTAACTATCTCCAAATTCATCTCAGTCTCTCTACTGAGTGCTGAGTGACACTAAGCAGAAGGTAGGTCTAACTGTCTAGGTATCAGCATTTCAATTCTATCTATGTGTATGGTGAGTTTAATAGTAATGTTAGTTTTTCCCATTTTAAAACTGAGACACAAAACCAGTCTTTTATAACAGTATTGCTATGCAATATTATTTGCAACTGAATTTCAAATGTATTAAATTGACTTTAAAAATAAGAGAGTCAAAGGATGATCCTTCACAGCACAATGCCTTTCAAAGCACAAAGTGGTAATTCTAGCATTTCACTAATATATTTCCTTAAAGAAAGAGTATTTTTTATTTGCATGATTCAGAAAAGTCCAGCATTCAGGAAGGAAACCCAACCCACCAGAAAACTTGACACACATGATAAGAGACAAAAGAGCTATTAACAATTAATTTCAGAGAATATGTGAACATTTGTGTATTAACTCCTCTAATTCCTAACATTAATCCTGCCTACCTTTATATATGTGTATTTTTAGGAACCATAGGTGGTTCGGACTGGTTTTAAATGTCCAGGTTTGCTCTCAGCACACAAACTGTTCTGATTTCAGACAGAGCTGCTAAATCACAGTGTCTACAGAATGGCACTCATAACTGTGGTGGGTAATCCTCCACAGATTGCCATGGCCAGCCTGGATGACATCACTTCTGATGCCCAGCCCTCCTTCTCAGAGGAGGAGTCAGAGGAGGAGACTGATGTTTGATCCCCGCCCCTTCTCTCTCTCTTTGCTGGTGTATTAGAGCAAGGAGTTGACTGTCAGTTTAGGTTTGAGTACCACCCATTGTTCTGGAAGATTCTGTATCATTCGATGCCCTACTGGTTCAAGTCATGTATACCCTCCCCTCTGTTGTTCCAATTGGTTGGTTTACCCTCAGCTCCTCCCCTTACCCCTTCCCCTATTGGTTGTACACCCTTTCTCCTCCCCCTTCCCTCCTCCCTTAAAAGCTGATGAAAGCCTGAGCTCTGGGGGAGTCTCTCTTAGGATTTCTTCTGCCTGGATCCCTGTTCTCTGAATAAAGGAGCGAGCGAGGCAACCCCGCTCCCTAGCCCTTTATCTTCTGCGTTGGCTCCTGTCTTCATCAGCGTCTCGGTGTCTGACTCCAGCTGAGCAGGAACACCTCTGAGCGAAATACCTGCTCTTCGTCTAGAGCGGCAAAGTGCCCTCGGCAAAGATTCCTGGCGTCAGGGCGGAGCACGGCCAAGACGCCCGGAGCCAACTTACTACACATAACACTTCGATTTATAGCATATTTATAGTGCTTTCTGATAAACAGAGGGTGAACAGAAGTCAACTCATCCTTATTCAACCTGGTATAGGAGAGAAAAGGAACTACCCATTGCTAAAGAATTGTAGATATCAAGCCATTTGCCTTGTGTAGTGAGGATCCAGAAAGGAGCTCAAATACATTAATACTCTCCACGC
Source organism: Amblyornis subalaris (assembly GCA_018881555.1). Classification (NCBI taxonomy): domain Eukaryota; kingdom Metazoa; phylum Chordata; class Aves; order Passeriformes; family Ptilonorhynchidae; genus Amblyornis; species Amblyornis subalaris. Next base: position 1,639,856 of record JACAXG010000144.1, on the reverse strand, counting down.
TTCATTATTCTGCTTGGACCTTTTCCAGGAGCAGTTTCAACTTTGGTAAAATGCTTATTCTGAGTCATAGCAGGATGTAGCTTCATGAAGCATTCAAAGATCACTCTATCAGCTTTGGTAAGCATTAGCGTTACTGCACCTCCAAGGTGCTAAATTAATATCTGCAGGATGACAGAGATATTGCAGAGGTTTCTGCTGAAGCTGAAAGTCAGCCTAATGCAAATCCCTAAAAAGATAAAATAAAAAATTGTCATGCTTTGGGAAGCAACTACATATCTGGGTTTGCAAACTGCTCAGCAGAAGATTGGTAAGTGTGTAGTGTACCCAGATCCTCAGTCTCAGGAATGGGAGGGATAGAAGCCTGCTGAGGGATGGAACACTTGAGCAGCCTTCTCATTTCATTTACAAAGAAGAAGAGGTGAAGGTGAGCACTTAGCAGGAGGGTAAGGGAGGGCCTGGGAGAGAGGGGTGCGATTGACACAGCCCCAAAGCTCAACCCCCGTCTTCCATGCAGCTTTTCCCTGAGATCCAAAAAAAGGTGAGCTGACTCAGAAACCCCTTCTCCTAACAGATGTAAGGCATGAATTATTAGTGGTAGGTGAACCCTTTATAGTCTAACCAAAGCCTTTGACTGGGACTGCTGAGCCTCCAGAGACCTAGCTCCCTCTGAGATAGCTTTCCTGCTGAATACAAGAGGAAGATATCATTTTATACTGCACAGTATGCTGTGGGAATACATTTATATCACTGTGCACGGAGATTCACAGTAAAAACTGTTGCCAGGATGAATGAGGTGCATGACCTCTCTCTCACCATGTTATCCATAACACCTTAAAACTCAGAACTACATTTACATGTTTCTTCCTATACAGTAAGGCATTCCTTTTCAATACCACTTGTAAAAGATCTTTTGCTAAGGGCTGTCAATAATATTTGATTATTGATACACTGCTAATTCTTCTTTTTACCTGCAAGCAAAGGTAATGTTTTAACTGAGGTTAGAATAATTTTGAACAAATCTTGGATCCTTTTGTTCCTCAATAGCAGCAAAGTCTCAGCCAACAGAAATGACCACACCTCATTCGGATGAGCTGCAACAATTTAAACTACCTGGGAGTTTGGCTCATAATTCAAGAGGTCACTGTCAGGAGGAAAGAGCTAATAATTAAACTGAGAGTCATAAAAATTAAAGTTCTTTTATTTATTGATAAATCATTTTTATAGCAAAATCGAGAAAAGGTCAGCACTAATACGTCAAAATGCAATTCTCCTCTACGTAATTCCCCCGGTGTTCACTAACTTCTAAACAACATGGATGGAGACCTGAAGTCTCTCTTATTTGATGTTGTAGCTTTACATCCACAAAAACTATCAGCTACAAATCCAATCAGTACCTTAAACTTAAATGAACTCACTCTCGTGAAATTCTGAGCTTTGTCACTTGATAAACTCTTTAAACATTTCCAGGAACAAGAAAGAAAATAAAGTCATGATGTGTTGTTTTTCTTAGCAAATTTATTTTGCTAGATTTAACTTCGCTAGTACTCAAAAAATCAGTATTTTCTCAAGTAATTTTTCAGTTCACAGACAACAAAATCCCAGTTAATCTTCCCTTCACTGTTGCCCATTTTTGTCATTATCATCGGTTTTGTTGGTTTCATTACCTTCAGAGTGTTTCTTGAAAATAAAATAAAAGTAGAGGTTTAAATTCCATTTCTGCTTTGAATATTATGCAGATTTCGTGGGAACACACAGGCATGGAAATGTGTGAGCCAGACTCAAAAGTATAATAAAATTATCCCAAGAATAATCAATCCAAAAAAAAAGGGGATGCTCAACTGCAAACATACTGGTTTACAAGCAAATTGATTGATTGTGTCAGTTGTGTGTAGGTGTCATTGATTAATTTAAGTCATCTTTAATTTAGCCTATTCTATAGGAATTTGTGCTTTTATTAGTTTTTTGTATTGCTCCCCTATACAAGTTCTAAAGAAATTTCACTCTGTACAAAGGAAGAGAAGAAATCTTGTGCAGATCACAGACATTTTTCTTGTCGATTTCAGAAATACCGTAGGAGGAGATGGGTGCTAAGTGCAGCAGGTATCCCTTCTTTACCTTAAGACGTTAGATAGGGATGACAACATAGAAAAGCATTTTACAAAATGAAAGTGTTAGACATCATCTTCCTCCAAGGGCCTGGACTGACTTTCAGGTAATATCAACACATATTAAAAAACGCTTACAAATGTTATAATAAAAAAAGTTTTGTTTTTTGATGTTTCTTGGAATGAGTGATCAGGAACAAAGAGACCCAAAGTCCAATTGTTGTAATACCTGGTCCATACTCTCAGAAGCGTACAAACTCTTAATCTGTTACCTGGAGTATCAGGATAAATGTACAGTGAGAGGACAAGAGGAAATTGCCTTAAGCTGAGACAGGGGAGATTCAGATTAGGTATTAGGAACACAATTTTTCACTGTTAGGGTGGTCAGGCATTGAAATGGGTTGGCCAGGGAGGTGGTGGAGCCACTGGAGGTGTTCAAAGTGCATCTGGATCTGGTGCTGGGTGATGCGGTTTGGAGGTTTAGGGATTGCAGTGGCAGTGCTGAGTGGATGGTTGGACTGGGTGACCTTAAAGTTCTCTTCTAGTCTTGATGATTCAGTATACATTCTCACAGAATTTGAAACACTTTTCTGTTGTACTGTATTTAGTATTTGGTTTATAAACTTTCTCCCCCCACTACCCCAATTAGAGGGTTGTAGGTACTTGTGCTGGTTTGACTGTAAACCAGCAGGGGAAATTAAGCCCACACAAAGTACCTTGAGAGATTTTAGGTCAAGATTACAATTTTAATAAAAAGGTTAAAATAAATGCAGGAATACAGAAACACCAGCCTAAACAAACCAACAGAGTCACGGTACAACCTGACACCCTGTTGACCAGGGTGGTAGCTGGGTAGTCCAGTTAGGCACTGGTCCTGCAGGAAGGTCTGGTCCGGAGACCTCTGGGCTTCCAGTGGTCTGATAGTCCAGTGGTCCAGTGGAGTGGAGTCCAGTCGAGTGCAGTAGTCCTGAGTCCAGTCCACAGAAGTAGTCCTGAATCCAGTCAAGTCCAGTCAAGAGGAGTGTCGAGTCCAGTCCAGAGGAGTGGAGTGATTTGTCCCATCTCAAAACCTTGCTTTTATGTTGTGTTTCTTGGCTGGTACCTCCCCCAGGGGCAGGGACTTCCACAATGGGAGAGGATTTTCCCGACATTTTATTGGTTGCTTCGACAATGAGCTCACATGAGGCTCTTGAAGGAGTGCATGGTTTCTGACATTCTATTCTTATCAAGTCCAGTAATGAGCCATTAATCAAGATAATTCCCTCAGAGTGGTTCTGAAGTTCTATTGGTCCATGCTTATCAAGCCCAGTGATGGGCCATTAATCAAGATAATCTACTTAGGACGTGTGGTGCAATGGGCCATTAGCTGAGATGATCTAATCAGAGTGGGCGGTGCTTGCTGTCGGCTGGAGTGCTTATCTCAGTTGAGATTAGGAGTACCTCAGAGACCAGGTGTGTAACTGTGAACTATCCAGGTTATGCGAGTGATAATAGAATATATGGTTAACCCAGGACAGTACTTTAAATGAAATTAAACATTTATTCTTCAAGCTCCTACAACATCTTATGTTTGAAACAAACACTTTTTTTTTAAGTCTTCTTAATGTAGTAATTCTTAACAGATCTAAATGTAGTTGTGTTGTTTGCAACGTAGTTTTCAAATGTTAAGTGAGATGTGCCAACTGTACCCTAATGCAGGCTGTGTCCGTGTACTGAAATGAATAATTAGTTGTCACTTAATGCAAAAGTGCTTTGTCTATCACTGAATGCCTCACAGGTTATTCAGAGTTCACAGTTAACCACAGTTAAAAATGCTAGAGTATATCAAACATCAATCCTCTAGTCTTACTGCTACAAAATAGAGAGCAAGCAAAAAGGCCCCAGCATTAATTGAAGAATGGCTTGCAATGTAAGTTACAGATGGGCTTATTTTAGGCCTTACTCGGCTGCTTGGCTGCCTCTCAAGAATAGTTGCACAATAGATCTATGATCCTTATCCATGTACCTGAAGCAAGCTGGTGCAGAGGAAGAGATGTGCAGCCTCGGTGGCTGGGAAGTTAGAGCTAATGGCTTTTTAGTTCTATTTCCAGATCCATTGTTAATTCATTCTTCTACAAGGTTTTTTTGATGCTATGAAATGAGTATCAGTGACAATAATCACAAGGACATTCACTGAGTATACAGATATACTCATTCCCTGTTTAAACTAGGAGAAATAGGCAGCATAGGTTTTGAGTTGGTTGGGTGAGATCTGTCAGACATTTGTGAAGGAAGTATTTGGCTATCAGGATGCATATCATGAGTTAATTCTGGTAATACGCTACAGTGGGTTTGAAGATGGAAGACTAGTGTAGCTATTCAATTTAGGATGCACTACATTTTTGGTCACTTCTGTTCAAGAAAAATAACAGTATCACACTTTGTACCCATTTAGCTAAATCTGTTAAATTAAACAGTAGCAAGGTACACTTGAGCTCAAATAACAATGTGCATCTACTGAACTGATCCAGATGTAGCCTGACCGGTATGATCTCTGCAACTAAAGTATTCATGAGTTGTGTTAATGTCCATTCCAGTTTTCTACCCATAAAACTTCTTTAGTTTCCTCACCTCCTAGCTTGTCTGCTTATCCACAGTCAGAACTTTAGTAACACTTTTGCTCCATTGCATGCTGTACTGGTTTTGGCTGTACACTTTCTTCACAGTGTCAAGTATGGGACTGTGTTTTGGGTTTGCACTGAACACACAGTTGGATAATATAGATATTTTTTTTTTATTGCTGAGCAGGGCTTACACAGAGCCAAGGCCTTTTCTGCTTTTTGTACTGCCAAGCTGGCGAGGAAGTTGGGGATGCATGGAAGGATGGAAGGAGACACAGCCAGGACAGGTGGCCCAAACTGACCCCAGGGATATTCCAGACCATTTGACATTTCAAGGTGGGTGCAAGAAGGAGAAAGGAGAGCATGGTTGGAGTGATGATGTTTGTCCTCCCAAGTCACCATGAGGCATGACGGGGCCCTGCTGTTCTGGTGCTGCGAAACGCCTGCCTGCCCCATGGGAAGCAGTGAACGAGTTCTTTGCTTTTTTTTGCTTGTGTGTGTGGCTTTTGCATTCTCTATTAAACTGTCTTTATCTCAACCTATGAGTTTTCCATCTTTAACCCTTCTGATTCTTTCCCCAGTCCATCTCGCTGGTGGTGGAGCAAGCAGTGGTTCTGTGTGGTGCTTGGGTGCCAGATGGGATGAAATGTCTTGGTTGCTGAGGAATGCATGTCTAGGTTGCTTAGGAATTAAAGATGCCATAATGATTGAAATGAAAACATGTAAATTAAGGTGAGGGAAGATGTTTGGTGTCAGCATAAGATAGGCTGGATCTTACCATGTTGTTTCATGGAACTAGCTATGGGCAGCAGCTGCCTGGCTTGCGCTGAATTACACTGGAAAATCCTAATTTCCCATGACCAAAAGGCAAAAGAAAAACACTATGGTCAAGACTAGATGAAGCTTTCAATTTTTTTACATCAACATAAAATACAGTTTTATATGATTCCTTGATTGAATTTTCTTGACAGCTTGAAAAATGTGAAGTGTCAAACTAATATATATGTGGCACTTTTTGTCTGTTTTGTTGGTTGCTTTTTGTGGGGTGGGACAGAGTTGTTTCCTTTTATGAAAAGAGAAGTTTCTAAAATGCTTTCACTTATCTTTATTTTCTACTTTAAGCCACATTTTTTTGAGAAAAAATACTCTAAAAGAGGTTTCTCTCATGTGTCTAAGTGTGTAGAGGAGTTATTTATTAATGCCCAGGCACACTGAAAAGTGGAAAAAAACTCTTCTAACGCAGGTGAAATGAATACATATGAAATGTTTGGTTTAGCCTTAAACTTCATCCATTATTTTTTTCTAGCACATATCCCAACAACCCTACAATATTTAAAGATACAGCCATCTTCCCATAATTTATGTCATAAGCAACTTCTGAGATATTGCTAACAACTCCTCAAGATTGTAACACATGTGAAAATATGCTCATGGGAGCTAGTTGCTGTTGAGTCATGAAGGTTTTTATAAAGAGCTTGTGCTCCCTACATAAATGTGAACAGATACTTGGACAACAATTTGTTCCTGTTTATTTTTGTTTGTGCTCTTTCAGATTTCTGGTAATTTTTTCAATTGTCATCTATGAACAGCTGAAAATATAGGTACTTAAAGGTGTCTCACTTGTCTTGCATCAATATATTTTTTCATATATGCCAAATGTTTTATAATCATCATCCTTCTAAAGAGATCAGGTGTTTTATATTCTGTATGTTTTAAATTACAGTTAGAATATACTGTCTCTTCCAATGAATCTGCTGGCAAAATTTAATTCTTTGAAAGAACTGATGCTTATAGTTGTTTTAGAGAGACTTCTGCAACTAATGCACTTTCTCTTGGTTAAATTAAAAAAGAAGAAATACAGAAAAGACATTTTAAGAATTCTGCTCTCAGAATATGGACATTTGTTCTTTTAAAATGCATCACAGGAGACTCAAAGGAGTGAAATGTGAACCTTTACGTTGCTTAATGACAAAGATGACATTTTCAGTCTTTAGGTAAAGCCTGCCTTCCTCAAGAAGGACATAATTAACACAAAAAACTATTTGCCATTGTTACACCTGTCACCTTTCCTCTGCAATGAATACTATCTCAGGACACAAAAACTTCATTTTAAATGTATACTACAATGAGGGACAGATAGCAGCTGTTTATTCAAGCAGAGACCTGGAATGAATTACTCCAGCAAATATCAGCATTTTCCAAAGAATGGATTCATACTAATATTAGAGAGATAGAAACCCCTGGACATTATAAATACATTATCAAACCATTACAGTATCTTTCATTAACAAGAGTTTGGGTTTTGGTTTTTTGGGTTTCTTTTTTTCCTGTCATAGTCAGGTTAAGGCAAAACTCAGTGTCTTTATTTAAATCCAGAGCTATGTCATCTCATAATTAGTACCACAGTCCACAGAGTGTCTATGTGCTTGGTTTTACAAATCTGTATTTAACTAATTAGATTTGTAGTGCCAAAATCATCAGTAAAAACTTGGACTCTGGTTCTTCTTTAACAGTGGTAGACTACAGCAGAAAGGTGCTGTGGATTTAGTTTCCTACAGATTTATCTTAATGCCTCACTTTCCTCGGAAGTACACAGTGACAGGAAGAGAGGCAGAACTCTATACAGAAACTTTGAGAAAGTAAGGTACTGAACATATTTTGTACTTAAAATCAATGAATAACAGTCCAATTTCGGTCCTCATAGTTAAAATTTATGAAAGTGCACTATTTTTTTTCCTTCTTTCCATAACTGAGAGACTTGCAGCCTCTGCAGTATATTAGTAATAATATGTATTTGGTTTATGATTTTTTTCCTAAATAATGCTCTTTATGTAAGACTTAATTAGATCTCTTGGCCATAGCATGATCATCTTTGGCCATGAGATTTAAGATTATACAAAGTGAAGCATGTCTTACCTATATATTAATGCTTTTATTTTTATGTTATTCCTTGAAAAATTACACTAAATGTAAGCTTAATAAATTGCTTAAATTGCGAATAGCTCTATTGCGTTCAGTAGGATTACTCAAATGCTTCAGGTTAAGCGTGTTACTCTGTGTTTTGTGAAAACCAAGCACAAGCTGCAGGTTGTTATTCTCTTAAAGCAATGATCCTCATACTCTTACTCAGATAGGTGCAAGGGTCTTCAGCTACATCTACCCTGGAATAAGTTATGCTTGTCCAAAGTTGCATTTTTGTTAAGCTACGGATCTACCTTCTCCTTTGACTTCAACTGTGCAAGTTTAAAGAAGTTATTGCTGGCAATGGCAACCTACCCAAGAATTCCCTGCTTCTGCCACTCAGATGAGCTTTCTCCAGCTTTTTAAATTCAGTGGGATGCAACTCACTCAGGTCAGACTGAAAAACTGAGCATAGCAAAATAAACTCTTTTCCTACATATGTTGATAGTCAGTGGTGAGTGACTGCTCACACCAACAAAGGGGTTGACAGTTCTCAAAGAAGGAGAATCCTGGTAAAGGTTCCCAGAGGGCTCCCAACCAAACGAAGGATATCAGAAACACCCTGGAGATCAAGTTTGCTGTTAGGCACAACCACAGTCCTATAGAGGATGTATACTATCACATTATGGTCTAACTCAGAGCTATGGCCTCTGAAAACTAAATACCAAAACATGCATGCTTAGTGTGCTGCAAATCCCAGCTGGCCGCACTACCTTCCTCCAAGCTGGGCCAGGTCAATTGGCTTTGCACTTACTTTATGTCTAAACATCTGGAGACAGAGATGTGACAGTAGGGGTCTGATCTGTGGTATCAAACTATCAGAACGGACAGAAAGAATCCCCCTGTTCTTGTCAAGGTGCGTTTTTGTCTGCCATGCCTGAGCAGGCTGCTCTCACTAATTATTTGAATCTCCAAAGCACCAGGTCATACATTAGCAATGCAAGCACTTCTACATCAGCATTAAGGAGAGTGAAAGGCATTTTTTACAGTAAACAGTGGAGTTAAACACAGCCTTGAAAGCAAACATAAGTTAGCTTTCAACAGCCAAAATCTTGCCCACTGAATAACTTCTTATATCTACGAAAAATTTTTGTGAAATGGTCTTTCCAATTTGGGAATGCTTTGTGCTCATTTATACAAATGTCAATTGCCACGACGAGAGTTGGTAACTGCCACGGCCTTCCAGAAGCGTCACTAGGAAGACCGCTCCAAGCGTCAGCCGAGACAGCCCTCAGGTCAGATGTGAAGTGCGGCCCACAGAAGTAAAGAGAACGAAACGGGTCTTTTGTATGGAGCTACTTTAATAGTAGAGGGTCAGGAACGAAAGACAAAATGGAGCTGAGGGTCAGGGCAGTTATAGGGCAACCGAGGGGCGGAGAGAACACACCGACCAATCATCTGAGGGTCAGGGGACAGAACAGGAGCAGAGCAAGGAGGGTAGTCCAATAGGGTTAAAGGGAAGGAGGGGCTTAGGGGGAAGAGCCAATGGGGGGTACAACCGAACAGAAATTTCCAGAACAATACCCATATATGTAACAACCCGGGCGGGGTTAAAAACCCCACCCTCGGGGGAGGAACCTTGAGAGTGGCAGGGGTAGTTCAGACCCTTGAGACCACCCACCATTGGGGCTGGGTCGAGTTTCTTCTTTGAACTACCGCCACAGTCAATGACTGCACAATATTTAAGGTAGTACAAAAATCTGCTCAAAATGTTTCATATTCATATCAGGACAGCTAGGGAGGACCTTTGACCATTTCAAAATTTCTGGTAGCGGAAACACCACAAATACTAAGGAAGCTGGCCTCCAAAACAACAACAGTTGACTTACAATGTTCCTGGGTAACATCAGGGAAACAGGAAAAGACTATAACCATGATTTTAACATAGAAAAACTCCATTAATTAGGTAATATAACATTGTAGCCCTAGATTATGTAATTGATTGGGTTGAAACATTCTCAAACTGGGATAAGAATAGGGTGATACCTATAAAGTTAAGTAACCATTGAGAATGTTAAGAGTGTGTGTGATGGAGAGTTGGAATCTTAATGGAACTGTTAACATGGAAGTGAACTATCATTCAAACAATATTGTTAGTACCAAGTGCACTGGGGTATACTTAGCCAAGTGTACAGCACCACTTGGTGTATTTTAGCACTTTTTTTAAGGCATTACCTTAGACATCAGCCAAAAACTGTTCTGTTGAACCAAACAAGTCTGAAAGACTGAAAAGGAGACAGTGCCACTAATAAGGGTTTGAATGTTGTTTCTTGTATTTCAGTACATTAAAATGTAAAGGGTGTCCACAACTCTAAATAGGAACAGCCAACCTGCTAAGATATAAGGACATATTTAAAGTGCTTTGATAAAGTAATAAAATTTTGACGATACAGAGTATGCATCCGAGAATAACCATTTCTAAAATGTCATATATGGTCCAGAACCAACATAATTAAACTACTACTTAAAATCAAGGTAATGTTTAAGTACTTTGCTGAGCTGTGGCTGGCAAGAAGAGTATAAAAATTAAAGTGATGATTTTAGTATCAATGTACTGGTATTGCAATCTCAATCACCAAAATCTAAAAGGTTAAAGCAAATGTAATTTCTGTACAGTTTAAATTACTCAAATGAAAAGCTGGGTTTCTAAACTTCTAGTGTTTATCTCATTGGCTTGTCATTATTCATATGTCAAGGAAACTGAAAGGTTCAGTAGGTCTGTTAAAAACAAGTAAATAAAAAGTGAAATTAACTCAACTGAGAATAGAAAAACTATGTATTTTCGTTTATTAAGATGTCATAACTTCCTTAGGATTTCAGAGCTCAATTGTGATCAATCTAATATCTTTTAGGATATAAATTGAAAAAAAAATATTATGTAAGTACCATTAAAATAAAGCTGAAAGAACAGGTAATAAAACCACTTTGATTTATTTTTTAACTATTTTTATTTCAAGACTAAAGTCCTTTGTTTTTTATTTGTCGTAATCCACACTGTAGTCACTATTGATGAGCCATGTATGCATATTTACTCTTCATACTGAAATGTGAACAAATGTGAATTTATAGAATTTTAGGCACTGTTCCTGCCCACTTTTGCAGTAGCAAGTATTAGACAAACGCTTAGCTGTGCATTTGAATGTAGGCATTTTCTATCTCTCAACGTGCTGTATATGAAGGGGACAAAGCATTTAGTAAAATGTCACATACAGTACAGCTGATGAAGACACTCAAGAAAGAGCTTTAGGTAAAATGAAATGTAGTCCACAACACACAAATCTGAAGAATTTCACTGGTGTAGTTATCTTTACATAGAGATGATCTAGGTCTGGATTCTACCATGTACCCTGTCAGCCCCATTCTCCCTACCAGACTGGTAGGAATACAAGAGCCTTTGAGCAAGAGCCACTGTACAGCCCATAGAGAAATGGGTGAGTGAGAGGGACACTAAAAGGGACAGAGTGTGAGTCATCAGAATTATATATAATAAAAAAAGCTATTATTTGATTTTTTACCCCCCAAATATATAACAAATTAATTTGTGTTAAGCTTGGGACTTACATCTTAAATGCATCTCTAGTGCAGAAGCATAATCAGGTACCTGTCTTCAAGCACTTCAAAAATTTTTCCAAAGTCAGTAAAGACATTCCCTCTCAGGACTTTGAAGAGAATAGCAACAAAGCCCTACAATGGGAAGAAACAGAGGAATTCAAGGTAAACTCTCATGACAGAGGTTCAAATTAGGTTTTGGACTTGAAAACTCATGTCTGGAGTTACCTCTATTATGATGAACTTCTTGGTGTTGTATGCCCAGATATATCAACAATGTTGCAAAATGTTCAAGGCCATACTGTAAGGGTGTTGAATGTCTGTGGAGATGATGCAGATAAAAAAGGAATTCCATTGCCACCTTGTTAGTCCATCGTGTGGAATGAAAAGAAAGGGGAAAAAAAATTGTACAGCGTATTTTGGTAGCCATTATTTCACTAAACCTACCCACAGGTGGAATATTGTTTAAAGTATCCAATAAAACCCAGATGGAGGACTATTCCAAAAGCAATCCTCATATGTCCTCCAGGATTAAATATTGGTTCCCAGTCTGTTTCAAGTAGTAAAATTCTCTTTCAAGCTCCTTTGCTAACAGCCTTATACTAAAAAACACCACCAGACTCTGAGAAAAGCAGTAGAAAAGTTTCCACATGCATAAGGATCAGGAGAGTGATTTTAAAAATACGCTTAGTAAAAGTAAGGGATGGAGATGAAACAGAACAGAGCCACTCTTTTAAATCACAGTTGGCCTTCTAGTGGATGTTTTCCAGTACTCACTATTACTACATCTGAAAAAAATATAAAATTAAGAAATCCAACAAAATTCATATACTGATTAAATAATTTTAAACAGGTGGGAAAGACCAATCCTGGGGAACAGGAGAATAAAAAAGTTTGTTTATCTGCTTACCTGTCTGAAAGATTAAACTCTTGGACAATTCATAGGTCTTTAGGGAGTGAGCAGACAGTTTAAACATATGTTGACTCAAAGCCAATTAATTAATTAAACTCGTGCTACATAAATAATATATTTCACTCAAACTAACAAGATGATAATGTTCTCACACATATAGTAATTCCTTTGGCTTCACAAAGCCTCAAGACATTATTTTGGGCTCAAAGCCACCTTGAAGAATTGTGTTTTCAGGAGCTCCGTGGAGTATGGGAACCCTGTGATAGACTAGAACTACATGTTGGTCTTTCTATTAATCCTGTGTGAAGTTTACATAGAGGGAAGAGTTATACTGTAAGCGCATGTTTTTCCCATTACTCTTGCTGCCATGGTTTTTCAAAACCATTTGCAATCACAAAGTAAACAACTTCCGTTTATCTTCTGTATTTCCTTTTTAGCTGCTCCTCTCCAGATTAAAAGATTCTCATGCACAAAAACGAGTGACCTGAGTTTTCATTCTCACATTTTTTTTCTCGGAAAAATATTTCCCAGCTACTAAAGATTTAATTAAAATATATATTTTATTTCTAGAAGGACTGTCTCAGGGAGTTTATTCTAGCTCCTATAGCAGTAGCAGTGGTGTTAAAAAAACCTGCATGTAAACAATTACAGTTTGAACTATAGATACAGTGAAAACATGTTTAAAAGAATTTCATGTTGTATATTAGAAAACAGCCTGAATAAATTCAAGTCATATTACTTCCCATAATTTATTTTTCCAGACTATTCAGATTTTTGCCTACAGAGCAAAAGCAAGGAAGAATAATTACAGTGAAATTAAGTGAAAAATTAAGGACCAAAATTCTCACTTGTCCATATCAACTGCCATTTAGCAGTGACTAAAATGTACAGAGCAAATTTTAAAACACACTTTTCTATAATACGAAGAAACTAAATTGTTGAAAAACCTCTATATAATTCTATATAAGGAAGTGCCACTTGAATGTATGAAACACTACCTGGAGATTAGTTTAGGCACTGTATAAGTTTTAGCCATTACAGCTACACAACTATGTGTTTTCAATCAAGTTCTGTAAATGATAAAATTTTTTCCATGGCACAATAATCTAGCAAAGGCTGTGTGAATCAGGAATTTAATTTGCTTAACATAAGAGCCAGTCAGCATTTGATTGATTCAAGATGTGGAAAGGTAGTAGAGCTCAAAAAACTGTACATGAAGTACTTGATTAAACAAGACAGGAATCACAGAGTTGATTAATATGGAGTCATAGCACCAAGACCAGTTCCAAGCCATCAGCACTGCAATATTCGGGGAAAGGACATAGATTCTTATACTCTAAAGACATCAAAGTTTTTATCATGGTACCACTGAGAAGGAATTCAATTTTCTGTTGTATTCCACATTCTGAAGTACACTTCCACAGGAAGAAAAACGAGATGTGTAACTCTTCAAGCACAGATAAATTCCTCATCTGGTAATAGCAATATTTCCATAAGCGGATATGATCCCCACAAATGGGAATGAGCACCTACCTATTATTTTCTCTTTGTTGCACATAAATGTCTAAATAAAATATTCTCCACTAAATGTTTAATGGGTTTTAGGATTATTATAGACTTTACTTTCTTCTTAGGGATCATTCTGCTTCTGTAAAATTATGAGATTTAAGAATATGCACAGAAAAATGTCCGAGGAAATTTATGCAAAATTCTTCTTAATGTTGTCTTTTAGGAGAAAGATATTTGCCTTTACATTTTCTACCTCTTGTGAAAGAGAAAGGTGGGGTAGAGTGTAAATCTCCTTACCAAATCTGAGAGAACTTCCCCACGTCCTCTCAAAGAACATATTGCCTGATAAAAAAACATTCACACAAATGTTTTATCATGGTGGCACACAATGGTGGCACCTCCTCATTTTAGGAAAAGGCTCAGAGGTGACAAGGATTAGCAGCCAGTCAGAACACCAGAGAACTGGTCGGGCCAGCATGACCATTAGCACCATGAGCAGAGCATATAGTAGTAAGTTTTCAAGGATCAGAATTCACCTAAGCACATTTTCAAAACTAGTTGAGTCGATTTTATGTAATATTTAGTAGCATAGAGAGTCACAGCATCATAGAATTATTTGGTTTGGTAGTGACCTTTAAGATCACCTTGTCGGAACTCCCCTGCCATAGGCAGGGACACCTCCACACGTTGCCAAAGCCTCATCAAACTTGTTTTCAGGAAAAATATTAGCAAGCTCTTCAGGAAAGAAAAAACAAACTTGAAAGCAACTAGTGGCATAATTTAATTTTATATGTAAGTGGAGTTTGTAATTAAATCTTTCATGATGCTTGTAATGTAACACGCTTGCGGTCAAATGGTATACCAAATATTTCCAGACACATATAAATAACACATCACTTGCAGAGTTCTGCCTTGAACAATCTGGTTAATCATTAATCACTCTAGCTAATCACATCAGAAAGTAAAATCCTGGGACAAGTTTTAACTTCTTGAATATGTATTGCAAGACAGGAGATGAAAAAATAACTCATGGATTGATTTTCTTATTTCAGCTTAAAACAGCATTAGTATTTAATGCCTGAGGGATATAGCATAAAAAATAGCAGAACAGAGTTGACAAAGTAGTAATAAAATTTAGAAAGAAATCCCTCATGATTTTGCCTACATCATTCTTCCACAATAGCACAGAAATCTAAAGTTGCTACAAAAGCCAACAATCTGCTTCAGTTCACTAAGGCTGACGAAAGGCAAAAATATCAGTCCTTCATTCCTGTTGTACTGTTTCTTCAAGGTGTACACAAAGCACTGATTTATGAGCAAAATAACCCCCAACAAATTGATATCATGGTTGACTTGCACTCAGGCCTTCCATGTTGGGGCATTCACTAGACATGGCACTTGAGGAGTTCAGAGGAAATTGTCCTGCCAGTGCTACGTGGGCTGAGTGGATAACTCTGCGTTACTGAGTGATGGTCCAGAAGCGAAGCAATGTTAAAATAAGCTTATCTCCAACTCTGAAAGTAAGATCATGGCAATCCATATATATTACATGGAATTCATGCCAAAACATCAAAATTTGAATCAAAAATTAAATTTGAATCAAGTAGAACTGCGTCATCTGCGGTCCATGCTCGTACCTTCTGGTTTGGGCCCACGAATTGTGTAATTTTGGTACATAGAGTTTCCCACCTTTTCATTTTAAAGGAGATTTCAAAGGAATCCTTCTTTCAAATTCAAAAAACATTTTAATATTGTTATTTTTAAGCAAAAAAAAATAAGGAAAGAGAATTAAAAAATCTTTTAATTCACTACACAAACAGACAGTGTATATGTGTGTGCTTGAACAGCTTTTGGGCCTGAAATGGCATCACGTGACAATATCTATTTTAGTTTTTTCTAGCAGCCAGTTGTTAGTTAAAATCTTGCTATTTCTATATCTAGGATGAACCATAGCAATTTTTACACATACTTTCACTGTCACAAGTCCCCTGCCCCATCGGCCCCTCTTTCTCCAGCCTTCTGATCTCCCAGGTCAGCTGGTGCTCTCTCACCCCACTATTTAATGCATTCCTTAAGTAACTGTTTTGTAATAATTTCTGTGAACTTGCTCTATCTGCCTGCCAAAATCCAAATTTCTGTTCAAAATACCAAGAGTATGAAAATTCTCCCAAAATAAAAAGAGTCAGATTGTTGGTAGCTTTGGTTTTGGTTTGTTTTTCTGTTTTAGATTTGTTTGTTTTCAGGGAGTGTGGAAAGGGGAGTGTTGTTTGGTTTTGGCTTTTTTTTGCAGGGTGGGGAGGAGACAGGTGGAGGTTTTTTGTTTAGTTTTTGTTTGGGTTTCTTTTGATTTCTTTTAAGATGGGCAAAATGATGTATTTTGTGCTGCATTTGTGCTCCACAAATCATTCTGTGAGGACCAAAACATGTGTAAATATTTCTTCTACAGGCTTATTTCTCTTATTCAGTTGAGACTGAATAAGACTCAGTCTTATTCTGAGTGAAGCTCTGACTGAAGCTCTAGCCATGTTTGGATATTTTTCCTGTGTTTAAACTGTGTGAAGTCACAGTGCTGCTTTTCCTACTGTTGGAGTGCCTTTAGTTCATTCCCCACAGTTTTCCTTCCTAGTTTCGCATAAAAACTTGCCTATCTTTGTGATGTGCTTATCTCTGTCAAATTTTAATGAAACCAGTCAATGAATTATTGGAGTAGGCAGAGAATACTTAGACATTGGAAATTAAACTAAGGCCACCCAAACCAGTTGGAGTTTTTCAAAGAGTTAGGCTGCAAGCAATTTTTAATTGTATCCAGGCTTCTTACGCTTATCATTACCTTGACATTCACTGCAGCATCTTGTCAGTATGAGAAGAAAAAAAAAATTTATGAACTTCTGGAATTATTTGTCAAGTGCTGGCAAGATTGGCAGCTTTCAGAGCTCCAGGAACACTACTGGCAAACTATTTTTCATTTCTTGACACTAATAAATGAGAAAAGGCTGTAGAAATCATCAGTGCGTATGAACTACATAATAATCATTCCCACTAGTTAATCAAATGAAATATTTGCTATTCTTAGCTTATAGTTAATAGGGAACAGATAAGCGTAAACAGGTTGTTTCAAGACTGTCCTCTTCTTCATCCAAGATTTGAAACTGGATGTCCCATTCTTTAAACATAAGCTGGAGCACGCAAATTGTAGAGTTGATACACATGCAAGCTTCCTGCAACTGGGGAGATGACCAAACCCAAAGCTCTACTAAAGCTCTGAAATGAAAGTACACCGAACTCTATTCCTTTTGCGAGCTCCCTACAGAGGGAGATGCCCAAACTGAAGGAAAAGAAAGAAAGAAAGAAAAGAAAGAAAGAAAGAAAAAGAAAGAAATAAAAAGAAAGAAAGAAAGAAAGAAAGAAAGAATAAAGAAAGAAAGAAAAAGAAAGAAAGAAAGATAGATTTATCAGTGTGCTTTCTTTACGATAGGACCCTCTGGCTTGCAGGATACTCTGCTCAGTCCCCGGTGACCCCAGGGTTGATTCTCTTTCCATTACAGAGGATCATTGAATAGCTGAGGTGGGAAACGATAACTGAAGGTTACCTTGTCCAATCTTCCCAACCCTCCCAAGCACTCAAAGCAACTGCCCAGACAGCTTGTGAATATCTCAAAAGGTGGAGACTCCACCACCTCCCTGAGCAACCTCAGGGCACATAGTGCCAGTGGTCCACCACCCTCAAAGTTCAAAACATTTCCTGGTGTCCAGAGGAAGCCTCCTCAGTTTCAGTCTGTTCCCATTGCCTCTTGTTGTGTTGCTGGGCACTGCTGAAGGACCCTGGCTCTGTCCTCTTCACTTTACCACTTCAAATATTTATATACGTTGACAAGATGTCTCCTGAGCCTTCTCTTCCCTGTCCCACCACCTAGATGGGGCAGTCAGATGATAGTACCTTATTGTGGTGCAAGACAGGCCTCACAGAGTAAATGAAGATAAAGATTTCACACCAAAAAGAAAACTCATTTGATGGTTTGAACCAACTGACTAAATTGTAAAACCTAAAAACAAAACAAAAAATAACCCAAGCAAGCAAGCAAATGAACAAAAAAGAACTTGTTCAGCATAAGACTTACAAAAATATCTCTATGTTCACCATCTGTCCTTATCATGGTCTCCAGACCCAGATTTTTCATACTGCCAGGTTGTTTTATAATCCTAATGGAGCAGTTTGGCTTCAGGATTCCTACTCTACAAACCAAAACTGCTTAAGGTGCTGTTACAATCCAGTTGATGCTTTTGATTTACATATTTTTTAGACATTTCCCATCCTACTTCCAATTATTGTATTTCTTCCTCAAAATAAAATGTCTTCACATGGACTTATTTTTCTTATTAAAAAAACAAAAAGGATTTTATTGTGTTTTATATGTTCCCTGTGAGAATGCAATTTAGATAATTATCTGGGCAATTAGAAATTAGAGTCCACTGGAGCAGACAGGAGTTAGCAGAAAGAAGATAGCTTTCATGTGTGTATGTGTGGGCATCCATATGAAAAAGCCTTTATCATCTGTGGAGAGTCTCAGGCAAGAGAGAGAGTTTTGTCCCCGAGAAATAAGCAATACATAAACGAATTCTCAGGTAACTAACAGCATCAGTTCTTATAAGCCTCCCTCTTTAGTGCAGTGTTCCTGATCTTCAAAACACTTTCATTGCCATTTAAATACTGCCACACTGCCAAAAGTATAAGAGAAAATGAGTCAATGTTTGAAGACATTAACTACCCATGTGTATTAAAATGTAACTACCAATTGGTCCTTGGAGGAAGAGAAGTACATAGGTGTGTTTTTCTGTAAGCCGAATGACTTATGAAAGACACTAGAAGCTCATGGGCTGAAACTGATCTGGAACCAGGATTTTGAGTTTCACAATGTTATGCATAAACTTATGAAATTGGCTTTTGCATATTGGTTGTCCTGAGACCAAGGTGGGAGGTTGTTAAAGTTGTTAATCAAGTTGGGAGTTTGTTAAAATTGTTAATTAAGTTGAAGTGATTAAAACTGTTATTATGAATAGATTGTTATCCAACCCCAGAGTTAGAAAGTTGTATATCTCTTGTTGTTTATTCAAATTACATTGTAAAACTTCGAAAATGCATTTTAAGTTAATGTTTAAGTTAAGCTGTTTTCCAGAGTAAAGGACCCATATGAACTGCCCCAGAGCTATTTTTAGTAGTCGATTGGAGACCTGTCACCAAGCTCCATGGAAACCCTGCATTTCAATTAGGACATTTTCCCTCCAAAAAGGCAGAAAACAACCCCCAGAGACAGCACCCTAGATTCAAACGAGCTATTGGACAGAGACTGCACCAATGACCTGGACCTTGGAGGAACCTGACCAATCACCTCCTACCCTGGAGGCGGGACAGTGGGCGGTGATGGGAGGGGCCGGAGGGTATAAAACCTCCTGTCACCAGCCAGGAGCTGCCCTTTTTCCTCAGGACTAGCCTGTGGAAAAGCCTGGTGCTGCGGCCCTCAGACCTATATCTCTATCCAGAGATTTCCTTAAAAGTTCTTTCCTTCAGATTAGCTGAAGGAAAACCCAGCGCCGTAGGTCTCTACTCTGGGTTCATAGCTGTTCCGGTTTTAAGTGTATTCCTTGTATTCCCAGGTTTGTTGTTTTAATCAAATACTTCGAACTCCGTTTTCCAATTTATTTATTTTTCTTTTTTTTAATAAATTACTTTCTTTTTTTTTAATTAAAAACTTAGAGTTGTCTTTATTTATGACACAGAATATGATAAAGTGCAGAGTCCAAATAACAAAAGCAGGTCAGAACTTAATTAGCATTACAGCTTGTGAGAGACTGAAACAGTAATGGTTAATGCCTCAGACAAGCGGCCATGTGCAAAAGCAGTGGGTGCTTTGCTGAGGCCAGGTTTGCACCTCCTGCCCCAAAAACAAGAGGAGGAGCAGAGTTTTTCGTGTGTGGTGGTGAAACCTCTGATCCGCATCAGATGGAGGGGGGTGAGCACTCACCACCAGAGGCCACAAGCTGCGTTTTGATCCAGATTAGGGAGAAGGACGATAAAAAGCAGACAATGCTGAGGTACAATAGTGCTTTTTGTCATGCCAATGTCCTCCCTTACACAACTGGCTCAGGTGTAAATCTGCCCCAGGGAGGTACTGGGACATTCACAAGAAGGCCTGAGGGTATCCGCCACTTCTGTTGCGTCATAATTGGCTTAGCTATGCTGATGTGAGAGGCAGCTGTCATGTCTTAGAAGGCATCATACACCACCAAAAACCCCCAAAGTGCCCCCAGACTCGTTTCTGGGGCCTTCCATCAGAGAACTGTGCAGGATCCACAGTGTTGCATCAGATGGTGTAAAGTTCCCACCCACCAAGGGGAGGTACCTGAGCATTCCTACATCCCAGGTAAACCTGAACACAATATTATCCCATTGAACTCTGTTTCATGGGCTTCTCCTGCCCCTCCCCTGCCCCAATGGATCAAGATTATGACCATCACTTTAATCAGTGGACATAAGAATTGTGACAATCAAATCTGTCACTGGATCCACAGGTGGTGATATTTTTCTACTCTTATCCTTTCTTTTTCTTTCTTTCTCTTATACATTTCCTTAAGTATTACTTTTATGTTTTTATGTTGTTATATGACTACAGATAATAATAACAAATACAGCTACATACCTCCTTTTCATTACACCTAAATTATTTTTTCATTGTTGTTTCATTCTAATCTGCTGCAAGGGATCTATTAAAAAGAACCTAAGTTACCCTCACCTTCTGGGGCAGGTCATAACACAGATGAACCTGTAGCAAAAATCAGCAGTGGACTTTGCATCTCACAGAAGATTGCAGGGACTAATGTTCCACACAACTTTTTTTGAAAATATAATAATGTATGCTAAATTTTATAGTGGGTATAATATATAGTCATAAATCTAACCCTTAAGTTACTCTATAATGTAGCAATTTAATAGCTTTTTTGCATTTTTGGTGTAATGTTAGAGGCTGTAAGCATTTTGTCTGAGGATGCACAACCTTATTATTTCATGGTATTATTCTGCTTTATCCACCTTAATTCAGTACCACTGAGGTTTTTTTCCTGCTGAATTATTTGATTAGATATTTGAAGGGAGCCCACAAAAAAGATGGAGAGAGACTAGTTTGCAAGAACATGTAGTGACAGTACAAGAGGCAATGGTTTCAAAGTGAAAGACCGTAGGTTTAGATGCGATATTAGGAAGAAATTCTTTAATGTGAGGGTGGTGAGGCACTGACATGGGTTGCTCAGAGAAGCTGTGGATACCCCATCTCTAGAACAGTTCAAGGTCAGGTTGAACAGGGCTTTGTCTAGTGAAAAGTGTCACTGTCCGTGGAAGGGCTGTTGGAACTAGATGATCTTTAAAGTCCCTTCCAACCCAGGTCATTCTAGGATTCTATGTATCTGGCACATTAGGATGGTTTGAAGTTGAAATTAGGGAGATAGAGGAGCAAGACAGGCATTTTTCTGTGTACACAGAATGCTCTGCTGATGAGCCCTCCACAGCAAAGGAAAGGAATCAAAAGACTTGGCTGAAGACTGTGGCAAAATCCCACCCAAACCAAGATGAATGAAAAAAGAAAACTGGATGAACTACTTTTACAGCTGGGATTGGAAAAAAGCATGATTATAGATTAATTGTTCGGGTTAAGTTAAGAAGTTGTTGTGTTTTGTGTAGCAATATTTCATGTATCTTCGGGTGATAGGGATGGATGAATTTCTTAAAAGATGGGAAAGAAGCAAGCTTTCATAAGAAAGCTATTAACACATTGGGAAAGGAACCAGTTGGGCAACATACGAAAGGCTTTCCAAAAATTTGGATTTTGCTTTATTTCTCCCAGACTGAAGGTCTCAGTTGTTGCGGAGCACTGCTTTGGCACAGATTCAAGGCTTTTGTCTGTGGATATTACTGCTGTGATTAACAAGTGCACTACACTTAACAGCTAAGCATAGGTCCAAGACTCTGAAATATCTTCCAGAATTAGATCTAAGAAAAGGCATCACCTTACATGTTAAGATTATTATGTAAGACCTGCTTCATCATTCAAGCTTTCCCAAAGGGCCTGAGTGAAAGCAATAAAGTAGGATTATAAAACAACAGTCTTTCGCTAAAAGGAGAGCAGGAGTGCAACAATCATTTTTCATCAGAAGCAGAAGCTTATCATTTTCTCTGGCATAAGAAGGACAATTAATAACAACTTCTCAAATATTTATGGTGGTGTTCTAATTCCGTTAAAAATCTTAGACAGTGATGTGACAAGTGCTTTGGAAATGTCAATAGAGTGAGTATACAGTGGGATGTGAGGTGTATGTGTGTTTTATAGACACATTCATTTAATATATTACACACGTGGAGGAATTCAGAGATGTGATTTATTAACTGAACATATATCCTTTATCTTCTTGCCAGTTATCTGCTGTGTAACTTGTCTTCATTGACATTTATTCCAGCATCCAAATCTTTGATAACCATGATTTTTCTCCTGAAATAGGGAAACAGAAACCCTGAGAGGTGTTCTTGGTTTGCTTTGGGTTTTTTTTCCACAATGCTCCCAAATTATACCTGCTTGAAGACTGCAGTGAACAAGAGTTCATTTCCATTTCCTGATAGGTTCTCCTATGCCTACAAAAAATCCCCTTTCAACATAGAATCTACATCTAAACAGTGTAAATATTCATGCTAAATATGTCAGCTAATAAAAAATAATTTCTCAGTCTACCACAACATTCCAAGACTTACTTCTAAGCGTTAAAAGGTGCTTTAATTATTCTAAGGCATTGAACCCGCCCCCAAAAAATGTAGGTTTTAGTTTAATCTATGACTGCACCATCTTATATGCTCCAAAGAGCTTGTTAAACAGATCTAATCAGCGTGAAAAGGAAATACCCTTAATGAGAACTACATTCCATTTACCCATGTATAACTGTCAATGCAAGAAATAAGATGAAGAACTTAGATTTTTAAAGCCTAAAAGAAGAGAGGGTGGTGTTTACACAAACACACACACACACACACACACACACACACACACACACACACACACAATAGAGGTGGTTACTGTGAGAAGCTGCTAAAAGTTTCTGCCATGTCCAATGGAGCTGGTGACAGCCAGCTCCAAGCCAGACCAGTGGGCCAAGGCTGAACCAATCAGCGACAGTGGAGGCAACTCTAGGATAACAGAGGAAAAAAAGTTATTGCACAATAACTGCAGACAGAGTGATAACATGTGAGAGGAACAGCTCTGCAGACACCAAGATCAGTGGAGAAGGAGGAGCAGGAGGTGCTTCAGGACCCAGAGGAGAGATTCCCATGCAATCCATGGTGAAGACCATGGTGAGGCAGCTGTGGCCTGGAGCCCATGGAGGATGCCAGGCTGGAGCAGGTGGATGCCCAAAGTAGGATGTGACACTGTCCACAGGACAGCCTGCACTGGAGCAGGCTCCTGAGAGGACTGGTGGCACCATGGAGAGAGGAATCCACACTGGAGCAGGTTTGCTGTCAGAATTTGTGATCCCACAGGGAACCCATGCTGGAGTGGTCTGTTCCTGAAGGACCACACCCAGTGGAAGGGAACCATGCTGGAGCAGTTCATGAAGAACTGCAGCCTGTGGGAAGGATCCACATTGGAGAAGTTCATGGAGCACTGTCTCCCATGGGAGGGACCCTGTGCTGGAGCAGGGTAACAGTGTGAGTAGTCCTCTCACTGAGGGGGAAGGAGTGGCAGAGACAAAGCGTGATGGCTTGACCCCATCTCCCTGTCCTGCTGGAGGGGAAGAGGTAGCGAAAATGGGGAGTGAAGTTTAGCCCATGAAACAGGCAGGGGTGGGGGGAAGGGTTTATAAGATTTGGATTTACTTCTCATTAACCTACTCTGATTCCATTTGTAGTAAATTCAATTAATTTTCCAAATCTGTTCTGCTTGTTATGGTAATTAATGAGTGATCTCTTCCTGTCTTGATCCATGAACCTTTCACTGTATTTTCTCTCCCCTGTCCAGCTAAGGAGGGCAGTGACAGAGCAGCTTTGGTAGACACCTGGTGTCCAGCCAGGGTCATCCCACCACAGGGTGCAATTCACTT
This sequence comes from Amblyornis subalaris, assembly GCA_018881555.1. Taxonomy (NCBI): domain Eukaryota; kingdom Metazoa; phylum Chordata; class Aves; order Passeriformes; family Ptilonorhynchidae; genus Amblyornis; species Amblyornis subalaris. The sequence goes on along the minus strand of JACAXG010000144.1, from coordinate 1,616,088 downwards.
ATTCTGAAAAAACTGTGACAAGACCTTCCTATCACACCATTATGTAAGTCATGACAACAGAGTGAATGAGATCACACAGCCAGAAAATGATATTCCATCTTAGGAAGCTGGCCACCACACTGGTATTTGGAGTAGTCAGAAGAAGCCAGGAATCTGCTTTGTTTATGACTACAGTTCTAGCAGTCCCAAAGTGTAACCATATATAGCTAAAGTGCAAAAGGACAGCAGCAACACGAATTTTCTGCAATGGAGCAGAAATGGAAAAGGAGCATATGGTAAGCAGGATGGATATAATTTCTGGCTCAGTAGTCTTCAGGCTGTAGGTTTAACTGGAACATGCATCTTTCTGGTGAAACTAACAGGCACTCAGTACTGGGTTGGTTGTTCTCTTTGAGGATGGGTGGAAATTTCAAGCTGAGCAGGAAAACAGTTCTTTGCTTCACTAAGGTTGAATACATTGCTACAGAAAAGGGCTTCTTTGAGATATACTAGGCCTTCTAGACCATACCACATGGGCTCCACTTCAGTGTATTAATACCTTCACATGACCTTCACATTACCTTCACAGTGCTGGTGTGGATCATATGCCCAAGAAGGATCTTAAAATCCCCTTTTAATTTAATATTTTATCATCCTCTTTGTTGTGCTTCTCTGCTTTCTGAACTCTAACCCCAGTTACCATCACTTTCCATTTTCTCTTTGAATAAAATGTTAAGGAGCTGCCCTAATGCAAAATATATAACAAAAGAGAGAAGAAAAACATATTGGCTGCTTCAATTATTTGCTTCACAACAGCTGGATAGAACATCCCAAGAGACATTAGTTTATTTAAAAGCATGTCTGATGTTATCACCAACACCTCATTCAAAGATCATACAAATCACCATGGTTCTGCTGAAATTTTTTTATATTTGTTGACCTATTCTGCTGACCACTGTGCATTATTATTTAAATAAGAAGCAAACTTTTCAGTACTACTCAAGCTGCAATAACCTTTACAGATTCCCTCTCTTTATTCTGCAACATGGAAATCACATGCACTAGGTCGCCAGGCCACCTTAAACTGTCCAGAGTGGGAAATACACATATGACTACCAGTGTACATAACCTTTTTACTTGCTCATTTAAATGGGTTATATACAAAAGAAAATATGAAAGGAAAGCTTGGTAATACAATTCAGGACATTAATTCTGTCTTCTGAAATTTGCAAAAGCAATGTTTAATTATATTTGCAAGAGGAATGTTTAATTATATTTCATAGATATTTACAGCAGACTAAAATCTAGATATTCCAGTTAAGGTTAGCTTCCTCCTGCAATCACCATTGTAAGCCTTGCACGGGCCAAACTGTACATACAGAGGTTAAAAACAGAAGACACAAGATGGCATGGGAAAATGAAGCACTATCACCAGGAACAGGACAAAACATACATTATGACACTATCTAAATAATGGACGCTCAATACAAGCTGAAAGAAGCACTAAAAAAAGTAAGAAAGGGGAAAGGAGCAGATATGATGGGTTCAAAACCATATTGATTGAAGGTGCATTGGTTGTCAAAGTAGTGGTCTGTGACAATTCAGTGCTACCACAAGTTGAAGACTATTTTGTGATACGCGAGTAAGTGAAGTAATTGCATAGTACAGAAAAGCTTTTCTAAGTGAACACCTGTTTTATAACATATATTATGACCATCAGGAGTGAATACAGTGACTTTTGTTAATATGCAAGTGTTGTGGTTTAACTCCATTCAGCAACTAAAGCACCCCATAGCTTCTCCCTTGGTGGGATGGGGGAGACAATTGAAGGCAAAATACTCGGCTTGAGATAAAGACAATTTAATAGGGGAAAGCAAAAGTCACACATGCAAGCAAATCAAAACAAGGAATTCATTCACCAGTTCCCATGGGCAAGCAGGGGTTTCGTATCTCCAGAACAGCAGGGCCCCCTCACGCCTCACAGTGACTTGGGGGGACAAACATCATCACTCCAAACATGCTCTCCTTCTTTCTTCCTTTAGCTTTATAACCTGAACAAGACACTATGTGGTGTGGGGTCAGCTGTCCTGCCTGTGTCCCCTCCCAACTCCTCATGCCGCCCCAGCCCCCTTGCTGGTGAGGTGGGTGAGGAGAAGCAAAGGCCTTGGCCCTGTGTAAGCCCTGCACTGCAGGAACTAAAACATCCCTGTGTTATCAACGCTGTTTCCAGCACAAATTCAAAACACAGCCCCAAACCAGGTATTAGGGAGAAAATTAACTGTTATCACAGCTCAAACCAGCACAGCAAGGAATAATTTTCTCTGCCATCCCTAGCTTATTTGCATGAAAGACAAGTTATGAATCATTAAGCACTTTTTGGGTACGATTTTTTTTCCAGAACTGTCTACTTCCTGCACATTTTTTTCATCTCTCATTGAAACACATTTTATTACAAATGAAAAGGAGCTGACTTGGCTTCCCCACACCAATTTTACAATACTACTACAATACCGTAAGAATGCTGAGTTGTCAATGCCTCACACTGATGCAAATAGAGTTACACTGTACTTTCGTTACGTTCACAGCTGTTGTTTAAGGGGGAAGATGTAGGGGCAGGGTATTCTTCTCCCTTAGAAAACTGGTATTTTTCATTCAAAAAGGAAAACAAAGGCAAGCAACCATCTTCTTTATCCCATGAAGAAAAAATGGAAATGTGTGTGGTATGCTAGATACCTTTCCTAGGGGCACAGATTAGCTGTTACTGGACTCACTTGTTTGGGTTGTCTCTCCTGAGACTTCATTTTTGTTGAACGGCTATGACATGTACCTTTTAATTTTCCAGTCAAGAGTTTCTTTCAACTTACCTGAAAAAGTTGTTGTTGCATCTTGGAAGTGAAGAAAAGCAGAAAGAAAATACTTACATTACTTGAAATAAAAACAATATAAAGGGAGATCTTTACAGAACAAAGCTTCTTAAGTTCCTAAATTTTTTTCCTGTGCTACTAGTAAAAATATTTGTATGATATGATATAATAGCATACATTATAGAGCAGTGTCAAAGAACACATGACAAGGAAGCAGGTGAATTGCTGAGGCATGTGAATTGTGCTACATTAACTCAACTCTGCTTCCATTGAAGTTAATGCCAGTGCTTAATTGCAAATGTCATTACACACCTTTCAGAAAAATGTTTTGGGAAGCCGTCTACTTATCCAGGCTTAAAAATTTACTCATTTTCCTCACTGTTTCGTCCCAATATAAGGGGAGTCGGGAGGAATTTTTTTGATAGACTTCTCGGACGAAAATCAAGCGCACACGCAGCAATATTGTATCGGAGAACTGTTTATTAATAAATGTCCCTGCCAAAAGGGGATAGAAAACAGAGAAAGAAAGGGGAAAACCAAACAGAACATCGCCACCAGAATCCCGGGGGCCCTGCCAGCGTCGGCTCGAAGCGCACCGCGAGCTGTGGCGGCCACGTGGCTGGGCGCGGCTTTCCCCCAGCGGCGCCTGCGTGTCTCTGCCGGCGGCGCGCAGCGGGGCGGGGGCGGGGGCGGGGGCGGCTGCGGCTGCTGTGGGCTGCTCTGTCGGCCAAGAACAGGCCAGGAGCCGGAAATGGCGGGCGGAGCCGCTGGGTGCGGCGACCGGCGGCTCGGAACGCGGCGTCAGCAGGGAAGCGGCGGAGCAGGTCGTCGCGGCCACGGCTGCCTCGGGGGTGCGGACAGGAGCAGAGGCGGGGAAGGAGCAGGACCGCAGGGGGAGAAAAGCGAGTGGGGGGGGGGACCCCGAGCTGAACCTGCGGGCGAGCCCCCACTCCCAAGGAGCTAAAACATGCAGGGCAGCCCCTCGTGCTGTCGTCGGCTGCTTTATATCTTCTTTCCCCGGGTATCCGGGGATCTGCCCCTTCTGCAAAGGCGGGAGGGTGGCTTGCAGCCCAGTTCTGATTGGCTCTCAGGCAAAGTCTCCGCAGAGACAGGGTTCCTCTCCCTTCTCTTAGCTGCCTCTTGCACGTGGTAATTTTACAGTATTGAGGCATACATACAAACTGAATTGGTTCCTCTCACTCACACAAGTGAAAAGAAAGAAGGCACAATACAAAAAAAAAATGCATTTCAAGTATTACTCAAAGTTAAGTGATTTCTACAGAACCTTTTACAGAATCATAGAATCATTTCGGCTATAAAAGATCTCTGACATCATTGAGTCCAAACTTTGACCAAACACCACCCTGTCAACTGGACCACGGCACTAAGTGCCACCTCCAGTGTTTAAGAAACACCTCCGGGGATAGTGACTCCACCACCTCCCCGAGCAGTCCATTCTAATTCATACCAAGGCTTTCGATGAAGAAATAATTCAACCTGAACATCCCCTGATACAGGTTGAGGATATTTCCTCCTGTCTTGTCGGTAGTTGCCTGGGAGAAAAGGCTGACCCTAACCTGGCTGCAGCCTCCTTTCAGGGAGTTTAGGGAGTGATAAGATCACCCCTGAGCCTCCTTTTCTCCAGGCTGAAGAGACCCAGCTCCCTCAGATACTTCTCATATTACTTACCCTCTGAACCCTTCACCAGTTTGTTGCTCTCTCTTGAACACTCTCCAGCACCTCAATGTCCTTTTTTAAATTGAGGGATCCAGAACTGGACACAGCACTCGAGATGTGACCTCACCAGGGAAAATCACTGCCCTAATCCTGCTGGCCACACTATTGCTGATACAGGCCAGGATGCCATTGGCCTTCTTGGCCAGCTGGCCACACTCCTGGCTCATGTTACAGGCAGTGTTGAGCAGCACCCTCAGGTCCTTTTCCACTTGGCAGCTCTCCAGCCACTCTGCCCCCAGCCTGTAGCACCGCCTGGGGTTGTAGTGACCCAAGGGCAGGACCCAACACTTGGTCTTATTGAACCTCATACAATTGGCTTTGGCCCATCAATCCATCCTGTCCAGTTCCCTCTGCAGAGCCCTCCTGCCCTCCAGCAGATCAACACTCCCACCCAACATGGTGTCATCCATGAACTTACTGAGAGTTCTCTCAGTCCCGTCTTTCAGATGATAAAGATATTAAACAGGACTGGCCCCAATACTGTGCCCTGGGGAACACCACTCGTGACTGGCCACCAACTGGATGTGACAGCATTCACCTCCACTCTAGGCCTGGCTATCTAGCTATTTTTTAACCTAAAATAGTGCACCTGTCCAGGCCATGGGCTGCCAGCTTTTCCAGGAGAATGCCATGGGAGACAGTGTCAAATGTTGTGCTGAATTCCAGGTGCACAACATCCACAGTCTTTCCTTCATCCACTAGACAGGCTACCCGGTCATAAAAGGATTAAATTATTGTGTTTTGAAATGAAACTCAAATTAGGAGAGACTGAAAAAATGCTGATTTGAAACAGTTAGGAATTTTCTCTTCCTATGAAAGAAGGTTTTGATGGATAGTTAAAAGGGAACATTTTCAAAAACATTTCATGGAACATACTGAAACTTGAATAAAGGAGAAATACTTCAACAAAGTCTATATAGCTTTAATAAAGGCAATTAATCTCATCTTGAAGAAAAATTAAAGTCCCTCTTTCACATGTGTGTTTCAGACCAGTGAAGAGGTTGAAGAAGTCTTCTTGTGGCTGATACACCATCAGGGTTCAAAAGGAGGATAGGTAACAATATTCATTTGAAAATGTTAAGATGCTCATTAGTTTAAACTAACTTCTATTTCACCAGTACCAAATAAACACAGGACACCCCTGAACACTGGAACGCGTTGCCCGAGGAGGTGGTGAAGTCTATGTCCTTGGAGATACCCAAAAGTTATCTGGACACACACAACTGGCTCTAAGTTTCCCTGCTGTAGCAAGGGATTTTAGATAAGATGAGCTCCAGAGAGTCTGTTTCTGCACTCAGTAGTGCAGTGTCTTCTGCTCAGTGCAATATCTATTTAGAGCTAAGAACAGTGAAATTAATTTCACTTTATTGAATAGGACAGAAAATAACAAAGAATGCTGTCATTCATTGATATCCCCAGTATATTCACAGACACTGTATACTGTAGTGTTTGCATGTGGCTATAGTTTCAGAATGTATTTAAGCTTTCTGCTTCTTTCTGTTTTGACAGATTTTCATTCACTTTCTGAAATATCTTAAAAGTATCTGTCCTAGGTATAAAAGACTTGTATCAAGAATCTGGGCATAGAGCCTGAGATATCTTCAGGGGCCATTATTTCTCAACCGGTCTGCCATACACATTTTGGCATCTAACTACAATGTAAATTGGAATTGACGTGAACGTATATTTTACAAAAATCTGTAGTACACTGTGCCAGTTGAAGGACCACATCTTGCCAACATTTAAGTGCATTTAAGCCTATTCTTGAAAGTTAAGCCTGTCTCCGAAGTTATTCGGATGACTGTGGACAAAGTTTTGTTTGAAATATTTTCTGTGTTTGAAGGTATGTATAATTCTGCATACATTCCTTCAGTCTCACCTTTTGGTGAATAGTGACCTCATCTAAAAATCTCTACCTGTTTGGTTTATGCCTGAGTTACATAGGTTCGAGACTTATCTTCAGTTGCTGAAGATTAGTATCAAAACCCTAGAATGAAATGAACAGCCCCAATAATGTTTAATTCCTGCACTGTGATAAATGGAAAGAAGTAACTTTAAAAAGTTTTCTTGTACATGTTTAAACTCTTTGTAAGAAGCAGACTACCTGCTGAACTGACTGTTCCAGAATTAGTCAATAGGATACCTTTAAAATGTATTCCTGCCACTTGGGACACTGATTCAGTCAGTATTCTACTAAAGGGTATGTAATTCAAACATACAAGCAATGCAACTTTATCTACTAACACAAGCAACTTTTCTTTTCCATGCTAACAGGAGAAGGAAGGAAGAAATAAGACGAAGACAACCGAGAAGGAAGTAAGGTAGGAGAGAAAGGGAGGGAGAAATACTTAACTCCGTTATTTGGCCTTCTATATAAAATTGTACAGTGAAAACCATTAACTCATGTATATAAATATTCACAGTATCCCTTCATCATGTTTTTTTTTTGTTTTATGTAGTCAATCAACAAATAGATTTATTCCCAAATTCTCATATTTTGTGCAGTAATTCCTCATTTTCCAGCATTTTTTCTCTCACACCAAAGAGTAAGGTTTGCCATACTCTGGGAAATGTAAATCAGGATGAGGTAAAGATGCTGAAGAAGAAGGGAATAGGTGCAACATAAAAATCCTTGGATTTATATGGAACAGATCAAAAATTCTGGTTTTACTTTAAATAGCAGACCTGTATTGCTGCCGAACACTTCATTCACTGAATTCAACCATTAAACTGCCCCATGAACTTTACACATTATAACAGAGAAGAATTGGCTCTTTTGCTTGACTACAGAAATATTAGGAAGAAACTCAGCACATAAAACTACCTAACAAAAGCTTTCTCTGTCTGCAGAAATTAGTCTTTCTTCTGTAATTTGTCAGGATTTATTGGTCAAATATTTTTTTAATAGAAGCAAGCAATGCTTTCTAGAGTAATTTTGAACATAGTATTTGCTAAAAAAGGACTGAAATGCTCACTTAACAAGGGACATACTGCAAATGTACTAGTTAGAGGAAGAAATATACTGCTGGTGATATTTAGAGTATTCAAAATATTTGTCTTCTTAAAATACAGGCAAAAAGTCACAATCAATGTAATATTTGTAAAAGAAAATGTCTTTTTAGTTTTGTTGTTCCCGATTATCATTTTAAATTGTATTGCCATTTTAAGTAGTACTGGGGAAAGTACTTATTTTACTTTTTTGGGGTCCTTCCCTTCAACCTTCTTTTTAATATCAATAGAATATAAAACATAACATTTTCAAATGTGGCTATTCTCAGTTTTACATGGTTAAGAAAAAAGTCTTTTCAGGTGAATATAAAGCAAGCTATTTGAAATTTAAGGCATGCAAGGTACACTGTAATAGCCTCACCAGATCAAACTGACAGTGCTTCACTGACCCATGTTCCATAAAGCAGCCATACAAAATACTTCTGAGGAGGGATTAAGAAACAAATTAGTGACTGGCATCAGATAAACGAAAACCTATACTCCTTAGTAGTAGAAGAGAGAGTACAGTTATCTGAAAGCAAGACCATCTTGACGTATTTGAAGTTGCATCATGACCACTTCTACTAAATGTACCAACAGATAAAAAAAACCCAAACAAACATACAAACTAACAAAAACCCAAAGCAAAGGAAAAAATCAAAAAAGATACAATACTTGTGGCATAAAGGAATCAATTGTGTTTGTTTCCTATTCGCCCTTGACTCCTGGACTAGACAAAAAGCATTCCTATAACTTGTGAAGATTTTGCATTAGACCAGCTATTGCTTAGTGAAAGCAGACGTTTTATCACCAGGTAGAAACACAAAAGGAGAAATAGAGATATTCAGTTGGAAAATCAGTAGAAAATGCAGTGTCATGTGATTCAATACCCAGAATTTCCACTGTTTTTTTGTTTAAATTTGTGCGGGGCTTTCTTTTTAATTTAACTTTTAGATTATATTATCCCATTCCCCCCACACACACACTCTTTGAATAAGAAAAGTTATATTAGACACAGGCAAAATTCAGTATCATTGATGTAAATACTTTTTTTTCCCAAAAAATACTACTATTTACAAGTAAATTTAAAATACAAAACAATATAAGCGAGGATCCTCTTGTAAAACCAGGCCTGAAAGCAATGTACAAAACCTAAGGTGAACTTTCAGAGCTAGTTTTAAGTTCCATCTTCTGCACTTTGGAACCAGAGCTACACTGGTGTGTCAAGGCTCTGGTATTTTCATGGGAAGAAATCAAAGAACTAGAACTTACGTCTCTACCTGGTACATGAGACAGAGAAGAATTCAGCACAACAAAATATGTGAACTCTCTGGCTATAAAAGAGAATAATACCCAAGCATTCACTGAAGCATTTTCCAACCAATAAGTTACCATCCAGAGATTCTTCTATGAAGAACTGTGCACTTCAGACATTTAGAGGAAACATATATGGAGATATTACACAGTCTTACTGAAGCCATAAGCTATACACAGAGTACAGATACACCTTTTAGAGTTTCATACTGAGATTTCTCTCTGTTCCTTTATTCCACTGTTTCTTTTAATTCTCAGCCTAGATGCCAGAGTGATTATTGTCTTACACATACCCTGGTATACCTGGTAAATATATGTTCCTGGCCAGATGGGCTTTCAGTCCTCCCAGCCAGACCACCTCTGTTGTTGATGTAAAAGGAGAGCTTTCAGATGTGGTTAAGTCTTAAAATTGAAACACAAAAAGCATAGGAGAGGACATAACCCCAAATATCCCTGTTGGTATAGATAATTAGAACTACGGAAAAGATCAACGCAGAAGGGACCATTAGGTCAGTAAAAAAAGGTTGTTACATTAAAGCACAAGACAGCCATCAGGTTGGCACATATTCTTGGAAGGTAAACACAAAAGATGTTCACAAATTTTAAGGAGAAGGACAGAGAGAAGGAAATGTCACAATTCCCGGAATCAATACCCTTTTCACTGTAGATGAGATCACAGATTTTTAAGAAGGAAGGAGCAAGTAATGATGATCCATTAAGACACTTAAAACATTTTCTCTGTCAAGATGATGCAGACATTTTAGAGCTAGGTCCAGGCTTCACAATAAAACATATCTATGATTCTATCAAATGATTAAAGAGAAGAAAAATGGATAAACTACTGAGACCTATGAAAACATGCAGAATAAGTCTTCATAAAACACACTTCTCTTAGAATTTGGCAATACGTGCAATACACGTATCTGAAGGCTGACAAGTGAAGGTTGTCGATAAAGCTGTGACACATAGACAAAGTGGTGAGCTGAATCTCAGAAAAATCTTGCCTAAAATTTGAGACACAATGAAAATCAGAATTTCTCTTTTACCACACACCGGTTCATGGATCCGCTTTCGGCTTTCAGAAAGCATGCAGTTCATTTTTCATTTAGGGGTCTGCTTGATATGTTGTGCATAAACCTATGCATCATAAATTTCTACACACCAGGATATTATCAACTGTGCCATGAAAAAAACATCTAAGCCTTATCGTACCATCTATAAGGAAAAAACAGATTTCAGGGGAGGTTGGGGTGGGGATGAGGGGGAGAGGAGAGAGTTGAGAAGGGGGAGAGTAGGGAGGTGATATTGAAGTCTAATTTTGTGTGGGTTTAGTTTCATTTAAAATAGGATTTATTATAAAATTACTACAGTTTAAAGCTTAGAGAAAAATATTTTAATATACTATGCCATTAAATCTGTAAAAACCTAATTATTTTCAACTGTGCGTATTCAACAGGTGTGTAAAATTCCTTTAGACTGCTGTTGTTTCATTTATGATTTCACTGTTTTTGAGTCCTAAGCAAATCTTATGTCAATATCATATAATGGATGGGCTAAAATTTTACAGCTTTTCATTTTTATTAGTTAGGTTTTACTGTTTTCAGAAAGAGTTGATAATATGATTTGTTTTAAATGTTTGCAATCCTCATTCAAAGGATAAGATTTTAATGGGATTGCGTTGGTAGTCCAAGTCAGAGCCCAGCTGCAGCTATGGGAGTCTCAGTGCAGGGTCGCTGCCCAGATGTTTATTTGTCTCACTTCTTTAGTGTTGTTTTGAGCTTACATAGTGCTGCTTTTGATGTCACTGGCATCTCAACAAGTTCCACCATGATCCACGTGGACATAAGCAAAGGGTCATAGTGCAGCCCATGGACAGATCATAGCAATTTTTAAGTAATAACAAAACTAAGCCCTTCCTACACGGCTATTGTTTGAACAGGGCAGTAAATAATTAAGTAAATATTTATACATAAGTAAACAAATATTTAAAATGAGCAAATATACTATGCATGTTCCAGCTGAAGAGACAGAAACGATCAGACTAGAGACTGAGACTAAAGTGTCTAACCTGGCATTTTTACATCAGGTCTTAGTGCCTGTCTTTGGAGATTAAGGCTTCTGCTTTTTATGGGACTGTAGCTGTTAGAAGATTTTAAAAAGTCACACGTTTGACTCATAATAAACCACCACCTCGAAAAAGCTTCTGCATGCTTCTTTTGTTCCTGTTTTCCTTACTCTAGCTAAGACATATAGACAAGAAATGAGGAAAACCAACTTCTGGGCACACCCATTTTTAGTAGGTAATTGTGATTGGTTGAAATAAAAGAAGGAAAGCGAGAATGAACCAGACTAAAAATTTTTATGTTTCGACCTACTATTTATGCAGTGACTTTCACTCATAACTCCTGCGTCTTAAAAACTGTGTGTGCTGCAATAATGTCTAAGATAGTGCAAGCTGTAGATCTGATTTTCCTACGTAGCTTGTATTGTAATGCCATTCTGTGATGCTTTCTAATACCAAGAATTTTCTAAAACAACTACTTATGTTTTGTAGAAAGCCCAATTACTCATGTGTGACTGGAGTTGGACTCAGTAGGTCCTGACTACACCAATTACCAGTCTGTAGGATGACCCTGGGCAAACTTCTTCATCTTTCTACACAACACATTCACATTTGTAAAGATTCAGACTTCCTCTGTGACGTGTTTGGTAAAATGCCCAAATGTCCTGGAGTGACTTTATGATGCTATATATCCCAATCGCCTGTTTAATGAAAAGTATTAACTCTGTGTCTTTAAGCTAGCTGGAGAAGCCAGGAGCTATGTTTTGGTTTTCTCCAAAGGATACATTCTTTACCCTTATCAGCTCGCTATGTTGTGATTCTCAGGAGAGAAAATCTTGGCAGTCGCTTTCTTTAGTTGAAGACGAAGGGACACTTTTTTACTTTTTACCTTTTTTTTTTCCTTGTTAGCTTTCGCCCTGCTTTATTCAGCTGAGGGATATTTGGACAGAGTTGAAACTTGCTTTTGGCTTTTTCCCTCCTCTGCCTGAGGCAAGGGAAGAAGACAGTTGTTTTTTCTCCTGAGATTGTAGGTTTTTTTCCTCTTCTTTGGAACTGTGCAACAGACTAGTGGGCTCTGTTCTACATCCCATCTCTCCGGGGCCCCTGCCAGCCCCCCCCAGGCTGTGGGCCCCTGGCCCGGGGTGGGGAAGCCACTGCTGCTAGTGGGCACAGCAGGGAGCACAGGAGCAAGTGAAGTGTCACTTCCTGGGTGGTTTTTTATAGTGCTTTCCACAGAGGTGTCACATGAACACCAAGTGGCTAAAATAACTGTCCATCACCTGTTTCAACCAATCAGATTTGTTTCACACCGGGTCAAACCACCACACTAAATACCATCATTGAGTCTCTTCTGAAAAGACTGGTAAAGAAAATTGAGGTGGGTAAAAGATTAGCTTAAGGAAAATAAAGAATCTGTGTCAGAACTGTATTTTGAATGCACTTACTTACTTCAGGATTTTCGATGGCTTAATTTGTGGAAGTGAGGGACAAAACAGAACATTTTGATGCCTCTCATTGCTAGACTGAATTAATTATACGATTTTATCATAAAAGGGAAAAGAAGGTTGTGAAATCACAGAAGATCAAAAGAAGAGCTAATATACTTTCTGTGTATTCTCAAATACATAGCAAATTCATCTAAAAAATTTAGATTCTTTAGAAAAAACCTTTGCTGGAGAAAATACTCTAAATTGCAAAATTACAGGAGCAAAAAAAGAAACCCCCAGTGATCTTCCTAGCATTCCCTCTTGTCCTGCTTTTACAGTTCCAAGTCCTTCACAAGCAAATTACTGGAATTATTGAAGTTTTTTCTGTTTTGCTACAACAGCAGCACTTTTCCAATTCCTTTAAAATATCTTATCTACACCCACCAATCTCTGAGAAAACTATGAAAGAAAGGATTAGAATTGTACATGGTCAGGTGGGCAAATACAGTGTCTCAAGGCACCTAGTAGTCTGGTGGGTAAAAATCAGAGATAAAGGCAACAAAATGAACCTTGTGGTTGGTGTCTACAGCCAGTGCCCTGATCAAGAGGAGCCTATTCATGGAACCTCCTTGCTCCAGCTACAGGAGGCATTGCATTTGCAGGCTCCTTTTGTGCTGGAGGACTTCAACCACCTCCACATCTTCTGGGACAGTAGCATGGTGAGCTGCCAGGAGACTCCTAGAATGCATGGAGGAAAAATTCCTGACCCAGGTAATAGACAGCCTTACTAGAGGAGAGCTGTTGGTTGCCAGTGTGAGCAAATCAGCGATGTCAAGATGGTGGGCAGCCCGGGCTGCAGCCACCATGCATTGATGGAGTTCACAGTCCAGAGTGATATGGGACAGGAAAGAAATAAAGATAAGCCGCTGAGATCTAAGAAAGAAAACTTCTAGCTCTTCAAGGAAGTAGTCCACAGGATCCCCTGAAAGATTCCTCAGGAACAAGAGAGGGGAATAGAGTTGGCAGATCTCCATAAGAGAGCAAGAGCTTGCAATCTCTGGGAACAAGAAATCAGACAAGGGAGGCAGGAGACTGATACCGTTGACCAAGGAACTGCTGATCAAACTAAAAGGAAAGAAGTAAATGCACAGACAGAGGAGACGAGGAGACGTAACCACATAAACAACACAGAGATGAAGTTTGGTTGTGTAGGAATGGGGTGAAGAAGGCCAAGGTAAATCTGGAACTGAACCTGGCAAGGGAAATAGGAAGGGCTTCTAGACGTATGTCCACCAGAAAAGCAGGGTCAAAGAAGGTGTGTCCCTTGATAAACAGCACTGCTAAGCTCAACGAATGACCACAAGGCTGAGGTACTCAACAAGATTTTTGCCACAATCCTCAGTGGCAACCTCTCTTCCAGACCTGTCAAGTGGATGAACAGCAAGATGGGGACTGAGGGAGCAACATCTGCTTACCAATGGGGACTAGTGAATGAATTTCTCTTTTTTTTTGCGTGCACACGTAGCTTTTATCTGTTAAACTGTCCTTATCTCAACCCAAGAGTTTTTTGCACTTTTATCCTTCTGATTCTCTCTCCACTCGCACTGGTAGGAAGTGAGGAAGGAGCTCAGCCAAAAAAGTACAAAAACATATTTCATGCGTCAGACCACAAAATTATTTTCTAATATTCTGAGAAACAAGGCAAGTAGCATTATCTAATGGCATTACAGGAAAAGCAAGATAAATACTTTTTGTTCAGTACACACCAGTTAGATGAACATTATCTGCTGTAACAATATCAGGAAGCACAAGGCGTAACAGAGAACTTAAATCAATTGCAATATTAATTACACTAATTATGCATATTATAAGCAATATCCATTTCAAAAGTTTGATTCAAATACACTTGGGAAGGGGAAGATGATTCATTTGCTCATTCTTTACCACAATAGCTTTTATTTTGTTGTGCTCCATGTGTTGGTGTTTAAACTAGTGGAATTAAATGTGCCCATTTCGTGTTGTAAATTATAATGCAAAAATATCTCCTATATTGAAGCTATCACACATATATTAAATACAGTCCTCACTGCTGTAATCAATATAATTATTTACTTCAGTTAAAATCAGATGACTTTCTGAGACAGAAAACAAACAATCAAACAAACAAAACCCGAACAACAGTTGCGTGTGGATATTTATGTGTATGAAGCACTTCAGATTTTGCAAGATGAAAAATGGATTTGATGTCACTACACACTATGGGCCTGGAAAGTTGCATATTTACACTTTAAGGTAGTCTTTACAAGGCCTATATAGTATTATGCAAACTTTTGCTCTGATACTACATCGTACTCTCTAACAGAAGACTATTTGGTGACTACAAACAGAAGCATGTAGAGATGATGACAACGATGATGATTCTTTATTTGCCTTATATGGATCAGATTTGTCTGTTAAGTGTCACAAGAACCAATATGTGTACAAGGACCATGATTTAGCTGAGCAGAGATATCTCAGATAATTTGCTGATTTAAATAAAACAAAACTAAACAGTTAGTGTAAAAACCTTATTTTATTACAATACATCCAAGTCTCTCTCAGTACATTTTTCCTTCCTGCACTAACTGGGTTCTATTTGCTAGACAGAGATGTCACCTTCTGGCCTTCGATAATAAAATACAAATTATTTCTCTATATATTCAAAATTAAAATCTGTATTAATGGGAAAATAGAAATATTTTGAGAATAATGAGAAATAGATAATGAGAAAAACCAGGCTCAATTTTGCACCAAGAGACTTTCTTAAATACTAGAATATTAAAATATGCTCTTAATATTAAATCAAAAAGGGGACAACAGACAAAGACAAGATCTAACTCTTAAACATTTCAGTCTATATGCAGGCTGACTGGTAATCTATTCCTTTTTTTTCCCAAAATCAAGAAACAATACTCTACTTGGAATTTCATACATAACCATTATTTTGGCTTTCATATTTGCCTTTTCTTTCTTTATATTGAGGCACTATCAGTCTGAAGAACACTAGGCAGTTTTTTCAAGCAAGTTCAAAGAAAGCAAAGTTTCTCCTAAGTTCTGGTTGTCAGTTTTCGCAAGCGCTTTATAGGGCATCTGAAAGACTCATCAATCTAAGGCCAGCAAAGTTACGGAAAACCGGTACCAAACTTTCAGAGAAGCAAAACTGCCAGGAACTGTAAGGATTTGCCCTTTACTGGTAGAATGTCATTCTGCCATTTGTCAGATCAAATCTGCAGAATTAAGAACAAGAATCAGTCTTTTCCCCAGTGCTGAAGGGTTATCCTGAACTAGACTGATGGTGGCCTATTTTGAAAACTGTTTTGGGAGTAGGTCAGTCTAGAATCACAGCTTTAGTCCAACGATTTCTTCTGAAAACATCCTGGCTTCTTCAGGCCTGATAGACAGATCTGTGGATACTGCAGTCAAAAAGACCTCAATGGCTACAAGGTAGCACAACTGTGCAGCGTTCTGGAAAGAAAAAGGGGAGGAGATGTATGGGTGGGGTTTGAAGGTAGAAGAACACACTTGCACTGTAGTAAACTTGCACTTATTTATTTAAGAAATTTTTATGCTTATTTATTTCAAACTAGAGAACATTTATGAAGAGATCATTCTACTTATATCACAACTGGAAAATATGCATAATTTATATGGGTAAATTTTCTTCCTTTATTGTCAGAGGGGAAATGAGAATCAGCTTTCTTGAAAAACATGATATGTTGTATGCAGAGCAACTACAGGAATATTAGCGGAACTGTCCTCTGAATTTTTCCCTGACAGTGTTACATTAATTAGTTTTTGCAACTATAGAAAAAAAACTCAACACATTAATTTGATGAAACTATTTCAGATTTACACCAAACTGAGAGAAGAGCATAGCCCATTGTGTAAAACAGAGAGAGTTTTATTAGGATGTCATTTACTCTTCTCTAGCTGCAAATGAGATCTTCACTTCGAAAGGAGAACAAAAGTCAATAATTTGCAATATTACAAGGAGTATTAGGAGAAACACTGGCCTTCCTGGTGCGTTCTTAATTATTGGAATACTGTCAGTGCCATTAAACATCTCTTATTCAGAAAGCAAGAGATTTTTGTCCCAAATAATCACTAAGAAAACACTTCTGGAACAGAACATTGCATTTAGGACACTACGAAGCGCATTTACTCTACACAGCGCCTCCCCTTATGAGTCTGCTGCAACCTTTTTCCCTGTTCTTTCTTAGCACTTTTTACCATCCCATCAGAACCAGAGATCAGAGCTTCCCTGATGCCTTATCATTAGGTTTTAGCTTTTCTTCACCTTCTCCAACATTTCACCCTTTCTTATCTCACCATGGAGTCTCAGATCCAGAAAATGGCATCCACAATTTCATCAATTTCTTCAGACTTGAACAAAGCTGTGTAGTTTCATGTTTTGTTTGGTGTATTTTCCCTGCGTCTTCAAGTCCTTGAGTTCTGTCTTTGCTTCATTCAAGGATCAGAAGGAATGAAAATGCCTTTCTCCTTTAAATTACAATTTGGAAATTTTACAGGCAAAACACAGGGAATCATTTCAACCTCTTAATGTTTTTTTCAGTATTTCAGAACATCTTTTCTGTATTCAAAAATGCACCTAAAGCTATGTGAAGGAACAGATCAAATTTTGTGAAGGTAAAAAAGGGATTTTCACAGTAGTAAAGGACTTCTCCAGAACATTGTAGTTCTGAGAACCTAAAGTCTTTAGGAACTGTAGAAGATCCCCAGCTTAAATTAACAAATCAGCATTTTATAATTAGTCAGGCAAGTACAGAAGAGACCAAAATAAGACACATTGAACTTGAATCTTAAATAAATTCACAAATTAACTCGGCATTTGGACATTGTGATTAAATTAGTAGTATTTTAGGGGCTGGGGTTCAGTAGTTCTCATTTAACACAAGCCATATTAGAAAATCTACTTGTTTATGCCTGGAGAGCATTCATTTTGTATTGAAAAACTGCATATGATGCTGTTTTCTGGGGTACATAAATGCATCTCTTTTCTTAAGTTACAGATGAAGCAGAAGAATGAAAATATTTGAGGATTGGATCCTCCCAAAATTAATTTGGAGAGTCTATATTTGGCCCATATAGAGAATATAAAATAGTCTTACTATTTGAGCACAGTTTTCGGGGATTCAAGAAAAATGAGAATTTCTTTTTATGTTTGTTGGAGGCATGAATATAAGAATCATGCTTTATATCAGAGAAAAAAAATGACAAAACACGTGTGAAAACAGAAACAAAAAAACAAGAAAATGTTAAGGTTTTGTATATAATACAGATGTTCATTAACATGAACCAAACAGAAGTATGAAACTAAAAGAGTAATATGTAGACCAACAATAGTTATAAAGTTTAATGAGAACTGAGAGGTTACTTCAGCAGGAGAATCAGAAATAGTGATTCATACAATGATTTGGGTTGGAAGACACCTTAAAGATCATCTGGTCTAACCTCTTTAATTAGATTGGGCTGCTCAAAGCCACATCCCACATGACCTTGAACACTTCCAGAGGAGGAGCATCCACTTCTCTGGCCTGATTCTTCCTATGTCTCACCAGCCTCACCATAAAAACTTCTTCTTTATGCCCAATCTAAAGCTGCATTCTTTCCATTTAAAACTGTGCACTTTGTCCAGTCAATGCAAGTCTTAGTAAAATTTTCTCTTTGTCTTTCTTATAAACCAAATATACATGTTATACATTGAAAGGCTGCTGTAAGGTCTCCCTAGAGTTTTGTCTTCTCCAAGGGTGAACAATCACAGCTTTCTCAGCCTTTCTTCATAAGAGAGGTGCTCCAGCTCTCTGACGATTTTCAGGACCATCCTTGGGACTCACTCCAACAAGTCAATGCCTTTCCTGTGCTGGGAACGCCAGAGCTGGATGCAGTGTTCCAGGTGGGATCTCACCAGAGTGGAGCAGAATCCATTTCCACAGGACTGATCTCAATCCCCTCATCATCTAGAACATGCGCAATATCTTTTATATTAATTCCAGGATTGTGGTGACTGCAAAAAAGTACCACTGTTTATGCTCTTGATGTAATAACTTCAAATAAATTTGAATGTAAGTATCAATGGAATCTGTTCAGCACCACAACATTCAAGAACTTTCTGGTTTGATGCTTTCTGGTCTACAGAGCAGTAATGTATGTAGCAAATACGTCATTCAATGAGCTTGAAGTCCTTTTTCTTTGGTCCATCTCATGAGGAAAGAAAGACAAATGAGCCTTTCTGTATACAAAGGAAAACCGTCCAACTAGTACTTTCTAAACTTTCTAAACTTTTTGTCTGATCTTTATAAGCATCCTTATTCTGCCCAATATTTCATTTCATTACTGAAAAGCACAGTCAAAATCAAGTGACTATCACTTAGTCTGTCAAGTAATTTTCCTAAATTGAGCCTTGCTACAATTTGCAGTAAGTTCATCTACAAACAGCTGTCCAGAAAATAGTGTTTCAAACATTTTTTAAGTTCTGTAACAGGAAAGGGCATTGAAACATTAGGTTTAAAGGAAAAGACTGAATTATGTTAAGCCAGCAATACAAGAAGCACTGCAAAATACTATAAATGTGTCAGAAGCAGCAAAAGCCCAACATCAAGATGTTTATCCTTTTTTGTGTTATCCTCAACACAAAAAAAAAATATGGACCTGTTAAAGAAGGCCTAACAGAGGCCACAAAGAGGTCAGAGGGATGAAGCACCTCTCCTATGAAGAAAACAGGCTGAGAGAGTTGGGGTTGTACAGCCTGGAGAAGGGAAGGCTCTGGGGAGACCTCATTGTGGCCTTCCAGTACCTGAAGGAGCGTTGTAAAAAGGAGGGAAGGTGACTTTTTATATGAACAGATAGCGATAGAACAAGAGACTATGGTTTTAAATTGAAAGAGAGTAGATTTAGATTAGATACTAGGACGAAAGTCTTCTCTAGGAGGATGATGAAGCACTGGAAGAGGTTGTCCAGAGAAGCTGTAGATGCCTCATCCACAGAAGTGTTCAAGGCTGGGTTGGATGGAACACTGAGCAACCTGGTATAGTGTAAGGTGTCTCTGCCAATGGCAGGAGGGTTGGAACTAGATGATCTTTAAGGTCCCTTCTAACCCATACCATTCTGTAATTCTGTGATTCTTTCTTCCTGGAGAATGATTATACACAATTTTTTAGTTCAGCAATTTATCAGGTGTAATGATAGATAAGATTTGATTATTATTTGCCATCATCTGAAACACACACTGATAAACACACCCTCAAACTAGTGTTCCTGGACTTCCTTTAGAAAATCTGTGCTCTCTTACCTTTCATATTAGGAGTAAAAGCATCTATACTCATGGTTTTTTACCCTCTTGGAACACCACTTTTTCTAAAGAAATTACCACATAGGCCAAATTTATTGTCAGGAATAGTCTAATTTGCTCTAAAATATTCATGCATTTAAAGGGGGAAAAAAAAAAAAAGAGAGAAATAGAAGATCATATGGTTTATTGACATAAACCTTTCCAAAGAACAGTAATGGAACTGATACGATTTTTGTTGAGATTAAATATTCATGAAGCAGGTTTTATTGTTTTTAATTAGAGGTGAAGAAATAAATTGTAAGGAATAATTTTCTGGGTCAGGCTGGTCTACATTTTTTTACTGCCGTTATCTCTGAATATATCCGTAATTCAAAACTATTAATCACATAATTACAGAGAAAATTCTTTGTCTATCACTCATTTGTGGGCTGTTTGATCAGAATATTAAATGCTAACATTTGAATGGGTTTAACTGGTCACATGATGCAGCTACTTTTCTTCACTGGATGTGCTTTAATTAGTAAATTAAGCCAGAATTATTCATTGTGAAATTACCTTGATTTCCTAATTTGTTTTAGGCTGGTTTTGGTGTTTCTTGAAAATGTGAGGCAAAAATCCCGAGTAAGTAAATGCAAACACAGCATAAATTCACTTAGTTTAATAATTGGACCATTTTCAGAAACTAAAGAGGATGTGTATGCATCTGAATCCTATTTTAATTTAATATAGCATTGGAATAGTAAAAAAAGATTGAAAGAAACCATGATTGAAAAATATATGTAAATGAAGACAAAGTAATCAGGAAGTAAAGTAGTCAAGTAGAAAGTAAATATCCTTTATTTCCAATCAGAAAGTAATAGGAAAGTTTGATGTGATCAAGCTATTTGTTTTACGTGGTTCTGAGCACCAGTGGCAAATAACATAATGGCAAATAATATTAAACTGGAAATGAAAGTGATGGCATTATCAATTGTTTGAAATCCAGAAGAACCTGAAAGCCATTAGGATAATGAAGAATATCACTATCATTTGATCTCTGAAGCCAACAGCTTGATCACAGCTCTGCAGAAGAGGTCACCATGCCCAGCATTTAGATCCTACCAAAAGCCCAACAGCACTGCAGAAACTCATAAAGGACTTTTTCCACAGGCTGGCTTCACTTGCGTATTGAAGGAAAAGCCAGGAAAATGCACTCATAGCACTCAGGCGGCACAGAACAGCAATATCCAAATTAGCCGTGACCGATAGAGCTCTGGAATCAGCAGCAGGTGTCTGCACGGCTGAGGTAGTATGCCTAAGTTTACCTGCCCTACTGAGAGCCATCACTGCACAGCTCATCCCTCTGCAGAAAACAGCAAAGTGTTGTCAAGACCTAACCCAAGAGGCTGCACTCAAGAGTGTTGAAGGAGCTGGCCCATGTCTGTGAGGTTGCTCTCTAGCACCTTCAAAAGGTTATGGTGATCAGGGCAAGTACCTGAAATACAGTGTTGTACTTACCTTCAAAAGGGAAAGGTCTGAGGAACTACAGACTGGTCAGACAACTTAGTGCAAGGGAAAATCATGGAACAAGTCCTGTTGGAGCACAGCTCTGGGGGTAACAGGGTGCACAGATTAGCCAGCATAGATTGACCATGGGTGAACCACGTCAGTCCCAGATGGTTGCCTTCTGTGATAACATACATGTATTTGTGGCTAAGTGGAGAAATATGGATGTCCTTTACCTTGACGCTAGCATGGTTTTTGTCACCCTCTCCCACAGTATCCTTCTGTGTTGGTTTGTTACGATCTAGATAGGTGCACCACCAGAAGAATGAAAGAAAAATAAAATATTGGATAATTTTACTCAAAAAAGGGTGGTTGATGGATGATGCAGAGTTGCTTTTCTCCCCCCTGCTGTGTATCCAGCTGGGGCCAGAGCGACCTGCAGGGTTTTTCTCAGTCCACAGAAGCTGACAGCTTTTCACTGCAGGCAGTTTCACAGAGGCAGCAGTGAAGGCAAAAGGAATGAGAGAGACGGACTCTCTGTAACCATATTCCAAGTTTATTTCTTCTCTGCCCTGGAGGGCAGGGTGCATGTCTTGAAGGGAGGTTAGCAGAGAGACGATAGCCCACTCTGTCTCTGCTGCTTTAAGGGGTAGGGATAACAGAGTGTAACCAATCTGAGTATACAGATACATGAGAGAAAACCAATGAAACATCTTAGAGGAGGAACACATTTAAACTGGCTAATCACATTATAGTTAGAGGGAATTTCAAATCAAGCTAACCTGTTACAAAGCTTAAGGTTCTGTGACGGAGGGGAAACGTAAAGTGACATCTAAGAAATATTGTTCTGTGGCAAACTGCCTTTTTGATAACTAAGGCTGGAGCACCGCAGCAATGCAGTGTTTGTTGACTGGAAACAAGTGAGCTCCCACAGCAGCCTCTTATCAATGACCTGAGCAGGTGACAAGATGCATACCTGTCATGTTTGCAGGTGATCCCAAACTGGGGGAGACCAGCTGATGCTTGTGACAGCAGAGTCACTCTTCAGAGGAACTGAGACCAGTGGGAGGAAGGGGCTAAGAGGCCTTCCATGATATTTGGGCCAGAGCACTGTGCAGCTCTATCTTGAGAAGGCAGAGCCCCAGCAGTGATGCCCGTGGAACTGGGAGTAGCTCGGGGGAGAAGGCTCTGGTATCTCCATCCACAGAACTTTAAGCAAAGGTGGTGTATTGAATTGTAGTTCTCTGCCTTTCAAAATGTCATTTGCCTCTGTACCAAGCATCATCACCAATGTGAACCCTGTTCTCAACACTAACACAATAGAGTCTGCACCACACCATCTGTCTGCGTAATTTTGTCTTCTGAATCATGCACTTTTGTGGAGGTTCTTACTGCTTCTCTTGAAAAACTCATTTCTCTTTCCATTATTTTTTGTTTGACAGCACTGACAGGAGTCAACTTTCCATTGTCCATGGTGTCTCCCTGTACTGAAAATGTCTTGGTTATTTACGGTGTATAGCAATTCCTATAAATTTCAGCAACATTTAATCTTCTCCCACAGAAAGAATAACCATGTCCCAAAGGGTACAATAAGGCTTTTTAGCCTGTAAGAAAATATAATTTTCACGTTAAGAATCATTTTACTGTCATTCACTTCCTTGTTTTTACAATTATTTGGAATGTAGATGAAATTTTACAGTTTCTTGTCCAGAAAATATCCAGACAGATGCCTGACTCTGTTTTGAGTTGAAAGCAGCCTGGTTCCGGCACTGCAGATGACATCAATTAGCACATGCAAGTTCTCACGGTTTAGAGAATTGTGAAAAAACTACCCATATCCTACTCATCATTCACTTTTTGTAAGCTTTGTTTGATATATAAAACTCAGAATGTGTAAAGGAAAAAAATGGTCCTTGTAGCTTTTGATTTATTATCTGCATTTGTTTTCCAAGGTGCGGGTATTCATCAGTGACCACCACATCTAGACATGTCTCCAGGCACTGCCAATTCCTCCTCAGACTAGCATGCTCCAAGTCTCATATGTGAAGTGCTCCACACACAAGTAGAAGCACAGGATACACTGTACTTTCCTTTCACACTTCAAGTAGGAGCCTCCCAACCTCAGTAAATCTTGGCAACAATTACTTCTGTTCTTTAATGTCTGCATCAAACAGCTAGCAGTACAGGAAGTGAACAAAAGCCGCAGTAGCTTCTTATTTCTGTTCAGGTTCTGTGACAAACCACCTCGCTTTCACTGTTTTCATAAATAAACCATTCAACAAAAGCAAAACTACTGAAGTACTGCTGACTTTAACAACAGACAAAGCTTACAATATAAATTTTCCAGAACATTCAGGTTTGCAACAACTCTTCTCTCAGGATTGCTTCCACGTCTGAGTTTCATCACAGTTTGGTTGAGCTTAATACTTCCCTGTCTTCAAAACAAGAGGAAGAAGTGGATTTTTCTTCTGACTGACTCATTGTCACTTGCACTGACTAGCATTCCTAATTTTTGTCTCAGAACAAGGCAGTTTTGTAGGTAAACTTAGGAGTTCAAAACCATGATCACCTGAGCAAAGAAAAATAAAGCAATTTCACACTTTTCAACAACTCAGACAGTGCTCCTGAGTGACCCCTCCAGTACTGATCAGCTGTGTATGCCACTGCATTCCAAATATATTTTTGTACCATTTTGATGCTCATTTTCCCTGACTTCCCATTTCTTGTGCTAACTTAGAAGTTAGCCTCTGATTTTTGCGAGGCTTGGATTTTGGTAGTTAATGCTAGGCAGGAGCTCTATATTTACAAAATTATGCTCAGATTTCATCTGACACAGAAGAATTCTTTAGCTCACACAGCTAAAGTTGTATCCTGATTTCTAGGGTCACCTGTACAGGACCGGGACCTTGGCTGTACCCTCCAGCCATCTTCCAACCAAGTTTCTCCCAGATAGTCTTCTCAGACAGCAATGTTCTTCTTAGCCAGGCCAAGCATACTTCATCCACGACCCTGCTTCAGCAGGCAACTTCATGAAGATTCAGGCTGTTAACTGTTCCAGAGGAGAGACCAAGCTTCTGTGGAGGCAGGTGCTCAGCAGAGACTGTTGACAGAAATTTTCTGCACAATATACAGCAGCCAAGCTTTTTAAGCAGCAGAGGATATGCTTTGAAGTAAAGAATGCAAGGGGGAAGGGCTGCATTCCAATGCACTTCTCTGTGAAGTTACTTGAATTCGTCCATTAAACAATAAACGTGACCAAATAGCCCCCATCAACTCTGAAACCCACAGTAAGCTTTATTTCACAATATTGGATTATTTTCATTACACAATCTGTCACAATTATATTACATTTTAATTATTCAAAACAAAAAACACATATAATATTATATTATGTTATATAATATCATAATAATGATATCAACGTAATGTATTTGTGTACAAAATTTCAATTAAGAGGAGAAAAAAGCTATTTAGGAGCTCAGGAATTTTTTTATCAACATTTAAAAGCTCTCTGCAACATATTGGAGTAATAAAATGCATTAAGAAGGAGAGAACTTACTTGAATCAAATGGAATAATGTTTGGATTACATATCAAATAAAAAAATCGGATGTATAGATTTTCATCTATAAACTGCTGAAATAAGCATTGGCTCCAGCAAACTCACAGCAGCTGAGAATTTGGCCCTAGATAACTGAGTCAAAAAGTTTAATCTTCCACAAACTGTACAGTATTTACAGAGTTGTGATTATATTTAAATCAAAGGAAAAGATTTCTAAACCCTTAGAAGCTTTTTGCTTAGAAGTGTTTTTTCCTTTGAATAGCAAAAAAGATGCTTCCCAAAGTGCTTCAAGAGAAAAACTAATGCATCAACTCTGCATTTCCCAATCAAGTTGTTTGAGGACTTGAATCTGCTGCTAATCTGAAGTAGTTTTAAATGGTATCAATAAAATATGCAGCTATGTATTCTACTAGACTACTCTAGACAAAGGCAAAAATTGCTAAGAAAAATGTGCCCTGCTTTTCTGGGAAAGAGTTTATTTTCCCCATAGGGGCTAGTATGAGTCTGTGTTTTGGATTTGTGCTGAACACAGCATTGATACCACGGCGAAGTTTTCATTATTGCTGAGCAGGGCTTCAGCCAGAGTCTTTTTTGCTTCTCACAGCCCCAGCAAGGAGACTGCAGGAAGGCAAGGGAGGAAGGAAAGAAGCTGAGACAGGACACAGTCAGGACAGCTGACCCCAGCTGGCCAAAGCAATATCCCATGCCATATGGGCTCATGCTCAGCAAAAAAACAAGGAGGGAAATCGAAGGGGTGCTGCCACTCAAGGACCTGGCTGGGCATCGGTTGGTTAGTGGTGAGCAATAGTTTTCCTTTGCATCACTTGTCTTTCTTGGGTCTTATTTCTTCTCTTTGTTAATTTCTTTTTCTTTACAATTGAATAATATTATTTTTAATGTATTTTATTTGAATTATTTAACTGGTTTTATGTCAACCCATGCATTTTCTCACTTTTACCCTGACAATTCTTTCCCCTATGCCACAAGGGGAGAATGAGCAAGTGGCTGTGTGAGTCTTAGTTGTCAGCTGAGGTTAAATCATGACAAAATGCAGCTGAAATAGTGTTGTGGTTGAGAAACTTCTCTTTTCACTACAAATTCAGATAACTCAAAAGTGACATATTCAAAGGACCGTATAAAAAGCTGTAGGGATTTCCTGAGTTAAGACGATAGCATCTGAAAGATATTTGCTGTTTCAGCTGTATCAGTTCAGAAGGTTTTCAGCAGTGAATTGAAGAATGAGAAATACCTTCTTGGCACACAACTACCAAATTGTTGTTGTGAAGTTCTCGATAAGTCATTCATCCCAAAACATATTAGCTTACCAAACTATCTCTGTAATGGAAGTTTGTATTTCACATGGCTCAGAACTTGGCTTTTAAATTATAACTTTGAAAACACTTCAACATCAAACTGTCTAAACAAGAAGAAAAGTGTATAAAATTTTTCATCCCTTATGAATACAGTGATTCCCTGAACAGACTAAATATACTAGACAGTGCCAACTTAGAGTTTTGGGAGGGAACAGCACAGCAAAATATATTTGCAATCCTACTTGAGGGTGAACTGACTCAGACATTATGTAGGTAAGTATTGGAAGAGGAGCTTCAACTGTCCTTCCATGCTCAGAATATCCATGTTCAGAAGGAGATCACAGGCTTTTTAAGCCTACTGTTTTGTTTCATTTGTTTAGTATCAGGTGAGGGTTAAAAGACTTACTTTTCTCAGACATGGAGACTTTGGATTCAGCCTTTCCCGTAAATTTTTTTTTAATATATAAATTCATAAAATTGTAGAATAATAGAATGGGTTGAGTTGGAAGGGACCTTAAAGATCATCTAGCTCCAACCCTCCTGCCATGGGCAGAGACACCTCCCACTAGAACAGGTTTATCCAACCTGGCCTTGAACACTCCCAGGGATTGGACAGACATTACTTCCCTAGACAACCTGTTCCAGTGCTTCACCACTCTCACAGTAAAGAATTTCTTCCTAGCATCTAATGTAAACCTGCCCTATTCTAGTCTAAAGCCATTCGCCCTTGCCCTGTCGTTGTATGCCCCTGGAAAAAGTCCCTCTCCAGCTTTTCTGCAAGCCCCCTGTAGGTGGCTGTAAGGTCTCTCCAGAGCCATCTCTTCTCCAGGCTGAACAACCCCAAGCTGCATCAAAGAATCAACATAATTTTGTAGGGATGTGAGAAAAAGGACTTTTTGCACCCACTGTACATTATTTGAATTTTTACATCTAAAATTAACAAGCAACTCATGCTACAGTCCTTGCAACATGATATAAAGACTCAATTCATGCACAACAGCCTCAATGGAGAGACCAGTGTACTCTAAAGTAGAAACTACTACCTTAAAAAATAGGGGTACCTGTTGAATAGGTCTTGTGGTTGTCCCTCTGCAGACAAAATGTACTCCTCTATACTGTCACTGTAAAACAGCCTTTCTATTGCATGTCTGTACGGGACCAGAAGTGTATGGTTCTACCTCACTGACCCAACAACCAAGAAATACAAATACCACAACATAGTCTTAAAAATGGTTTTTAAGTGATTACAGAAGACTTATTTGAAGTAAAGAAACATATTCAATGAATTTAACAATCTTCTTTTTGCAGCTTAGATGCAACCATAAATTTAATAAAAATTTTTACTACTAATGTATTTTTAATAAAAGATTTCTATATGGTTTAGAATTGCTTTTCCTCTTTCCCTCCTTCTCCTGATTCTCCATAATTTTCTAGTTGTAACTTGCTGGCTGATCCATCATATGATGGATGCAAGACACAAATTGCAGTTTGTCTTACTGCTTGAAAGCCAGGAGTTAACATCTTCCAATACCATAATTCATAATGCAATTATCAGCGCAGGTAATCATATTATTGTTTTCATGTGAATGCTCAAGTAAAGAACTTTAACATAGACAGGAGACAATGTGAGTAATACCTGCCATGCCTTTTGCCCAGAGAGATTAATTTGAATTTTTTATTATGTTATGCATCACCTTTTTTCAGAGCAGACCTAGTATAAAAGCAAAGATAATGAATATATTCTGAGTCTGAAAATTAGATCTGTATCTAGGAAACAGAACTTGTAATCACAGCCATATGATTAATTATCATCTGATGAACTGAGATTAGCTCAGTTGGTTAGAGCATGATGCTAATAACACCAAGACTGTGGGTTCAATCCCTGTATGGGCCATTCACTTAAAAGTTGGATTTGGTGGTCCTGGTGGGTCTCTTTCAACTCAGAATATTCTGTGATCTGTGAACTGCCAAAGATTTTCTTCTTTTATTGCATGAACTAATATACATATACATTAAAAGATGATTTACACTAAACACTTCAGCAAACAGGAATTTATTGTAATTAATCCATAGTCAAACAATATCTTCAATATGTCCTTGGATTTAAGTCATTGTCATGTCACATGTAAGCAAAAATCAAAGTAGAAAATAAATACATTGTCATATGGAAAAAAAGAAGTTGGACCTCACTTGTTCAGACTGCAATACCAACTCAGAGAGCCACTGCAGTTAGCAACACTCTGCATGTTTGTCAACAGAGAGTCTACTGCAGCTCAAGCATTAAGTTAGCAATAGGGACTGCTTTAAGAACAAAATTTCTCTAAAGCGTTAGTCTGCAGGAGAAATTATACCTCCTTCATTTTCAGTAGACACACACAGATTAGCAACATGTTGATTTTGTTCTGCTTCCCACCCTGCTTGTGTTTTCCACACATCTTTTTACACACTAATTTGTCGATAAGCTATTTGATATGATGCTTAGAAAGAGAGACTGCATCATTGGATTATACAGAGGAATTATTTTCCTTGAGCTGTACGATTTTTTTTCTATTAGGACAGTGTATGAAAAACTGAGAGTACACTCTCTGATATTACCATGCTTATCTCCAGAATCTTTCTCAAGAGTAAGAATACATCCTGTCTTTAATTAACTTCAATTTTTAAAAAGAATGAATAGGTATGTTATTTGTGCTTTTCCAATGCTGAAGAAATTACCAGATATCATTAGTAGTGTCTGTATTCAACCACAAATGACTCCAGAGATGCTTATTCAAGCACAAAACATTTATATGCAGACTGCAGGAACTGAGCAAGACTTTGTTATGTCTCTGATAAAACGAATTCATTTGACTGAAGGAAGAGTGACTTTAATTAGCTGTGCAAATGCCATTAATTCCAATTAATCTTCTCACAGTGTCAAAATCAGAATCCAGGGAGAAAATAAATCGTAATAAATCAATATAACTCTTGTTTTTACCAGGAACAGGTGCTTACAGAGAGAAGAATGTCTTTTATAGTTGTCTGCATCAAGAAGTATTTAAACAAGACAGTAATTCAATACACCAACCCTCTCAATGATTTTTATAGACTATTTATATATCTCCTGAATTGCTTTTCATTTAATGGAAAGCATCTTACTTAGTACTTTTGAGAGTAAGAATTTGCTCAGAACACTCACAAGTACAACCAAGTTTTATTTTGCAGGGGAAAATGAGATGTGGTTTTACAAGATAGCTGGTTCTACTTGCAAACCTTAGATAAGCATTAATTCACTCTTACTTTTCATGGGACAAATCAAGAAAACCAACCAGTCGACTGATTTTCCAATGTAACTTGAAAAGCTGTCTCTAAAAGGAAGCTCTTGGGTTTCTTTTAGACAGATCTTTGAAAAGCATGACCCTGAAATTTTAACCCTTGAGGATTTCCATGCTTCTGGTAGCAATGCATCAGATCTGCCACAGTTTCTCAGATTTTGGGAGCACTGTCTCAAAAATAGCACCAGCTTAAGCCTAAAAGAAGCCGAAATAAATCAAATTAATAAACTCAGAGATGTGGCACTGATATGAAATTAAAAGAGTGGTCTGTGTAGGCAGGCCAGCAAGAAACATCTTCCATGTTTGAGAAATACTGCAGCCACCCTTTTCCAATAGCTTGCCTTACAAGAATTTTTTCATACCTCACTGCACAAATGTGTGATGAATGTATATAGGAAAATACCACTAAGTTTCCTCCTCAGGAACAAGGTAAGAAGGAAATAGAGAAATCAAACAAACAAACTTTATACAAACAAAACCCTCTCTTAGAAAAGAGCCAAAGGACTTTTTTATCCCCTAGAAGATTAAGAGCAAACCTCCAAGATTTCAGTAAAAAAAGAAACCTACCAAACTGAGATCCAAAGCAGTATCATAATGCACACATAACCAAAAATACAGTTTGGCCTCATCCTTCTCGTATGTTTATACAGAACTTCACCACTCCAGCAGCCAGACAGATATCAGTATTAGAATCTGCAACCACAGATCACTTAGTAACAGAACACCTCAAATCCCCGACATCTTTGAGTGTGCTTCCTTTTATTGATGCTGATTTATTTACTCACTGAACAGGGTGCATTTGAAAAGACCAAAGTCAGGTACAAGTGGCATCTCTCAGAGATCTGAGAGTGCCAGTAGTCCTTACTGACCCTGTTGGGGAGGTGCCTGCTGCCCTGGGTTCCAGCATGTCTGCCCCACACCACAGCTGCCCCAAGGCCCCAGCTGCCCCAGAGTGGCACCCTGCCAGGAGCACGACACTAGCCAGAAGCGAGTCATACCTCAATTTTCTCCTATCTCCCACTTATCTTCCTATTCTGGTTTATAGTGCCTAATGACAGGTACATGTGACCCAGAATATTATTTTACAACTAAAACATCTATAGCACAACATACACAGGCTACCCTCAATAGAACACAGCTCAGGATCTGGGAAGAAAAGCCAACATGCTATGAAAAGTTTCAGTGGACACCAGATAGTAATTTTCCCATCCCTTTATGTTGCATGATGATAGTAAAGTATTATAGAATCATGGATTCATAGAATTTCCTGAGCTGGAAGGTACCTAAAAGGATCATCACCGTCCAGCTCCTGGTCCTGCATAGGACCACCTCAAGAATCACGCTGCATTCCTAAAAGTGTTGTCTGAATGATTCTTGAACTCTGTCATGCTTCATGCTGTGACCACACCCCTGGGTAGTCTATTCCAGTGCCTCACCAACCTCTGGGTGAAGAATTTTTTCCTAATATCCCACCTAAACTTCCCCTGACACAATTTCGTACTATTTCCTCATGTCCTGTCACTGGGCACCAGAGAGAACCTGGAATACATGCACAGAGCTGAGCTTTGTGGTTATGGGCATAGAGTTGCTACTCATATAAATATTATGAGCAAAACATTGATGACTGCAAAGCCCTTGTCCTTCTTGATATGTGTACCAAAACAGAATTAAAATCTTCTAAAGTACTAGTCTGTACCCACTCAGTTTATTAAAGCTATATTTAATATAGTTAATAAATATTATACTGGTTTTTCCAAAGTTCTTCTTTGTCCAAGAGCAAAATACACTGCCTTCTTTAGATCAGTATTTTATTTATCTAATATCCCATAATCAAGATGAATGTTCCCATCTAAGAAAGATGAAACAAGAACTTTTTTTCTGTACAATGGTTTCTTAACATGATTATGTATTATGGTTGGTTTTCTCCTAATAAAAATCTTTCTCGACTCAAAATGGCTTTTTGGTATTCATTATTGTTCCATCTTGACCTCTCCCTTTTTCAGTATATGATTTAGTATCTTCTGTTGCTTTTAGTATTGAGCAATAACAACAATGCTCAGTGATATTCTAAGGTTTTATGATGACATCAATCACCATAGATTCTGTTTGCTAGACAAAGAAAAAAGAAAAAACAAAAACAGAAGAAAGAGACAGAATCAGAGAATCAGCCAACATCTAGCATTTCACTTCAGAAAAAAAAGAGTTTCTCTGATCTCAGCATAACTCCTAAAAATAAGTAAAAATTTTTGCGGTTTCACGAGGAGAATATGACATGCAAGTAAGTGTCTACTAGTAGCCAGACTGTGAACTAGTCTGAAATAGAATTTAGCCATCGTGATATCTAAGTCGTTTGTCTAGTTATTAATCCCTGATTGGCTAAGGATTTCTATTCCCCAGTTATGTTATTGAGACTTGCCACTATAGGTCTGCAAGGAAACTGGAAAGTGAGAAACTTTTGAGTCATCTGTGAAGGAAGATACACATTCTCAAAAATGTGAGATCCACCACTAAGAGGTTGGATGGAAAAGGAATATTAGAATTAATTTCATCAGAAGGGGACCAGAGAATTCTTCATCAAATAAAAATTTGAAGTTTTAAGCTACTTCAGAAATACTTTACTTCATAAATAGCTCTTCTGCACACAAAGTGAATTCTGCAGTATTCCAAGGGAGTATCCAAAAAATTAATTCAGACTTTCAGTGTAGTTTTTAGAATTTCTAATACAATTTGTTAGAAAGATTAGAAATTTTTTTCCTGTTCCCTCCTTGGCTTAAATGACCAACTTAATTGATTAATTAAAAAAAATCAAAAGAAAAAAAATGTTTGCCAGTTTGAAGAGAGTCGTACTGTTCACAACTGCAAGATACCTGAGAATGACAAAAATTGCCCGATTTACTGATATCTGGGATTAGCAACTTTTTTCAGGTTTAGAGAAAGAGATGAAAACTGTAACAAAAATTAACAGTTGTTACTTATCACAGTAAAATTATTTGTATAACAGCATTGAAAATCTTCCACATGTATGCTTATATTCTGATGGTTATAAAGTGTGTCAGATGACAGAGCTAAGCTTATCAATATTTGCAACACAAGGATTAGCGTCCCTGAATGAGTTACTGCTTTTAATTTTTTTTCTAATGGACTGGTGTGAAGTCTTCTCATTTTTGTTTCCGCCTTCACTTTGCCCAGGCTGCAGTATGTTGGTGTTTCTCAATATGAGACTAAGAGATATAGAAGCGATGAGGAAATGTATGACATGGGACTCCAGCAGCTTTCATCTCCACATTCTGTAACTGTAGCAGTCCATAGACCTTACATCCCTTATCCAGCTTCTTTCCTTCTGCAGCAGCACACAAATCTGAATTATGTTAGTTATGAAAAAAAAAAGGGGAAAAAAAGAAAAATATGGACAACCTAGGGGCAGTATTTCTTTCTCAAATCTGGAGTTATCCCACAATTTGCAACACCAGCTTAACCTTGAACTGGCTTAGAACTACAAAATCTCATTCATCCATGTCCTTTCTTATATTAAATTATGAATTAGAATTTTATCTACAGTGCTTATTATATAAAATCACCTCTTTAAATATCACATGCTGTATGAGGCTACTCAGATTCATGCAAACATTTTCCTCAATAGATCAAAAGAAAACAAACCTGTGCACTATTTCTTCCTAGCCCAAGGCTAGGAGAGTTCAGGAAAAACAAAATCTGCACCCATAAACGATTATAAATCTGTGGTTTTGGAGTGAACATTTCACAAATCAGAATTCAATAGTTTTGCAGAACACTAGTTCTGACCTTCATAAACCTATCTAGGTTCACTACTTCCATAAAGAATTCAACTGAGACCTCAGCAGGATTCCTCCCCCTTGAAACTATTCCTTCCAGATGAATATATGTAGCTGATTTCTCTTCATGTCTGTCGTCTGCTCTGAGGATATGTCAGCAGTATCCAGAGTGGTAAAACACATGGTTTTTTACTGAAGGTTCAGTTCTTGCCTTTACACTGGAAAACTCAACTAATCTCCATGTAGGAAAACCTATATGTTTTAGAAATTGTGATGACAATATATAGCTGTTCATTGAGAGAGCAACAGGGGTTTTTTGCTTTGTAGTTGTTCAATAATAACATATTCTTATATGCAAAAAGTTACAGAAGACTTTCATAAGTAGTAAGTGATACTCACTTCCCTACTTATATTGGTGCAGCTGATCTTCTCATGGGAAAATGCTGTATCTGTATAAACAAAAAATAAAAGGCAAAAAAGCCCCAAGATTATTATTTTATATACTAGTGTGTATTTACTATGGTTGAAAAAAAGTCTCAAGA
This sequence comes from Amblyornis subalaris, assembly GCA_018881555.1. NCBI lineage: Eukaryota > Metazoa > Chordata > Aves > Passeriformes > Ptilonorhynchidae > Amblyornis > Amblyornis subalaris. The sequence continues at coordinate 1,582,363 of JACAXG010000144.1, read as the reverse complement.
CCTCTCCCAAAATAACCTGCATATTTAGTTAGAGGTTGTTTTAATCCCTTGAACTCTTTATCCTTGTCATCATAAATCGGGGAGTTACCTTTGGCAATACTTTGACACTAAGCATCTTCATGCAATACAGATGTTTTAGTGTTGTCATTTATCTACTCTTTATTGCTCTCCACTCCTTGTCTGAGGCTCATGGTACACAATTTCTTTTCTCTTCTCATGTTTTATCTGACTGTGCATCATTTGAGCTGTCATTCATGCAGAAACAACACTCCTAAAGGGCAGGGCTGAGCACCAGACGCGTTCACAGTCCCATAGTTTATTACAGCACCATTAGCAAATGCATCTCAATATCAAATTGGTTACTCATCAATAATTCAGGTATTTCTCAAGGCAGATTTAAGAACACCGAATTCTTTGATGCAGTCACCTGTTTTGTTTTGTTTTCTCAGCATTCAAAAGGAAAAAAACACATCTGGATAAATGTTGTAGAAAAAATATTATTAAATCTGGGCATTCAGTGAAAGTTCCCCGACTTCCCAGAAAAATCACAGGACATAAAACAAAAAGCATATTTTAGAAAGGTACTGCAAGACAACTGCTACGATCACAAATTTCTTGCAAGAAATATATTGCTATCTGTTTTTCTTCAGACTTTACCAATGTCAGGTAGTTTATATGTCTTCCAGAGAACACTATAAATCACTCTGAGTCTAAAAGCATTCCCAGTTAAGTTGAATTCCACCAAAGCTTTAAAGGAGAATCACAGAGCATACAAATAATACAGAAGAAGAAACAGATGAACATGCCCCATACATATATTATAAAACTTCCCCTGACACAGGAAAACAGTACTTCCACATGGATATGGATGCCATGCCATAAGGATACCACATGATTAGCTGTGACTAGTCAAAATACGCTGGAAGTCTGAGCTGCCCATGTCCTGCAAAGCAAACTTAATGCAATATCATGATTAAACCATAAAAAAGTGCAAGCTAAGGGTTTTTTCCTCTGTGTTTGGGTGATGATTAGTGAGAGATAATATACAGACGTTGAAAACTTGGTACCAATTATCACCAGCATCTATGTCAAGTTTTCTTCACTAATATCACACACTTCGGTGAGCATGAACAGAATTACTGTGTTATTTCTGTCTGAGATTAGCTTGCTGCTCCCCGTCTTTCTCTCAACCTTTGGTTTATATGCTAAAGTATGGAAGTTTTGTGCAATAGTCTTGATAAAAGCAATACTGAAGAGCTTAGAAGCTAAGTGCTAACGGAGTGTACAAAGTACATTGGAATTTGTTCTGTATGTTCCTGGTCATAGGAAGAATATATGGCAAGCAGTCTGAACAGAAAGCTATTAACAGAATATCTAAGGCAAAAGTTAGTGCTTTCCCTCACCATATGCCTTTTTTCAAGAGTACAACTGCAGAATGATTGGAGGCCAGCAAAACTGATAGCTATGGTAAGAGGACTACACAGCCACAATAATAAAAAAAAAGAAACCACTAAAAGTTAATTAGAAAGTACTTGAAAAAATCAACTTGGTAATCAGATGGGACTAATGATGTTCATGCTGGGAGAGGAAGGGAAACAAGTTAAATAAACCAGAGAGCTATAGGTCAGGCTGCTTATGCTTGATTGCTAGAAAGTCCAAAAATGTTAATCAAGGAAATAATTCACACTCACCTGAAAGGTAATGAGATGGAAGGAATTATTAGTAGAACCTGGTAAAAACCAACAGTGTTTAACTTTTTTGTGCATGGGAAGGTAGCTGTCTCACTCCCCACAGGACCACTGACATGTGGCCTTGCCACAATCTCTTACGACATTTTCAGAGGCAAAACAAGAAAAAATGGTTCTTCAGACACATGTAGATTAGGCCAGAACTTAATTGTTTTAACTGTGGAACAAAATGTCTAGATATATTAGGGAAAAATTTATCAATGCCTTCATGTCAAAGGAATGGAATGGGGAATTTATTAAGAAGAGTTTTTTAGAGCTCTGTCAGGAATAATACAAACACAAATTATTCTGACTTTGGGGGAGGCTGTGAGATTACTGCCTTCTAAAGTTCTTTCAACTTTGCTTTTTTGATTCTGTAATAATGAATATTCTTATCTACATGAATGTCCAGACATTTTGAAATAAATCCTTTTGAGAGATCATTTTCAGGGATATCCTTTGCATTTCACTTCTAAATTTTAAAATGGAACATTTCCTTTAATTGATGTTCATTTTTTTTATAAAAGCAAATCATGAATAGTGCTAAACTTATTTGCTTGCTTTCGTGGCTAACACTCATTATCCAATATGATTTTCAAAGGATACAACCTGCAAGGGTCAGTGTCCTAGGTTAGTTAAATATTCTATTACCACCCACGAAAGCTGGATAAATTTCATAATTACACACCTGGGACTCCTTATCTCAACTGAGATAAGCACTCCAACCGACAGGAAGTACTACCCACCCTGGTTATCTGATCTCAAGTAATGGCCCATTAGCACCACCCAGCTGATTATCTGATCTCAGCTAATGGCCCATTAGCACCACCCAGCCTGACTACTTAGCCTGAACCCTTCCGGAACATTGTGAAGGACCCTAGGACTCCTCCAAGCTCATTACCGAAACAATCAATAGAACACCCGGAAGATCCTCTTCCATTGTGAAAGTCCCCGCCCCTGGGGGAGGTGCCAGCCAAGAAGCACAGCATAAAACAAGGGTTTTTGGAGGGGAGAAGATACCCTCGATTCGACAGGACTCCGCTCTTGGGACTCCGCTCTCGACGGGATTCTCGACTCGGCTCGACGTGACTGGACTCCGCTCCCCAGAATTGGACTCAGCTACTCCACTCCACTACCGGGACTGGGCTACCAGGCCTTCCTGCAGGACCAGTACCTAACTGGACTACACTGCTACCACCCTGGTCAACAGGGTATCTAGGTTGTACCGTGACTGTCGGTTTGTTTAAGCCCGTGTTTCTGTATTCCTGCATTTATTTTAACCTTTTTTATTAAAATTGTAATTTTGACCTAAAATCTCTCGAGGTATTCAGTGTGGGGTTAATTTCCCCTGCTGGTTTACAGCCAAACCAGTAGTCAGTTATGCCTGACGGTTTTGTTCTCTTAATGAATGTCTTTTTGCATTCTGATTGCTGAGACATCAGTTAATAGGTCATTCAATTCATCATTCAAATAACAACATACAATATATCCAAACTCTATGCAGAATATCCTAGATGATATATGTTCTTCAAATATACTCCAGTCTTAGTACATGCTAAGATTTGGCTAACATACTTTTGAGCAGGTATTTTCATATTCTTACTTACTTCTTACAGAAAAATGTATACATTCTTTCTGAGTATTACTTCGGGTTAGTTTGAAAATTAGGTGCTCTTTTTTTTCCATTTTTTTTAATATTTTCGTATGAACTTACTATCAGTACCACAGCTTTGGGAAATGACAAGATCATTTCTTATGGAAAAACCAGGCGGACAGTTGGCTCGAGTTGGTTTCTGTTCTAAGCATGACTCCAGTTATGCAAGTGAAGACTGTGCACTGTATGTAACAATGCATTTGAGATGCAATTAGCGCTAAGGGATGTGTGTGAATGTACACTGCATGTATATAACATCCTCTTTGCATGACTGCACAGAATTTAATGGCAGCATGTGTAGAAAAGTAATTTTCAATAGGATAAATATAAATTTAATATTGCTTTTTCATTTATGCACCAGTATTATGCACATCTATACTGGAACTCTGGTGCCAGGGATTTGGGGTTTTTTTCTGTTGCAACACCAAATATCAAAATGACAGTATAGTTCAGAAAAGAAAGCCTTTTGTGTAGTATTAAGTAGTCAAAAAGAAAAATCAAGGTACAGAAACACTTTGAACTGAAGTTATAGATTGTCCTGGGTTAGTTATATATTCTATTACCACCCACAAAAGCTGGATAAATTTCATAATTACACACCTGGGACTCCTTATCTCAACTGAGATAAGCACTCCAGCCAGCACCACCCACGCTAGTTATCTGATCTCAGGTAATGGCCCATTAGCACCACCCAGCCTGACTAATTAGCCTGAACCCCATTGGAAGACTCCGGATCATCTCTGAGAACCCTCGGGAGCATCTCAGAGGACCCTAGGGCTCATCCAACCTCATTACCGAAGCAACCAATAGAACACCCGGAAGATCCTCTTCCATTGTGAAAGTCCCCGCCCCTGGGGGAGGTGCCAGCCAAGAAGCACAGCATAAAACAAGGGTTTTGGATGGGAGAAGATACCACCCTCGACTCGATGGGACTCAGCTCTCGAGACTCCACTCTCAACGGGACTCTCGACTCGACTTGACTCGACTGGACTCCGCTCCTCAGAATTGGATTCAGCTAGCTACTCCACTCCACTCCTCGGAACTGGACTCAGCTACTCCGCTCCACTACCGAGACTGAACTACCAGGCCTTCCTGCAGGACCAGTGCCTAACTGGACTGCACAGCTACCACCCTGGTCAACAGGGTATCAGGTTGTACCGTGACTCTGTCGGTTTGTTTAAGCCCGTGTTTCTGTATTCCTGCATTTATTTTAACCTTTTTTATTAAAATTGTAATTTTGACCTAAAATCTCTCGAGGTATTCAGTGTGGGGTTAATTTCCCCTGCTGGTTTACAGCCAAACCAGTACAGAGATGTATTTAACCTTGAGTGATCTAAAAAACAATGGCACCAGCAGTCAAAGTTAAAGCTAGACTATAACCATCTAACTGCTTTGGTTAGTCTTTTTGCCATGTTTTAGAGAAAGGAAAAAAAATGATGGTGATGAGGAGGAGGATAAAATCTGTGTATAAATATAATGACTGCTGATGTTAGCTAAAGTTTGTAAGTTTAATATAAAGAAGAAAGTGAACTCACATTTGGAGAAATGGAAAAAGGCTGTCATTGAGTATAGTTGGCCCTCCTACAAAGGGATATCTTCCAGCCTCAGGAACAAAGACAGCAATTAGTAATAATCATCAGGTACTCCTGTCTCTAATAGGAAACACAGAAAACTGAATATCCCATTCCAGCCCTGAAAACACTGCTCTAAGTACTTGATGTATGTGCATGTGCGTACATTTTTGTGGTTATCACTTCGTGCATTTACAAACAGTGCAGCATGATGCTGGTAGAGATTTCCTGACTAGCTTACACAAGCCCACCTATGAGATCGGGGCTTAATCATAAAATCTTCCATCTGACCGTTGCCCTGCACACCATGACACCAGTACAAATAAGAAGGGATTTGTACAAGAGTCAACAAAAAAGTACATAACCCAGCACACAAGTATTACCAATAACCAAGGGTATTAACAGTCAAATTTTGTCAAGTCATGAACCCATAGTACATCTGCGAAAGTAAGTGTTTTCATTGGATTGGTGTCCTCAAGGCTGCAGGAGTCACTACCTGTAAGAATACATCCAGTGCTAATATGTTTATACTATGTGGATTTCTATACAGTTTCTTGTGATGTACAACACGGTCTCATCTAGTTGCTGTGAATGACTTTGGAGATTGCAAATCTGCAGGACCAACTGCTGCGTTCAGTCAAGTTTTGATATGTCCCTGGACTGACAATAATATTAACTTCACTGACCCCATTATATATATCAGATCACAAAATCCACGGGACAGAAAATGAGACTGAAATTCAACCAAACACACAATGCAGATGAAAAGGCCACAATTGTTGAGCTTTTGGGTTACAACCTTTAAAATAGACCTGAAGTACCATGTAATAAGTTACAGCAAATAATTAAGAAATAATAAATTAGACTACAAGATTCATATTATTACCCCAGAAAACAGGTAACAAAATATCTCTGCATTCTTCCATTGGAACCAGAACTAATAATCCAATCTTAACATAGTGTGTTCATGTCTGAGCAACACCAGTGGTTTATTAAGTGATTATGACATTAGAGAAGGCCTAATTAAATAGTCCAAATGAAAAGCAAAGGGTGTGATATCAGCCATGAAAAAAAGCAATTTAACGTGAGAATAAAAAGGCGGTGGGTAAAGAGAAGAGGGGGCAAAGAGGAGTGTCTGGTCCTGGAACAGATTTCCTTAGCAGGATTCTGCCTCTTGGAAGTTTCAGGCAGGACAGGTAAGTTTTAAATTTTAACACCTGGATGAAAAAGAAGTGGCATATCCTGGATGCTCCATTTAATAAAAGAAGCAAAACACAGATTCAGGCATTAGGAGCCTGATCATGCACTGTGCTTCTCCATGATATATTGGGAAAAATAATACTTGGGCTTCTGGATAGAAAAGTAGAACAAAGAGAGGGGTTCCCAAAACCCTTTTCAGTAAATAGCTGAAAAGTATCTACCGGTGTCAACATCACACTTTTCTTACTACTGCAAATACACAATTTCCAGTGAATGAAAATCCCACCTAAAACGGAATTGCCAAAAAGTGAGTATGACAAAAAGTTTCCATAGTCTGTTTTAGATCCAGAAAGATATAATTTTTAAAAATATTTTTAGGGACTCCACAGACACCTACACTTCCATATAAATTGTATGTTTCTCGCAAAAGGAGTTAATACCAAATAAAAATCCCACGATGGATTTGTCAAGCTCTGGGAAATGCACATTGAAATGTGCTACCTCAGGCACATGTTTCCTATGCTTGGGCTGTACAGACATTCTTCAAAACGTGCACTTGAAGGACTTACACAGAAAAGTCATATATTAGTACTGCATTTAATGGAGTCAGACATAAAAATGCATCAAGATGAAAAAGTTCTAAACCTGAAAAATTTTATSCCTACTTACCAAAGAAATTTAAAAAAGGTTAAAAAATGTCTTGTTCCTAATTTTCTTGGAAAAAACCTTTACTATCTTATACTCTTAGATTTTAATAACAACTTTCAAAGCACACACATTTATCTTTCAAGCACTTTGGTCAGGGGAAAATACAGACACACAGCCACAGCATAGGAATTAAATTGTATTTCATGTTTCTATGAAATAAAAATTTCAAGTTTTATAAGACTTTACCCATTAGAGAAAAGGCACAGAAATACATATTCTCCTCTAACATCTGTATAAAGTTCCAAATTCTCATTTTCTGACATGGCATCTTTCTGTGGGGAAGGAAGAAAAAAAGAAATTAAGGGAAAATGGCTTGTTATTTTATATTCCACTGGTAACAGTCGGAATCCTTGCAGTTTTCCAAGGGAAACCCACAGCAAAATTCACAGCAGTTTTGACTTAGCAATTTTCTCCTTAGTGTTATTGAAACATAACAAAATTTTAAATTACAGTAGGATATAGCACAAATATCTTCTACAAGAGAAAATAGTAACCTAGAGATGGTTACCAACCGCATTTTGGTATGTATTAAAGTGACACGAGAAGGGAAAACACCAGTACATGGTCCAGAAAAAGAGAAAACCTCTCTCAGTAAATGATATATGTATATGGTAGCACTCTCAGAAAGATAGCTCTTGATTCAGAATGAGTATTCATCTGTTATCAATGGTGAAAAAACACCAGTGTCTAAGTACCAAAGCGTGGGGGTCCACATTCTGCTTCCCTCGTTTCAGAGTGGAGAACAGCTTGTTCTGAAGCCATGTTTGCAGCTATGAGCATGCTCAGGTTCTGAGGTCTGACAGGAGGAAAACTTCTGTTGTCTATACATATTGGTGTATTTCCTTTGTAAAAAATTAGATATAAATCTCAGAGCATTAAAAAAATCTCTGTGTAAAACAAAGCCCTTCCTACATAACAAATTAAAGGTGAAAGGGTATAATAAAAGAAGTTTCAAGGTAATACATATCTGAAAGGGTGCTTCTGGGCAGACTTTGTATTTTTAAAATTGCTTCACCACAGTGGCCTTCTAGCATCATAAATACGTAAACCAGAAAAGTAACAAAAGTGGGAGACTGCGAAAATCACAAGAATCAGTATTAGAAGAGCTCTTTACTTCGATAAAGACACGTGTAGACATTTGCTTTGTAAAAATGTCATAAATCCACCTCCTATTTTAGGCCTTCTCCACTTTTCCTTCCTCCTTGTATTTCCATTTCCTCGCTTTCTCCTCTTGGAATAAAGAAAATCCTTTCAAATTAATTTGGACTACAAATAGTACTTATGCTAGTAGGAGAACTTGTTTCATGACTTTCATCTGAAGGGAAAAAAAAAAGAAACTAGCATATGAGAGTGCAAACAAGGAGCAGCCATTCATTCCTTACTTCCATATTTTACATAAATATAAAAGCAGATTTTGACATGAGAAGACATTTTAATTTTCACAGAAAGTTATCTTTGCAAAGAAAAATGTATAAAATTATAAACTGTTGAGGCTTGTGTCTCCTCATTCAACAATTTTACTCTAAAATTACTAAATCAAGAAAAAAAGTCATGGACTAGATAATTTATTTGATCAAAAGGTTTTTTGTCACAAGAATCATGAGCTTTTATGAATTCTATAATGAAACAGAAGAGAAACTCAGATGGCTGGAAAATATTTAGAACATCTTAATAGGTCTTCAAGTTAAGGGAAGGGTATTTTGCAAGAAAGTTGTGGGGAACTCGTGTAATCCATGATATGTCTTGCAGAATTTGTTAAATCCATTTTTCAATCTGATTCATTTATGCCCACTTACTTTCAGTGCCGCAATACTGCTTACTTACACTTAAATGGACTTATCTTGCACTGCATACAATGCAATAATAGCCAGTGCAAACATAAGGAGGCACCTGAGTGCTTACACCCCTCCCACCCCTCAAAATCCTCTCCTGTCCTGATTTATCAAGCCAATTCTTCATGACTGATAATAAAAGACTAGGATTTCCACAAAATGTATTGGTATGGTGCCCTGATTTTACAGTTCCCTAAAAAAAGATCCACATCTAATGTTCAGATCAAGCTGCAGACATTCTCAGTCCTCTAGTCTGCTGCTGTAATCAGCCAAAGTCCCAGCAAGATACATATGGCTGTTTCATGCTTTGGAGATGCAATAACTAACTTTTTAAAAACGGCTTTAAATGATGAGGTTATGGAGGTATCAAGTGCTGCAATAGGAGAAGCTTAACTGCTTTCTCTGAAAAAGGGCAAATTTCAGACTACAAATCAATTTCAGTTGCACAATGGCATTTCAGCAGAAGTCTAGATTATGATGATTATTCTACGTTTCTCATACTGAAAGAAGACAGCCTTTTTTATGGGCAGACAAAAAAAGGAAAATCCGTATTTTAAGAAACTCTTGGGCCAAATGCAGAGGCGTAAACCAATCTATTTTTCCTTTTTCCTTTCCAGGCTAATTGATGTGTTACAGAACCAGAACGGAAACATTGGTCACATGCAAAGGTTTTCACAGAGGGATATTAGAGATCTTCCAAGTTACAACAAGGACTTGCCTAAGAAACCAAAGAGAGTGAAAAACTTCAGTGAAAGGGGATTCATACTGAAAAGCAGGGAACCCAGTGTAAGTTGGAAAAGAACACTAATAAAAAAAAGTCTTAAAAGCAGTGAGAAGAGTAGATGTTGAAATAGCTTTGAGGGTTGTGGAGATGAGAGGTGCTTTTTCTTCAGCTGGGCACATAACCTCATGTGCCCATGGTCACTTATTCACTGATTTTTTTGTGTCAAATCTTAGTAAAATGTCTTGGTTAAGCAACATATTTTAGGAAAAGGATTATTCCCAAGAACGTTAGCAGAAGACCAGTCTGTCTCCATCATTCATGGTGGGATTTGGAGATTTTTGAAAAAGCCGAAGGAGGAAAGAGATTTAATTGAATTGTCACTCACTTTAGATTGGAAAAAATTGAAAAAACTTGGAAAGGAAGAAAGGAAATATTCCATAAGAATCTCTGTAAGCATGACAGATTTATGGGCTTGAAAACTGTCTGTTCATGGCAAACATGACAATTTATGTTCAGGAAATATAACTTCATTGACAAAATGATGTGATAACAGAGGGGATGGCATAGCAATGCATGTTTAGCAAATATCCAACATTTTTTCACTATACTTTTATACAGAATGCTGGTCACTTCAGTATTACTTCTCTAGCTTCATCACCACTCTTTGTAATGTAAATCAGAGTGTTACAAATCAATAAAAGAAAGTTTAACACAGAAAATCTAATCACTGCGATGTTAATGGGGAACGTCTCAGGCTTTAGGAATGATGTCCAGAAATATAAAACATCTTTTCACTCTCTTTAGTCTCTCTCACACTTTAATAAACATGAAACTGAACCTGTAATTTAAAAGCCCTTTCACACATTTTTTTCCTTCTTATTTTCAGGTACTTTGGATGCTTGAAGGAGTCATTAAGTTGGAATGTGTTATTTCAATGCCACTATGTGGAGGAAATCAAAGTTCTCTAAAATAACAGCTACTTCTGAACAGGTTTTTATTAGTTCATATACTTTTGTTGGATAGCTTTTAGGAAAAAGAAATTATACATCAATTAGAAGGTATCATGTTAGCAGCACAAAGAACAGTTGTTTCAGGATGCCACCCACCTATCACTCTCAAGCACAATGAGAATGTCAGTCATGTTGAAGTTTTGTCATGATAGCCTACTGAAGTAACCCACAATGTTCAATTCTTAATATAAGTCATGATCATCTGTTTCTTCATTGAAACCAAACATCAAATAGGCTTGCAAAGATCTCATTTTACCATACATTCTGACAAACAAAACCAAGAGCAAACAAAGGCAGCTCTCTGAAAGTTTAGCCTATGATTTCCCTGCCTGATCCTGTACTTTATTCCTCAAACAACAGTTACAGCAAATATTTCTGAAGCCACCTGTAGAAAACATAGAGAGAATACACCTATCAAACAGCAACAAGTTTTGAATTATTCTTTTATACTTCAGTAGCTCTCCCCCCTCATTAACTTAAAAGTACAGCCAAATTCAAGTGTTGCATTCTCTCCATCTGACCTCTCATCCTTTTCTTCTCTGTCTCATTGTTATCTGGACAATGCTTATACAGCTAAAATGACTGTCAGGCTCATAGAGCTGTTGGCTGAGTGTTCGAGACTGTCATGGTGAAAGAGTTGGCAAACTGCTTTGAGTAAACCGTATTCTTAAAAGAAAGATGATAAATAGACAAGTCATATGGCTATTCTTAATTTGTATATACATGAATGAGATGTGGTGATAGCAAGATATTTCAAAGCACCCATGAGAATAAAAGAACTCCAATACCACCTAGTGTCAGCTAGGTACACTGTCCTTCACTGAGCAAAATGGTGGAAAAAAGGGCAACCATGATGCTGAGTCCTAAAAAGACATGCTGAGGGTGAGAAAAAGGCTTCTACAAAAAGGAGGAAAATACAAGAAATTCATCAAAAATATGTTCCTAGACTGACTCTGGTTAAGAGAAATGACTACTGTGAAATGTAGCCTACAAAGCTAGCTTTTGGGTACCTTGCTAGTAAAATGTGACTCTTTCTTACACTTTTGACAGTGAGATAATGCTGAAGGACAAAGTCTTCTTAAAGGCTAAAAGTTAGGTAGAGTTAAGTCACTGTTTTGGAATCCAAAAGCCTTGGACTGAATTTTTCAGTTCCAGTACAGCCCAGCTGTGCAACTGAACAAATCAATTCTTCTAATGCATCCATCCAATTCATGTTAATCAAATGGAAATACTTTAAAAAGAAATTGCTTAAAAATTTTATTTCTCCCTTTCTGCTTTTCTGCTTTGAAAGTGAAGTCTTGGTGGAAAAAATGGATTTTTCCATATTCTTTGAGATTAAATAACATGCTATATAGGCAGTCAGGGGTTTAGGAGCTTCTGGAATAAGAAAATGCCTAGTTCTTTCTGAATATATTTTTCTGATATTAGTTATAATAATTTGCCATCTCATGAAGAGGTATGTGCAGTTCTTGCTAACCGAAAGCTTCATATCCACATCCCTTTTCTAATTCTATGTCTTATAGTAGTCTCTACTTTCTGTTCCCTCTTGTAAACAAATATATTGCATATTTTACTATTGCGTACCTAGTTTAATATTGTAAACATTCCAGTCCTGTTGAAAGAAACACATCCAGGGATAGAAGGTGTCACAAAACATTCCTCATGGCCTGATGGTCTCAGACACAAAATTATCTGTGATGTCTGGTGTTGTTTTGTCACTCAGACCTCATTTTGTCAGTGTCTCTATCCTGGCTTCCTCCATCTTTCTCTTTATTTCTTCTAATTCAGGACCTTCGTATCCTTTAAACTGGAATCATGTCCTTGCTAAGGAGATCCCTAACTCAACCCATGTGTTAAAAACTTCCTTCATGGCACTGAATTTTCCATGTTTTCTTTACTAGAAAATGACAGTTGATAACTTATTCTTTTAATCCACACTTTCCTACCATAAAAGTAACAAACAACATGAAAATCAGACAAAACCACAGCATATCCTGAATGTCTAGTAGGTTTCTGTACAGAACTGCAAGTCTCCGATTCAACATATTTTCCTTTCTTTCAGTATCTGCTAAAGCTAATCCCTCTGTCTTCCGTTACTCAATTCCCAAAACATAAATGACCACCTTGTAGGCCTGGCTTGGATTCTAGATTGTCTGAGAAAGGCTGTCCTGTAAGAGAAATAATTTCAACATAAAGAGCAGAAGACAGTCAGGAAAGTAAACCTAAATTAATTGTAGTTTTAAAACACACATAAATCTGTGGTAAAAAAAAAAAAAAAAGGAAAGGAACAGTCTGTTTTCGTTATTGATTTTGCACAGTATGAGAAGAAAACAATTCAATGCCACAGCAGAAACGTTAGAAATTTGGAGAACTTCCCTGCTGTCAGGGATGGGCAAGCTCCAAGGTAGTGTGCCTGGTGACATCACAGATTTGCCTGGATATTTTTAAAAGCTGGACTAAGAAAGAATCCTAGGAAAAAATGTAGCAAGGGCAGAATTATTCTCTTCTTTGAGCACATCTCAAGTTTATAAGAGTGATGAAAGTGGAATAATTATCAATTTGATAATACCTCAACAACCTGGCAGCCACACAGGGAAGATTAACATCTAGATGATTCAATCTCCATTAAAAACTAATCAAAATCAAGCCAGTTCAAAGTTATTTTAAGGTAAATTATCAAGGTTAATGACCTGCATAAAATATTCATATTTTAATGTATTAACAGTTCTTTGGATGATTTTAAGCAATCCATTGTGGCTCTTATTGTATTCCGGACCAATAAATTTATAACAGTAATAGCCTTTACTATAACAGATTAACACTCATTTTCTGTTCTTGTACTACTGGATTCTTTTTAGGTGACAATTTTATTTAAACACCTGATTTAAGGTAAGAAAAAAATATTATAGACAGCACAGTTTTGTCCTTAAATCAAGAAATGCAATCTCTTATTGACAGTAAGATGTCTTTGTATTATTTGTACCAAACAAAAAACAAAATCAAGATAACAAAAAGCCAACTTAACAGTCACCCACAGCAAACATGAAATTAGATCTGCCAGAACATTTTCTTGCTAGTGAGTGGAAAACTGGACAAGATTCTAACATCACATTTTCAGGGAAAGTATTGGAAAACCAAATTCTGGTTGAGGAACTGACAGACTTCTAAATCCAGAGCCCCTTTGTCACAACATTTTGGTCTATATCCCTAGCATCTCCAGCTGCAGCAGTGTGCCATGGGAAGGCAGGTCCCTTTGGGGCTCTGCCTTTTACCCTCCGAGTTTCCAGTTCCCCTGTGTTAATTCAGAGCAAAGGCACTGGCAGCATGGACTAATGTCTACCTGTGGCTGTTGATGTCTGGAGATGAAGATGGAGCTGGCTTTCATTTCTGCCACCCTACCAGATGGCTGATGGGGGTCACCACGTGTTCAAGTGCTACTGTGAAAACTCCTAGCACCTTTCTGCCAGAGGCCTCACCTAATCTCACTTCAAATTCTTTCAAGTTCAAAATGAAAAATATAACCAAGCTTATCTTTTACAGCTGTTTTGCATACTTCTTTTTCAGGTGTGTACCTGTACAAAATGGTTTGTGTGTAAAGTACATTTTAGAAAAAGTTGGTTGCTGTCAATCTTCCTTGCCAGCTAAAGAAAACCAATGATCTGCAAAAACTTCACACTCAAAAATTGTAAAGAAGGATTTTTTTTTTAATCTGAGGGATTATTTAATCTAAAATTTGCCAGCAGAGGTTTTGCAACCTTGAAGAGACTTCTAAGAGTTAAGTTAATAGTAACAAAACATAATTTTAATGATATTGCAAATAGAAAACATTAGACCTCTGTCTGTAATTTGATGTGATGCTTTTGTAAGGGCAACAAACTGACCAAACAAGCATTAACTTGTGCAGATGAACTCCCACTCTCCACAGATTTAAGAGCTGTTGCATGGGGAAGATGAAATGCTAGATTAGGAGGGTGCATACATCAACTTCAAAGTTGCCTCAGGGGTTAAAAAATCCGAAACAGCAACAGAAAACAAACGCAGAACAGAAAAGAAAAGGTGCAGAAAAAGCAAGATTTCCACACAGTGGCCCACTGCCTAGAAACCAGCAGTGGGATCCTGTGACAAGCATCCTCCTCTCCAGTAAAGGAGGTGGTGAGAATAAGGAAAATTATGAAAATTAACCTTTGTTCATTCCTTCCTACTACAATTACAGTTTTCATTACAGTTAACCCCACTCTCCAACTGGTATTTTCTGTTTATGGCACTACTACTGCTGATATTAGCATTACTAAATATTATCTAATTTACAGGTAGGTAGGTAGACATCTAACTATTAGATAATACTTGCTGAAAAGTTATATGACTATTCATTTCCTATCTGCTAGGCACTATATTTTCTAATGTGAACTTATAGACTAAAAGCTATGAGGCAAAGCGTAAAGGAATTTTAGTATACAGTTATGAATCAGAATCTTGAGAGAAAAAAGGTAAAAAGGCAGGGAAAGAGTAAGATGATTTAAACATCAGTGGCAATCACTATCCACAAGAAATAAGAGCCAGCAAGGTTCAGAGGAGCAATGCCAAGGGAAAAGAGCAGGTGGGCAACAGGTTGAAATCACTGCCAGGAATCCTCTGGGTGTGTAGATTAAAGACTGTGAAGTAAAAAGGTGTGCTCCAGAGTTGCCAAGGGAAGTCTCATAGTGTCATCTCATAGTGCCACAAATGCTGAGGCACTGAATGTACTGTGAAACGGCGCAACAGCAAAATGCCCTTTTTTACCACAAAGAAAACAAAGCAAAAACAAATTCTCAAAAAATATCACAAGGCACTTTTTTGTGCTTCTATAAGAAATGAGACAGAAACCACTTGAGATCACCACCAGAAAAGACACACAGAAAAGTGTAAAAATAAAGTGATATTAATTTCACAGGACCTTTACTCAAAGCCAGCACACCATGAAAATATCTGTGATGTCCTCAGGCACTCAAGGAAATGTGTCCTTATCCCAACTGGCAGTATCCCAATGTACCACCTAGCAGCAAAGACAGAAAACAAGGCAAGAAAGCTAATTCAGATCAAAGCTGTCTATCATTGACAGATAGAAATTAAACAGCTGGTTTTTGCCTGATCCATATCACTCTAAATGTCCTCCTTTTACCTGATAGAAGCTTGCCCTTTAACTTCATGGCTGCTAAATGAGATCACATTTAAATTTGATGTTTCTTGATGTAAGGGAAAATACCAAAAGCAAACATTTCCAGGAAAGTCTTTTCTTTGAATGTCTCTCATTTCCAAGGAGAGATAAAAAGGGATATCTTAGTGGCAGCTAGCTCCATGTAAGTCACAGCAGAGGGAGGGCTTTCACAGAGATGGCATTTGAATCAGTTCATTTCCTCTCTCACCACAGTCCCTTCCCTTCCCTTTCTCCTCCCTCTTCCTTCCCCTTCCACTTCCTATCTATGAGACTGGACATGGTTCACTCACTGCTTTATTCTGGTATGACAACTTAAAGAAATTTGATGCGTAAATCTCAAAATAATGTAGAATGTTTAACTGTTAAATTGAGTTAAATCAATAGGTACACCAAGGGCTTGCTTTTTGTTGTTGTTTTTGTTGTTTCTTCCTTTACATTTTGTTTGGGTGTTATTTGCAGAAATGCAAGGGAAGTATCTGATAGCTGGGAATAACCTCAAACTGTCACACACCAAAAAACCCAAAAAACAGAAACAAAACCCCTGCTTACTGTCACTGGCTTACGGCTTTTCTTTTTCTTCATTAAAGTTGATCTTCATTTTAAAGAGCAGATTAACCAACTTAAAATTATTTATAGCTGATCTATTGCCAAGTTATCTCAAAATTAAGCATGATGCTCCTTTGTTCTCCTTGAAGATGTCAACCTCGTATCTAACCCTTATTCAGGGGCCCAGCATTGACCACTCATGTGTGTTGAAGATCCCCATGTTCAATGATTTTTGCTAATAAGTAAGAGACTGGGGAAATAACAGAGGAACTATGAAGAACCCCTTTCTGTGCTCCAAGTTTGCATTAAGACACATATTTTGCTTTGGTAACCCAGAAGTTAAACCTTCATATGTTGCCTCTAAAATTACAGAAAACTGTGCAATTCCCAACAATTAGAAATCAGTGGTGCTGTAACTATTTAAGAGTTTACACTCACGGCAGCTATTTTTCTATTAGATTTAGAAGAATTATCTTTTAGTAATTCCAAAACTATGACCATTGGCAAACAGCGTCTTTGCTTAGGAAGAAACTTGGATTCTATTTCAGCTTCATACCAGGGTTATGTAGAGAAAATGAGGCATTACATATTGTTACTAGAAAAAGACCTAATGCAACCATCAGCAGAGTTCTTACTGATTTAAGCACATTCCATAGAAAACAGGAATATAAATAAATACCAGAGTCTGATTGTTCTGCTAATGGCCATAGTAATTCTTACACCAAAAGGTCCTAAAATATTAAGGAAGTGTTCATAAACTCTGAGTGACCAGATGAGATAGAGATGCTCTTGCAACGATTAAACTGCTTAGGAGATTGGCAAAGCTAAGCTGGCATTCCTGTATAATCAGACATTGATTAACTCAGTTCAGCAGAGCATACTATTGACTTCACACAAGTATTAGATGTGAACTTTCCTCAGAATTAAATGTGCCTTTTTCTGGATATGGATACCCATCAAGTCAATCAGCATGCATGTTTTAAAATTCTGAATAAATACATGGTAGAGCAGAAGAACTAAACATCAGTAAATAAATTACCTAACCATGTAATGAAGCTGTATTAAAAATTACCTGGAATTCCAAGGAAGGAATATGATCATAAAACCCTTATAAGAATATGGAAAGTATATTGCCTCAGCATATATAACTCTCTCTGCACCAACTCAATCACCGGATTTCAGAAATATCAAATATATTGGGAGACAACTTATCCTACCATTACATTCTTCTCTCTGCCTTCAGAGGAGTTAGTATTGTTAGAGGAAAAATCAAGAAAAGACAAGTGGGGCCTAATCCAGGGTTATATTTCCTTTCCATCTGCATAATTAGCATCCCTGTGATACTCAGTAAAACCAGGAAGGCATCTAAACGAGATTATAAACAGTCCTGAAATCTCCCTAGCCCAAATGTGAGTTGAGGGTCTGTAATACCTTTCATGACTGTCCCTCAGCCATAGCTGAATCCTGTTGTATAATCAGGCAATGTTGTATGTACAGCTGGACCCGCTGATCTTACAGGTCTTTTCCAAGCTAAACAATTCTGTGATTCTGTAATCACTGATTTATACCCAGAACTGGTGCGGTGCTTGTTGCACTGATTTATGTGCCTTTCCCTTTGCACATAGGCAAAGTGCAACAGCACAAAAAACACCCACACAGACAGAACATGAAGTAGGCTGCTTATAGACTTTGTTTTGTCATCTTCGTCCCAGAACATACAGGCTGTGCAAATTTACACAAAAGGTCCAATAACTCTCCTCTTTGCATGGGCTCAGTGATAGGAGCAGGCATGCCTGGGGATGTGGAGGTCACTTCTTTCAATTCCCAGCCAGTCCCTTAAGATCTGCCCACCGGAAGAAGTAGTTAGAGTTTGCTCTGTGCAACACAATGCATTATAAACCTGGCATGCAGTAAAGAGGAGGAAAGAACTACATGCTGATTTATTTGTATAGATATGTTGGCAAGTGACTGTTTGCCCTAAAAATATGCATAAACTATAAAATTAAATTGAAAAAATACACAAATTATCCAGAGTTGAATGAAGTTGCCAAAGTTTGAAGAGCCATGGATTATTTTTTTCTTTTCCCATGATAAAACTTCCAGATATAATGGAGAGTGCTCAGGTCTTATGATAAATGTTATTAAACAGATGACAGGAAAGTGGGTAATAGATGTCCTTCCTTGTACAGCTGTTTTTGTAATTTTAATGAACAACAGAATTTTTAAATGAAGTCTGTCTTGTTGATTCAGAATCCCATTTAATCACCCATGGCTTGTTTTTGGAGTCCTTGCTTTAACTGCATGGTAATGAATAGAGCTGTTGTCTCCCAGCCCTGTCCTGAATGTTAACCTCTTGTATTTTAACACACCACAATACATGAATCTTCCACCTTAACTAATAAAATAAAGCCCCTTAAATTGGTGAAATCAAATATTTCATGTTGTCCCATAAATGTAATAGCAGTTGACGATGTACAGGCTCAAATATCTCCTTTGCCAAAGTTACCTGTATGTCTGAGCAAATCAGATGGATTGTTTTGATCATTCAGAGTTTTATTCCATCTTGCATCCAGGTCAGTCAGAGAGAGGCAGTGACAATGAGTTCACCTTTGCAGCACAGGAGATATTCAATGATAAGTTAATACTCATACGTTGGCAGAAGGAGTGTGTAGGAAGAGCACCAGCTGACTTGTTCAACATTTTTTACTTTTTCCTTTGTAACATATAAAGGAATTAGCTTTGTTCTGCACTGAAAATGTCCATCAAATGTTTGAATGATGATTGAAAATGTAGTTTTGTATTCAAAGAGTTGATCCAGAGTGAAATCTCATTGTTGAACCGAGTAGCAACTGTAACTGGCTTGCAAACAGACACTTATTTTGTTCCATTCTCAAGAATTGAGCAGTCTTACCAACAAGTTTTGAGAGCAGATTGACTTACATAGGAGCAAGGACTAGAAGCATAAATTCTGCCTATCAGCAAGTGAACCTGTACATTTGTCTGTTTGAATGAAGTCCTGGTCCCACTTATGATAACAGTGGTGCGATTGTCTGGAAATTTTTACATTTTCCTTTGGATGAGCAGTACCTAACACCTGGAGAAATCCATTTTGTGACCTATAAATCACTCACTTCCGTATGGTGGTTCTGGGTTAATGGTTGGTCTGCTGATCCTAGAAGTCTTTTCCAACCTTAGCGATTCAGTGATTGTACAAAAGGGATTTTTTCCTGGCAACAAATATGAGTGGGAGAAAGGCAAGACAACAGTGAAAAATGCTGAGAAAAAGGGATCTGACCCACTTCAGTATTTCTAAAGTATCTGAGATAATGGTCTCTTCCATCCATTGGTGCACTAGAAGTTCATAGCCATTGTTTTATATGCACAAAGCCATGATCTGTGAAATCACCTTCTCACTCACTGTGTTCAACCCCACTGAAATTAACTGGATTTTGTACATAATGACTTGTGAAAAAGGGAAAAATCAAGAACCCTGTGAAGCTCACCTGAACTCCTCTAGGTCCAAATTGAAAATGCAATGAAATTAATATCTCCTTTCAAAGACACAAGTATTCCTAAACTCAACATACATACAATACAGAATCAGAAGGCTACTTGTGTCAAGTTTATGGTATGTCTTTAGGAAAAAGTACTTCAGAGAGGTTTCTGAGTAGCTTGTCTTCATTCTTGTCTACATAGCTGAGAGAGAAATTATATATTAAAAAAACAGAGATAAATTATAAATAATACATGTTTTTTGTACAATGAAAAACTGAAGAGATTTAGACCGGCAAACAAATAGTACACGCGTAGTTCTTGTGCAGACACAGAAAATTCACTATGATTTTCATTTTCTAAAGAACGAAAAGGAAAGGAGAAGATGCTTTAGATGAAAATATCTGGATGCACATAGAAGATATTTGCAAACTTTTTTTCATTTTAAACAGTTTTGCCATGTGACATTTCTTTTTTTTTTCCTTCCTTTTCTATTTTTAACATTTAATAACTTCATTGTTTGTTTCACTGACCTATGTGTTCTTTTTGAAAGAGAGTGAGATATTCTGATAGTGATACTTGGAATTTTGCTTCATGAAAAAGGTCAGCTCCAAGATGCTCATTTGTTACAGGAACCAAAATGCCAGTGATAAAATTTTGCAAGGTGTGATGTATCCAGGTATCAAAGGTCATCCTTCCAGAGAGTACAAATTGGTCCAGCTCTACTGAAATAGATAAATTTATATCAGTGTTTATAATTTGCCTTATAGGAACTTAGTTGTCATGTAAAGTGGTAGAAAATAAAGTGGAAAGACAGTAGCTTTACTGATAACAGAGTACTAGAAGGGACTTATATTCAAAAGGACATCATAATCTTACCACAGTCCATAGACATTTGCCCTAAACTCCAGCTGGGAGCAATAGATCCCCCCACAGCCTGAGTTTTTGCTGCAGTTCTCTCACATTTTATAAGAACTATATTTTTGCTCACATAGAACACCTACCATCTTTCAAGTCTGGATTCAGCACTGGACAAAAGTCATTACTCCTGTTACAGGGCTGTATTGTTTAATTTTCTTCCTTCTGATTACACTTCAATAAACTAGTTGATTAACCTTTTGTGATTCAAAGGAAAAAGTGAAAATTAACTGTTAACATCTGGAAATGAAATGTGGTGTGGACCAATACCTGTCTTCCTTTTGCATGACAGGATGTTCCTTCACTTGGCTCAGAATGAAGAAGGTTAAGCTCCTGATCTTCAAAGACAAGCCTCACGCACCTGCTCCAAACCCTTCAGGTGATGATCTACCAGCTGTGGCTATCAAAGGGCGGGTGAAACGGATTTTCTGCGGGACACCAGAAGAAGTAGACAAACTAGGCAGCATTCAGGAATACTGTGAAATGAATACTGGGAAAAAAAATTAAAATCTGCACTGGTTTATTTCCAATAGATCTAGCTCAGCTGGAGGTATATGAATACAGTTAAGGGTTTCTTATGAGAGAACAGAGTCAGATCAAGAAAGCAAAGACAATGTTTCAACCCAGAAATAGCAATTTCAGAAAGAAACTGCAAGTACTCAAGCTGAGAAATTGTATCAGATACCTTGTGAGATAAGAGATTTCTTCTTAACCCTGCAGAATTGCACTGAATCAATGAGTCTTACAATGTCGGGAAGCTTACTCTTCAAGCATCTTCTTCATTGAGCAATCTTCCTCCAGAGAGCTGCTCTAAGATTGTTGAATTTTTCTAAAAATGGATATTCAAGACAGGTGTTTCTCTGGGGCATATTCTCTACTCTTACAAATGTTCGGAACCATACTCATGAATGCCTTTTGCCACTGAGGAAAAAAAAAAGAAGAAATTAAAATAAATAAATAACCATTTTCTCATCAGTCATGTTATTCTCCATAAAGCTGAGAATTCCAAAGTCTCATACTCTTGAAAAGTATTATTCATAAGTAATAAAATCAGGTTAAAAAATTGTAGAGCACCTAGGATACTCCTTAAACTATTTACACAAATAATTTATGACTACATTCGTTAAACATAGACAGTAAAACCAGACCAATTAGTTTCACAATGTTCTACGACCATTACAATTTTAATAGGAATAAAGCCAAATTAGGTGAACAGGAATGCAGTACAGTTGAATAGAAATTATCCTTTAAAAGGCAGAAGCAGATCTCCCCACTTCTACCTAACTTCAAAGCATGCCAGAAGTACAAACCTGTCACATTCTATATTTTCCCAAGACCAGGTGTTAATATTAAACCTTTCATGCTCTCCATTATAGTTGGAAGTATTTAACAAAACAGTCTCAGCAGACAAGACAGAAGTTGGAATCTGTATAACTCTAGAATCATTCTTGTGTTTCTTCCCACATTTGCTGCCTAAAATCATCACACTCTGCTATGGATTTCCACTAACATGGAATAATGTTTGTGCTAAACATATAAACCCTTAATAGTACTTATTTTACAAAAAGCAGATGCCTTCTACCTCTGGGAAATATGAAACACCAGGTTCTGCCCTGTCTTTCATCATTTTTCAGTTGGTAACACCTTCCGTTTCTTCAGCAGTATTTTACCCTTACAAAATGGACTGAAGGCAGAGTGACATTTCTACAATACAAAATGGAGAGTTTTACATTCATTTCCTGCTGACATTTAGTGTATATTTTGAACAATGAGTGCTGATAATTCTTACCTTTTATCCTCATTAGATGTGCCATATATGCAACTTATGTAAATGTACCCCTTTCCCTCCAGTGTAGGTGCCTGTGAGGAAAACAACTAAAAAAACCACGCAGCAGCGTTCTGTGCCGCAATCAGCACTATCTCTTAGGAAATGACCAGTGCTTTTCTAACAAAGGGCTGCAACCAGCCAACTCTGATGGCTGGGATGGTTTGCCAGGATGAGCTGTGACTTGGGCCAGGTCTATCTCATATGGCAGAACAAGGCATGCAGTATTCCAAAGCTGGAAACGTCTGTTGTGCTGCTGTGGGGCAGTGCAACATTGTGCTGATGGAAACACTGGTCCAGGCCCTCTGAAGCACAATGCAGTGTCAGTTCAGGGCTGTACCTCATCTTCCAAGTCCTGCGTTTCCCCAGGGTTAATTAGCTTCATAGTAGCAATTATTTCTTTTGAGCTGACAGTTCAAAAGGTACAATCATAAGTACAACTGTGATCCATACACTTGTATGGCATGAGGACACTCTCTAACAGTTCCAAGTACAGTCTGTCATGTAATGGGAAGATTAAGTATAAACATCTCTGAAATGGGGTGAATTGCCTAAGAATCATGGACACTAATACGACTGACCAGGAAGTTAATTAAAAATTGTAAAGACTCAACTGGTTAGCTTGGTGTTTGTTGCAAACAAGCCTTTTTTCCACCCCCTCCACCTTCAGTACTTACTCAGCAATTTGACAGATATGCATTTACACAGCATCCATAATGCACCACAAGCTGAAATTTTTCAAGCACACCCAAAAGAGCAGACTGGTGTGGTAGGGTAATGCATTAAAGATTTTATAGCAGAGCTGTTATATTACACATTTGTAACAGCTTGCCAGTAATGCTTATTCTGTTCACTACGCACACTGCATGCATCATTATCTTGACATACAGCCACTAGCAGGCAAGAAGAAAGGACACTGTCTGTTGTCACATGACATTTTTTGCTGGGACTGAATTGTCACAGAAATAAAGTTTTCTTACACACCAGCATATATTCCAGATACAGCCTTAAACAATCCAATGAAAGGTACACTTTATCAGGATTTACCTTTGCATATTAGACTCCAATAACACAGTAAGTGTTAAAAGGCTGGGGGGCAATTAATCTAGTGACCAGCAGCAATACCGTTTGAGAGAAATCCATTGCTGCTATTGCCATAAGGCTGGACAGACTTCTTAGGTGAATCACAGAAGAGTTAGACTGCTCTGGAGCCAGGACAGAGAGCAGCTTAACAAGTATTTCATAATTGCTGTAGGTAGTTGTTGTAGCCCACTGTTGGATTCTTTATCAAAGAAACATTTGTTGCTTCTGCTGTCCTTAGAGAAACATGGAGATATTCAGCACATGAGGGGGGATCTGAGATAATACTAATGGTTGTCATTAGAATAGAAAGATATGGCAAGAAAATTAAAAGATTCAAGGCAGCAGTTTCCTGTGCAGAGAAAGTCAGTGTACCGTTTGACAATCCACTGGCAGTTTATGCTATCCTTCTCTCCTTGTCCTTGCAACAGGGTACTCTGTCGTATTCTCATATCTGTTCTATAACTCAAAGAAACAAATTTCTTTAACAATGTTTTTTTTCAGAGAATTGAGAATATTTTTGAACTTAGGAAGCTTTCCTCAAATTCTTAATAAGAAGTCACATGAATATACTGCTATACACATAGCACCTCG
This sequence comes from Amblyornis subalaris, assembly GCA_018881555.1. NCBI lineage: Eukaryota > Metazoa > Chordata > Aves > Passeriformes > Ptilonorhynchidae > Amblyornis > Amblyornis subalaris. The sequence goes on along the minus strand of JACAXG010000144.1, from coordinate 1,558,288 downwards.
AGCAAAATAAAAGAAGTATTTATCCAGTTTTTTTTAACCTACTCCTATGAATTTGTCTGATATTATTTTTATCCTTGTTCATGGTCTTACTGCCTCCTGAAAAGCAGAAGAGCTGCAGAGCTATAAGAAATACTGTAATTTTGGTATCTAACACCTGATACAAACCAGAAATATTTCTAGGTCTGGTACTAAATTTCTAAAATATTTTTGCAGAGCTGAAAAAAGAGCAGCTTCTTCAGAAAAAATGCTATGAAAAGCACATGGATATTAGGAGCGGCCAATAAGTGTCACCATTTACCTTCTAAGTGTGCCTGAAAGTGATTTGTCTGTCATTGGAAACCAAATGTGTTAATACTCAGATAGGTTGCCAATCCTAATTACCACCAGTATAGGTCTGCCATCAAAGGACTATCAATTAATGAGTTCTACAGACTCGAATTATTTGATTCACTGGCCACTAGATACAACTGAAAGTATCAGACTGAAAGAAGGCACCATCACAGAAACCCTTGTGGGAGCTTCCCCCAGTTCTTACCTTACCCAATTTTGTATAGAGGAAGGTCATTTACTTTACTGCGTTTATTACTGCATTTGCTGAACTGCAGAATTTCAGAGGAAATGGCTGCTCTTCTGAAATATAGATCAATTTCTTAGAACAATTTTTCCCCAGGAAAAAGAAGACACACACACACACACACACACACACACACACACACACACACACACACACACAGGTGGGGGGGAGAGGAAGAGTAAGCAATTTAAAATAAACATAAATGCTTCAATTGTTTCTGTATGAGTCATGTATTTTGCTGCTACCAAGGTGAAATATCTTCATGGGGAAAAAGAAGGAAAAGGTCTCCTGAAATAGTACTGAAGACACTGGTTCATTTGGGGAGATAAAGTCTTCAGAGCCTGTTCTATAGCAGAGACACAGAGATCCCTGAACTCTAGTCCAGCAGAAGATACACACTTCAAGGTAAACTATTTCAGTGCACAATGTGATTTTCAATGGAACATGAAACTACAAAACATGCATTCTAATTGCCACTAATTTGTGCCCATGACCTATGCTGCTTCTTCAAGCTGCTTAAACAAAACCTGTTTTCATATTCCACTTTTGACTTCAGATAAGAGAAACAGGTTAAAGTCATAAAAGCCCTCACTAATTCTAAGGAATTACTGAGCATCTTACTTAACCTTTTCTGGTGTGGTAAAATCTATGTGATGAAAAACATGCGAATGGCAAACAGAATATTGGGCATTCATATAAAACTATTGTAAACTTGCACTTGACAACTTCAGCTCTAAATTACTGGGGCTTATAATTATCTTTAACTTGAATGCACAACAAAATAACGATTCTGAAGTGGAAAAAAAAAAAAAGTCACTTATTTTGAAGAAAAGCCTTCTAGACATAAAAAGACTAGACATTTTCCCATTATCTCAGTTACAAGGACTCCTGCACTGACAATTCTATTTCTCAGTAGAATTAGAGAGTGATCAGGTTCTTGTGAGTCTGAAAGGAAATCTAAAACGGCATAATCTTTTTTATGAAGCAATGCATCCTGTTGTTTTGATTGGCAGACTATAATGTAGATATTTCTGGCCTTAGTTTTGTCTTCTGTGGTTTAATACTGCCAACTTCCATGTTGGGTTTTGTGTTGACTGAAAGAAGAGCCAGGAAATTTTTGAAGGAATTCCACAGATGTATTAATATTGGAACTATATTATTTGTACCTTACTGTTATGTGAACAACTATAAAAAAAATGGTTTGCACTCAGATCACAAGAGTTAAATAGAAGTTTGTACTGATGACTTTCTAGAAAGGAAGTAATACCCAAATGATACTAAAATCAATAATAAAAAAAAATCAATGAAGTAATAGATACAGCCGTTTTATGAAGCTAGAATAAGCTACAATATTTTTATTTGGAAGAAAATTATGGTAAATTGTAGACTCCAGTCAGCAAATTCAGATAAGTTAATGATTACTTAAGACAGGTTTAGACCGGATTACAAAGACTCCAACAGACAAAACAACAGGCCCATCATCTAATCTGGACTACAGCTATAAAACAGAAAGCACAATCTATTGTTCCCATACTTTTTTTTGTACAGTACCTTAAATATTTGCAACTTTCCTCCCATAAGTTTTGTTTTTATAGCCACCATGTTGATTGTATCTGACTGCATTCTTATCCTCAAAAACTTTTGAATATCTTTTTAAAAAGTTTTGAGAAAATCTGATAGATACTGAGGTCTGAAAGGCAGGAAATTTCTATAAATTCGTCTATGTTACAGAAGGCCCTAATTTATACATTGAAGCAGAGAACAATATGATTTTAATACCAGTACATTCTTTTTAAAATGCTTGTTGGCTAATCAACTTGATTACCCCAGGCCATTCATACCTTTCTTAGACAGTCAGCAACAAAGAAGGATAAAGAAATGTAGGGGGTTATAAGAGATGGTTTAGAGCCACTTGCACAAGAAAAGTGGTGTTATTTTGGCATCAGAGAGGAAGAAAAGGCGTACTTCAGTGCTGAAAGCATTGCAGGAAGAAAGGAACTGGTGTATTCAGAGCACCTTGTGCATGAAGAATTGAGATCAGTAAGAGATCAATCTTCATGAGCTACAGTATTCATGGAACAATTTATTCTTACTTTTAATCATGAGGTAGGAAGTGGTAACTTCATGTTCATATGCATATGAGTTCGCTTCCTTTTCAACACTAGTTATTTGTGGTTTGTTGAGGAAGAAATATTTTTGGCAGCCTCCCCAGGGATGTGTATTAGAAATTCCCCATAAATCTTTTAAAAAATTTTACATTCATAACTAGAAACACACATTTTATTAATAGCTCAGTAGTAAATAGATTTATTTATAAAAGGTTCATTGGTACACTTGGAAATTTTTTATCCTGGCTATTCAAATGATGGATCATCTTACGTCGTATATACTGTAAACATAGAAACACCTGGTTTTGTGTATCATGCACAAACACAATTTAATAATCTGAAATTGTACTGTGAAATGTATTCCTCATAATAAAAGTTATTACTGTAAAATTATTTAATAGCATGCATAAGTTTTTTGATGTGTTTTTTTGTTTGGTTGGTTTTTGGAGGGTTGTTTGTTTGATTGGTTTTGCCATTATGCTTTTGAAGAAATGGGCATAAACCAGCAGTGGGTTTCTGTGTATCATTTGGTCCCATATTTTTTATCAAGCGCTTTACTCTATGTCTTTCAGTTCTTTCCACAAGACAAACCATTTCTGAAAGTCTGTGAGAGAAAGATCGTGATGTCAGAATCAGTTGAGCTCAATAAATTCTGAATAAGAACAGGTTTGTGCTTAATTCACCTATTCCTTACTCGCACCTCTTAAATGAGTTTTCTGTGTCAGAAAATCAATATTTTATACAGTTAATTGTGCATCAGTTATAATGTGCTTTAATTACCCTTGTGCATCTAGCACTTGCTACCACAGTCTTGTGCTGGTTTGGCTGTAAACCAGCAGGGGAAATTAACCCCACACTGAATACCTCGAGAGATTTTAGGTCAAAATTGCAATTTTAATAAAAAAGGTTAAAATAAATGCAGTAATACAGAAACACAGGCTTAAACAAACCGACAGAGTCACGGTACAACCTGATACCCTGTTGACCAGGGTGGTAGCTGTGCAGTCCAGTTAGGCACTGATCCTGCAGGAAGGCCTGGTAGGTCAGTCCCGGTAGTGGAGTAGCTGAGTCCAATTCCGAGGAGTGGAGTCCAGTCCAGCTGAGTCGAGAGTCCCATCGAGAGTGGAGTCCCAAGAGCAGAGTCCCCTCGAGTCAACGGTATCTTCTCCCATCCAAACCCCTTGTTTTATGCTGTGCTTCTTGGCTGGCACCTCCCCCAGGGGCGGGGACTTTCACAATGGCAGAGGAGCTTCCCGATGTTCTATTGGTTGCTTCAGTAATGAGCTTGGATGAGCCCTAGGGTCCTCCGAGATGCTCCCCAGAGTTCTCAGAGATGATCTGGGGTCTTCTGATGGGGTTCAGGCTAATTAGTCAGGCTGGGTGGTGCTAATGGGCCATTAGCTGAGATCAGATAACCAGGGTGGGTGGTGCTTGCTGTTGGCTGGAGTGCTTATCTCAGTTGAGATAAGGAGTCCCAGGTGTGTAATTATGAAATTTATCCAGGTTTTGTGGGTGGTAATAGAATGTATAACTAACTCAGGACAGTCTGTTGGGAGGTTTGTCTCGCATCCTTTGGGCATGTTGAGTTTTGTTAAGTAGAAAGTGCTAGAAATACACTGCAGAGTTACCAAAAGCAGTAAGAAAGACAGTTTACACTCAGTGTTATAGAAATGCATACAAGGAAGGGGAAACTGTTTTGCTGAATGTAGTGAGTTGGGACATATAAAAGGTTAATTCAGTGAACTGCAGAAGCAGTCTGATTTTTCCACCTCCAATGAAACAGGAAAATTATGAGAAAAGCATATGATAATTTATTCATCATGTAGCACAATTCTTGATTCAGCTTAGAGCTGAAAACACAGACCATTATAGCCACAATGAAGCCCTTACAGAATTTTATATGAATTAAAAATACAGATTTATCCCTGAAAGTTGGAGCAGAAGAAAAAGTGCTTGTTTGCTAGATAAATTCACTAACAAGTTAGATAACAGACTGAGAAAGAACTGAAATTCCAATGGGGAGCTGGTATTTCAAATGTGTTTCCTCCATTCCAAGAGTTTCCAGCTGACTGAGTCTTAGCTGGTGCTCTAATTCAGCTCACAGTCCTACAGGGCCCAACTTTGCATGTTGTATTGGCTGGTGGGTGTCTGATTCATGGCACCAGAGCTGACGTCAGCAGAACAGAGGAAATAAAGCATATCCACTGGATTCAGTATTCAGTTTCTGGACTTTGACGTCTGCACAGCTACATGTTAGAAGCATAGCAGTTTAATTCTGGTCCCCCTCATCCTTTTTTTAACATTGCTTCTTTCAAAAGAGACTTAACGAGTCTCCACAGGTAAGCATGGCACTACATAGCAAGTATTATCTTCAAATCTCTCTGTCCTTTAATGAAAATATTTCTACTCACACCCCCTCACTATTCCAGAAAAAAATTTAACCTTTATTCTGAAACTTTTGCTAGCCTCCCTAGCTCCACTGAACAGATGGACATATGTATAAGTAAATTACATTTCCTAGTGCAGCAGCATTTTGGCGATGGGAGCTCTTTCACTGCTGTCCCCATTAAGGGGAGGGGAAGGGAAGAGTAATACGTTGTCAGTATGAGTCTATGACTTTTCATTTGCTTCTTACTCCATCTTGTTACTATTTTTGGGTTTTGATGGAAATTTCCATATTCCTCTTGAATCTTTTCTGTAAGCTTAAGCTACCATTCCTTTTGTCACTCTTTCACAAGCAGCCTTTCCCCCTGACCTGACAAGATTTGCCCACAGAAAGGTAGAAGAAAGGAAGATCTGAGGTTGTTGGACTGTGGATGGTAAGCAGGAGGACAACATCCTACAAAATGATGAAGAGTCAGCACCAAACAGAAGAAGGAAGACAGTTTTATCATGCTCAACACAGTTGTATTCCTCCACCCCCAAAATCAGAAGTACCTTTCACCATCAAATCCAGTGTCTAAAGGGGAATCCAGGCGCCAGATTTCATATTCCCAAAAAATGGTGCCACTAGTTGCTGGACTCTGCAAAAATTAGCTTTACAGGCACATAGATTATGGCAACACCCAGAAATCTCAAACATGGGGCACACTGTGCTAGGTAGGAGACATATCCTGAACAAAAGCCTCCAAAAATATTGTATCAAGTTTTGTTAGTTTGGGATTTTAATGATAATGCTTTTGTTTCCTTCCTGCTTTTTTTTTTTCCCCTCTCAGAAATTCTCTCTCATTTTCCATTCCTATGACAGATGTTAGCTACCTGATACCAAAAACCTGCAACCTGCAGAATTTCCAGATGCTCCTAACTGCTTCATTGCATTAACATCAGTTTCACATAATAATATATATCCCCTTTCTTGGAAGCACTGTTGTATTCTAGACAATCAGCAGAAAATCTCAGAAAGATTAACATCAAGGAGATGTCTTAAAGAGAGATCACTGAAAGAAAATGCCGTACATTGAAAAGGTTCTTTATTAGCCTCTTTGAGTTGTCAAACACACCTGCTTTTATGTGATCCTGAGAATTGACAAAATGGATGAATGTTTCAGAAATGGAGAGTACAAAGCAAGATCTGGCAATGCAGCAGAAATAGTTATAGAAACAGGAAAAGCTGCTGTGAAAAAGGATGAAATTTGAAAAATGTTCTGCTGTCTAATATTCTGCAGGATTAAGGAGAATTTGAGTCTTCATAGAAGCCAGTCAAAAGATTGCTGTCACATCCTGAAATGGAAGCAATCATTCATTCGCAAGTTTTCCTTCTAGACCTACTCTCAATGAAATTCAGATAATTATTTCCCTGGAGCAATGCTGAGCTGCCGCCTAGAGATGCCTCCTGCAAAAGCAGAGTTAAACCCTATTAGATTTTTTAAATTTATTTTATTTTCTCTTACTGCTGCTACTGTTGATCTCACACAGTTACAGCTAGGAGATAAGCATAAAGTACAGAGCTTTTGCTTCCCTGCAGTAAGGGAAAATTTGATGCTCCTTCCACATGGGCTTATTCAAGCCAATCCTGATTTCCTAGAGCACACAGGGATGCAGCAAGGAGCAAGAGATGAGTAGTGATCAACTGCTGCTGCAATTTCTGTGGATGAAAAGAACCAGAAAGCAGCCCTTCTATTCAGCGGATCTTACTGGTGTTCCAGTAGCTTAAAGTCAAACAAACTCAAAAGGGTGAAGGTCCAAGAAAGTTCACTCTGCATACATCCTGGGTTTCTGCATCTGCTAGACACCACTGGGTCAAAAGACAGCAGGGATGGTGCTCAGCTAGCTGAGCTAGCTAGATCTGATGAGGAAAATCCCACACCACTCCTTGAAGAATCAGTGCAAGTAGCATAGGTAATCACTCCAGCTACATCTCCAAGAAAACCCAGAGGTGTGTATTTATGTATTTATTAAAGGATGTAAATGATGTCTTGAAAAGAGCAGGAAAGGCAGATAAAAAATTGTTTTCTTTTCACTAGATAACACATAGGTCACATCAAAGAAGACAACAACCTTAGTGGCAGTGTTTAAAGCAAATAAATATATCAATTATATCACGTTTACAGCAGAAAAAAACCCCCACTGTTTCATTTATGAAACTACTAGGAAATCAGACAGAGCTTCAACCATTGCACAATTTTGACAGTTCCTAATTTTCCCCCTACCCACTTTTTTTTTAATAAATTAACATTTGGAGAAGACAAATTTATCTTCCCTCATCTGTGACAGTATGGGAAGGTGTGTGTTGACCCTGGCTAGATGCCAAATGCCACCAAATCTGCTCTATCACTCCCGTCCTCCCCAGCTGCACAAGGGAGAGAAAAGACAAGGAAAGAAGGTCAAGTTCAGGACAGGGAGAGAACCCTTACCAATTATCCTTACCCTCACTGTCAGAGGCAAACAGATTGAACTCAGGCAAATTAGTTTAGTTTATTACCAATCACATCAGAGTGGAACAATAATAAATAAATCCAAATCTTAAAACATCCTCTCCCCCACTCCTCCTTTCTTCCCAAACAAAACTTCACCCCTGAATTCTCTCTCTCTTTCCTTCACAGTGGTGCAAGAGTACAGGGAATGGTGGCTATAGTCAGTTCATCACATGCTTCTTCCTCCTCAGGGGCAGGACTCCTCACACTCTTCCCTTGATGCAGTGAGGCATCCCTCCCATGGGAGACAGTCCTTCACAAACTTCTCCAGTGTGGGTCCTTCCCACAGGCTGCAGTTCACGATCTGCTCCAGCATGGGTGACTTCCGCACAGTTCAGTCCCTCAGGAACAGACTGCTCCAGCATGGGTTCCCCATAGGCTCCTCTCTCCACAGGGCTACAAGTCCTGCCAGGAGCCTGCTCCAGTGTGGGGTCTCCACAGGGTCACAGCCTTCTTCATGTAATGACTTGTCTCAGCATGGGGGTCCTCCATGGGCTGTAGGTGGATATCTGCTCCACCTTGGACCTCCATGGGTTAAGGGGGGACATCCCACCTCACCATGCTCTTCTCCAGGGGCTGCAGGGGAATCTCTGGTCCAGTGCCTGGAGCACCTCCTCTCTCTCCTTCTTGACTGGCCTTGGTGTCTGTGGGTCTGTTTTTCTCACATGCTGTCGTTCTTCTTCTGGCTGATTTTGCACAGCAGTTTTTCCCCTTCTTAAACAGGTTATCCCAGAAAGTGCTATCACTGTCACAGATGGGGTTCTGCCTTGGCCAGCAGCACATCCATCTTGGAGCTGGCTGGCACTGGCTCAATTTGACATGGGTGAAGCTTCTAGAAGCTTCGCACAGGAGCCACCCCTGTAGGTCTCTGCCTCACAAAGAAAAGCTTGCCATGTAAACCCACTGCGTAGTTCCGGAATAGGACTGTCCTCCTTGTTAATAAGGGTTGATTCTGAACAGCTCCTCATCACTTGAACAGCCTTGCCCTTCTGCAAGGCTCTGCTCTTGCAGGGACAAAACTAGATATTAACTAGCATTCTTCCCCTGCCATTTCCTCAGACTTTCAGTATAACCTAATCTGAAGAATTCCTTACATTTAGAACCATGTCTCCACAATCACAAATCATCTTGTGTGGGCTTCTCCATACAATGTAACAGGACAAAATGCTCCTTTTTGCAAAAAGGACAAGGAGATTGACCTTTGTAAACATTGTACTTAGTCCTGGAAAAAAGAAAAAGGAGATAGCAGGCAACAGTGGAAACACCAAGGATATTTTCTCTATATTGCTCAAATTTTTTTATAGCAGAAAACCTAAATATTTCTTTTACTGTACTCCAGCCAATATGAACCTGAAATATATTCAGATATTCAGATAAATCGATCTAAACTCAGGCAAACAAACTGCTTCCCTCCAAGATGTGATTTATGCTCTCTTATTTAACCTGCTCCTTCTTTTCTATTTGAGTAACTGAGAAATCAATTTCAACCAAAAAGACTTAGCCCCCTGGCAAAGGTATATGCAAGACTTATTAAGCCAAAGGAAATATCAGGGTATTTCTCTGTTTATGAGCTAACATATTGCAATCAAACCATATAATTGTGGTACACACTAGTCTTCAAAACTCAGGAATGTTCTGCCCTTGTGACTGAAAGATGTCTAGAAGTATTTCACCTCTTCATATGTATTCTTCATATAAATACAGCACTGTCAAGAACACATTGTCATGGAGAGGAACCTGCTGTCATTAGTGCCTGTCACTGCATCTCCTCTTCCACGTTTTAATGAATGACCTTGGCTAAGCCTCCACAATACCTTGTACCAGTAAACCTAAATAATGAATGAACAAACACACCCTGGAGAACTGCTTAGAGGGAAAGAAGAGACAGAAAGGAAGGAATCCTAGTAGGTATTTCTACTTATCTGAATTATTCTCATCTGCATTTTTGGAGATTAACATTGTCAGGGTTTGTTTGATTTGCAGCAAACCCTAAACTCTCTCCAAAACTTCCAAATCAAAGCTATTTCAGTCAGGTTTGCCATGACTGCCAAAAAAGGCAGTGACCTGCTAACTGGTGATACAGTGAAAGCAACAACTCAAAGTTGAATGACTAGAGTAATAGACCTGAATATGAAAAACAAAATTAGACACTAGAGGCACAATGACTGCTAACAAGGAACAATTTTATTTTCCAGGAACAGCATGACTACCAGGAACAGCAACAGAACTACCTCAAGATTTACCTCCTGAAAACTGCAGCCGTAAAGGTGTGCTCTTTTTTCTAGCCTTGACACTGAATATTGCTTCACTTTTGTGAACTATAATGTTTGTCAGAAAAAAATCGAAAATATAAAACCAGGAAGAATTCTGAATGCTTTGTAGGCCACGGACATTTAGAAGTGTTCAATCTGAAAGGTGAAACCACACAGTAAGTGCTGTCCCAGGAAGAGCAGAACTTAATCAATTTGGTGAAGTCAAAAGTTTATCTACAGCTTATTAAAGACCATACTAAACCGACTGAGAATAAAAGGTATGTCCACTAACATTAGCACTGTGTGGAATGGCAAAAATGGTAGACTTATTCCTGACTCACAGAGAAGCTGTCAAGGCTCAGTCCGTGCTCAGAGAAAACAGTGAAGGCCAAACACTGAGATATTCTTTTTATTTGTTAATTATCCTTCCCAATACTGATAGACCTCCCCTCCTATCTATCCTTGGACCACAGTCTTGCAATGGAGAATATAATTTCATGACAACACAATGCATATCTATTTGAATGAGCAAGGTTCCTTGTCTTACTTATTATTCTTGAAGTAAGTAAAATAGTCAAAGTCAACACCTATGGTTGACTTTAGCTTACTTGCACACCAGGTAGAATGAAACAAAATGGCTATACATTATTTGACTACTACTTTCCTTTGCAGAAGTGAAGAAGAGTTGAATTTTCAGATTAGATTCCTCACAAAAACCACAACAGTGGAGGAATTTAATGTACCAATGTTACGCAATGTGAGGCTGGAAAGATACTATTCTTAAAGATATGAGGAATTTTTAATGTTGAGAAATCACAAGGGAAAAAAAAATGTGCAGAAAGGCTATTTCAGTTTAAATCACTACCTAAGCAATTTCTCAAGAGTTGACAAATCGGGATTATTTTCATACAAGCACATAGTTTTTAATTTCAAATCCAGAGGCAAACTCACAAACCCGTTTCGTTCTGGTGTATAAACATGAGGTGCAGTGTCCATGTAGCAGAAAATTAATAAAGGTGTAAAGAGCCCTTTTGTAGATTCCTTTCCATATTTCATCACGGAGACATTGCCACTGAAGTTGTCAAAATAACCTTTCCCAATCCTCCCTATTATTCAAGCATCTCTGGCACATTAAGAAAATGAAAAGCATTAGCTTGATGCAGCTTTTTTATACTTAGAAACATAAAAGGTGGGTTAAAGCATCCCACTTGATTTTAACATTCCCATGTTTTAATTAATGCACTTATAAAAAAAACAGTCTGAAAGTCACATTTTAAGACACACTAGACTACATTGTTTGATTACCAACTGCAATGCCTTCATCTGATGCTCAGCAGTCAAAGTGTGTTCTTACTTCAAGTTATGAATGCTGTATGTTAACTACCTCTTTCTCCAATGTGATTCAGATGTGTAGTAAATACCACACATTAGCTAATTCAGAAGAACAAACTCCCTTTACTTTCCACTGGCACCTGGAAGGCTGACTGGAAAATGTGTTTCACAGCTTTTCCCAAACCACAAAGAGCTTTTTTTGACTAATGGATCACATTAACATTCACAGAGCTGTGCAATAGCTGGAATTAAATACCTAAACAAATTACAGGAAAGCAACAAACTCCATTGTGCCTAACCCCATAAAGCAATATTACTGACTTTATTCAGACTTTTTTTTAGGGGTTTTTTTGGCACCTAAATATAGTTCTAGAAAAGTTACTTCCTAACCATAGAATCATCATAGAATCATAGAATGGTTTGGGTTGAAAGAGGACCTTGAAGATCATCTAGATCCAACCCTTGTGTCAAGGCCAGAACACTTTCAACTGGACCAGGTTGCTCAGAGCCATATCCAACCTGGCTTTGAACACCTCCAGGGATGGAGCATCCACAGACTCTCACCTGTTCCCGTGACTCAGCACCCTCACAGTGAATAATTTTTTTCTAAAATGTAATCTAAACCTGCTGTCTTTCATTTTGAACACATTCCCCCTTGTCCTGCCCTTTACATGCTCTTGTAAATAGTTTTGCCCCATCTTTCCTGTCAATTCCCCTCAGGTACTGGAAGGCCCCAATTAGATCACCTTGAAGCTTTCTTTTGTCCAGGCTGAACAATTCCAATTGTCTCAGCCTTTCCTCATAGAATAGGTGCCCCATTCCACTAATCATCTTGGTGTCCTTCCTCTCAACTAACTCCAACAGGTCCATGTCCTCCCTGTGCTGGGGACCCCAGAGCTGGATGCAGTGTTCCAGGTGGGGTCTCACCAGAGCAGAGCAGAGGGGCAGAATCCCCTCCCTTGCCCTGCTGGCCACGCTGTTTTGGGTGCAGCCCAGGACACATTTGGCTTTCTGGGCTGTGAGTGCACATGGCCAGGTCATGGCCAGCCTCTCATCTTGGCAGGGCTGCTCTTTGTCTGTTCATCCCTAGGCCTGTGTTGATACCCCGCATTGTCCCAACCCAGGTGCAGCACCTAGAACTTGGTGTTGTGTCTTGGTTTAAGACATTTTAAGAGAAACACTGAAAGTGTTAAGTGTCTTAAGTGGAACGATCTACTTCTACTTACTAAACGTATAGGTTTAACCAATGTCTTTCCACCGATAAGGAACAAATATTATTAGATTTAAGTGAAAAAGCAAAAGTTTACTAACAAACTGAATAGCAACACAAAAAAACCACAACACCACATCAAAGAGAAAACAACTGCTAGATACAAAACGGCTAAATCTCAGGAGCCCCACAGGAACTATGAAACACCCAGAATAGGATACTGCCCCCTTCCAAGATGACACTCCACAGCTGAGTGCTCCTACTGGTATTCTCTGGATCAAGGCGCTAGAACTCACAGACGGTCTTCATCTTCCACACAGCAGGAGACAACAGGAGGAGTTGGCTGGAGTGTCTCGGACTTGGTGTTTTTCACACTTCAGCCAGGCCTTGTTGCAAGAGTGGAGCAACTGCAGCACGGCAGCAGCCAGTCACTCCCAAAGCTGCCTAGACCCCTCTGTATGGCATCCCATCCTTCAGGTGTGTCAAGTGGACCAAACCTTACATGTCTGTCAAATCCATAGTTCCATTCCCTCACTTAGGAATCAGCTTTCCAGTCTGCAAAACAAGGTCTAATACCTGTAAAAATAACTCTGCATATACAAAAACTATTTGTGGCAACTACATTGCCTTTCTCTACTAATAACATGACACTGAACTTAAGCTAGCTCATTTTTCTTATAGATAGTTGATCTCAAACTTGCTGCTTCAGTTCTTTTGGCAGCTCAGGCACTAGAAGCTCAAGTACAATTACTCATTAACATGACACTCAAGACACAATGAATTAGGTGCTCCAGTTTGTAAGGTGGCTGAAAATAGGGATGCTGTGTTTGTAAATTCTAAGGTACTGCAAGGGATCCAAACCCATTCATCTCTGATGCAATATTTCCTTCCTCTTACCCTGATTTAATGAAGTACGGTTTCAATGTTCTCATTAACTCCTTGAGTCCTGATAACACACTTGCTCAATACTAAGCATGGGCACAGGAACCTGTAAAATGTCCTGCTCTGAGAGCTTTTCGTGTTCACTTAGCATCAACATTTCCAACTGCATGTAAGGACACTGAAGAATTAGATGTTAGCCTTAAAACTGAGGGAAGGCTTACAGGCTTCTTTTCCTATGGGGCTATGAAAGCATGCCTTAAAAATGAAGTATCAAGTTGCTTAGCCACACTTCATCCTGCAAGCACTTTTCAGTCCTTAGAGAATCTAAATCTTTGTTGAAGCAATTCCTGTGTTCTCAGCTATTCTTCACAGTTTAGGCTATTCGACTGAAGCAGGTTGCTGCCAACCTTTATTCTAACAGATCTGCAGTTTTTACAGTTCAACATCTTTTCCCACTTGGAAGAAAACGGATCCCAGTTTTTTCAGCCCTCTCTTCATAATTGTTTTTCAAGAAACTCAGTCAGCACTCCTGCATTTTACAACTGCTCTCTGTCTAACTGTTGAAACTGAATTATTTTTCTAATATTGAACATTTTTGTAATATTGTAATAATTTTTCTGATATTTTTATTTCTCTGACTGCATTAATAATCTTTAATATTCTTTACCTTGCTCTTGCACACCTTCTTATTATCCTTGAACTTATAACCCTTGAACTACCTCCTTTGGTCAATATAATCTCATCTGTTTTGATCTGATTTTGCAAGTGATCTTACTTAATATTATTAAAGAACTTGGAAAACACCATTGTCCTCAGTGGAGCTGATTAAAGGATAAGCCATCCAACATATTAGCAGATCTGTTTCAATGTGATGGTTGTCATATTCTCTGAGATAAATTTAGAGATCCCAATTTATAATTGAAATATGGGGTTATAACACTCGTTTAATGCAGAAGCAAGATTTGAGGCAAAACTGGTGTCTAAAAATGCTCTTACCTATGACATGATTCAATCTTTTCCCCTTTAAGGAACACTCACAGTAAAAACCCTCTTGAGGAGTTTCCTCAAAGGCCGTTTGAGGCTCTCATCAATGCAAGTCAGGAGGAATCTCTTCTGCATTCAGGGAGACAGAACACTGCCAATTTGACACGAAAAAATGGAAAGTCTCCCTCTATGAAAGTCTTTTAAAAACACATTTAAAAAGTGAGATGTGGCATCAACCATTAATCTAAGGTAAAGCCAGAGAGCATTTCAATTGTGAACTTGCTCAACTGAGGCTTCTTATGTCACATGAGGAGGGATTTCACACACAATTTCTAGTCATGTCCCCACAAGCCCTGAAACAACCATAAAATTCAATGTGATAATTAAGAGCTATGAGATTAAATAATAAAGAAAATGATATATCACTGCAAATGGATATTACTGCAAGCACTGCATATGAGTGGACCGCAATTCATCACGCAGAGCATGACTGCTTGCATATTGTAATTCTCTTTCTCATATATATTAAAATTAATATCCCTCATGAATTTTGATGGCCCTTTTCCATCTCCAGTTTGGAATATACAATGCTTTTCCACTGACCACTTCAGAACTGGCTGTGAGAACCCTGCAGATCGCAGCTCCATCACAGCCTTGCCCTGTTTCCCTATCTACCCACGCAAGGGTACTGCACTGGGCGTGCTGAGGAGATGGTCCTGGTGCCTCTGGGCAACCCTGACTTCACTGCTACTGTGGTTGGGGTTGTGGCCACTGCTCTTCTGATGAGAGCAAGCCAGGTGCTGAGCTGCTATTGCTGTGTTCCCTGTGTGATCTGCCTCTCTTGCCTAATGCTTCTTCCCTGATTGCCTGGGGCTTTCTGCTCTGCAGTCTGTCATCACAGCCTGCACATGCTAGGTAAGAGTTGTTGGCTGAAGTTGTCGCTGCACAAATCCTGTGTGGTACCCCACAAACCCCACAGTAAAGCTGATCTACTTACCAAACCAAGAGGGCTAGCATAGATGTTGGGCCACAGGGCTTTGTGTGAGCCGGAGGCAGGTTGCTCCAATATGAGGCAACACCCCAGGCTCCTCATCTCTCTCTAAGCACAAGGCAAGATGCTCTGACATGGCAGGGGTACACCAGGCCTTGCAACCTGCAAGCTCAGGGTGGTCACCCTCTGTATTCTATGGTATATGGCAGGCTCCATCAGGAGGAGGGATGTAAGAGCTTTTAAAATGTGCCCACATTACCTTTTTAGTTGCTTTTCCTCTTCTATAAATCCCGAGTACTGAGTGAATAGCATGGCACAAGTGATGCCAGGTTTGCAGGTGGAGGCTTGGCTGGGCTTAGACAGCTGGAAGATGGACTATAGGTACAGGAGTATATATTTTTGTCCTCCATTCCCTGGCCAAAGGGAGAGCTTTCAGTCATCAAATGCTTCAGATGTGGTTTCAATTGGCAAACCTGACAACCAGTTAAGCACCAGTCAGGGTTTTTCTGCTACCAGTTCAGTCATCCTAAATTGTAGAAAAGATCGCTTCTGAAGGAACTGGGAAAAGCAGAGAAAACCTCAACAACCAGTTCACAGCAGCACTTACCTGTAAATGGACCTCCCAAAAGCTGTTGAGATCTAGGGTAAAGGGAACCGGCAGATGAATCTGCGAAGACACTGTCTTTCATATTTGAAAAGTCGTGACAGACCAATAAAGTTCCAGAGGAAACACAACCCCCATTTTTAGAAACGGCATCCTCTGAAGCATTCCCTCTAATATTCTCTTAGCTGTCCTCTGTGAGAAAAGGGTGCTAGCTTTGGAGAAGCCAAGCAGGGCAAATTAGAAGGACAGAAAGAGTAAGATTTGCAATGTTTCCCAGTATTATGGAGTGACTGGTAGAGCATTGGAGTTTCCCTGCAGGTTGACAGCCTCATTTTTAAACAGCTTTGTTTCTCTTAGTTCTTGCAGCTGCGCAGTTCAGTTTGGAGGGAAGGTGGCATAGTAAACCATTTCTCTGGTTAGAACACTTCTTTAAGGCCTTTAAGACAGCTTCGTAAAACGATTCTTATAAGAAGGGGAGAGCAGTTGCAGTATCTTAATGAAGGTAGTCACTCTGCTGTAGATCAGCTGTGGAAATGAGGAACAACACCACACTTCATAATTGAAAAGACTTGAAAGAGTCTTGAAACATGTCTTAGAATATCTTGGAAGCTGCACAATAAAACCACAAGCTTTCAAGTGCCTTAGGAAACCCTCCAGTGAAACATCATAGAATTTACTAATCCTGTTGATCTACTCATTTACATGGCATTCTGCAATGCTGACCTGTTGGTCAAATCTTAAAATTAACTTCCTGCTGAGCTGCCTGTGGGGATTTTTAAATGGCACGTTCTTCTAGGTCACTAAGAAAAGTACATGGCTTTCTTTTTTTGATAGTAGCATCATTTCTCTAAGTGTAATGGAAATGCACTTCTATAAAAAAGTAGCAGCCACTGAATTGGTTGCACTGGAAACACGTTACGTTTGTGTTTCCGTAATGGGGCTGACAATTGCCTACAGCAAATCTCTTCCTCCTCAAGCAGTCACTTTCTCTGCTTTACCATACCAGACAAAACTCATTAACCAGCAGGATGAATTACAGTAATCTTGCCATCTGCATTGGGCCAAATATGCTGAGCTCAGTCAAAGATAGCTCCCACTCAAAGTGCTGATGAAGACAAATGACAAGACACAATGAATTAACCAATTGGCTGCATTCTTCTAGGTCGATCAGAGCATTCGTGTTGAGAGACACCTTGCTGTCTCCTCTCTCTGTTGAACCTCTGTGGTGGGGTTTCATGTGAAAAGATTCAGAGTTTCCCATGTTTTAACACTGGAACTTTCATTACACTCATTATTTTCTGGTTCCTCTGTATTTTCTGTGGAAACTGATTTCTTTTGTTGGACTTCAAACTTGTGGTTCAGTTATTTGGACCAAGCTATCTGACCATTCTGTAACCTCTGTTCAGCAATGATACCTGAGTTTGCAGGACACTAATAAGTTCATCCTTTTCTTCTAAGAAAGGATTCAGTTCCTCTTGGAGAAGTGTCTAAACTTGAGATCCATCGAGATTCTTTTCTATTGCTTTGATTTACTCATCTATTTCAAGCTGCAAGATTTCCTCTTTCTTTTGGGCGGTACTCAGAGCCTTCTCAAATTGTTCAAAAGCAACTCTTTCAGATTTTTCTTTCTGGTGTTTTAATTCCTCACCTTTTGTAGTTATTTGTTCGATCCAACCATGCGGGTGGGCTATCTCTTTCTTTTCCAGTGTTTCAGAGATTTGCTGTTTTTTCTCTGCAATTGCCATGCTCTTGTCTTGCTCAATCAAATTCTTTGCATCATACAGCTACATAATCAGCAGTTTAGTGTTCTCAGCTGCATGAAGGTCCTCAGCCTCCAAAGGGCCTCTGTACAATAGGTATGAGGATTGTGGAGGTGCGTGGCCAGTCAATGGATAAGGATGATGATCCATCTACACCAGAGGTGTTACAGGATCAGAAAGACCTGCCCCTGGTATCACAACCACCATGATCAGGAAGAAAAAATGGGTTATAGTTATAGGCAGTTCCCTTCTAAAGGATACAAAGGATGCAATATGTTGGACAGACCCTTCTCTTAAAGAGGTTTGTTGCCTCCCTGGGGCCTGGGTTAAGGACGACACTAGGACACTTCCTAGTCTAATACAGCCCACGAATTACTATCATTACTGCTTTTTCATGTGGGTGACAATGAAGTCACTACATGTAGTCCAAGGATGATAAAAGGGTCCCTAGGGCCTTGGGATGCTCAACAAGCATACTTGGAGCACAGGTTATTGTTTCCTCTATCCTTCCAGTTCTGGGCAGTGACATTGGAAGAAACAGATGGACCCAGTCTATTAATTTTGGGGGTTTTTGATAGCTGGATGATCTACACAGCAACAGGCTTGCTGGCATCAGATGGGATTCACCTTTCTCAAAAGTAGAACAGGGTCTTTCCTCATCAGCTGGGGACTAGGTGACCTTTAAATGTCCTTTCCAACTCAAACTCCTCTAAGATTCTATGATTCTGTAACTTTGCAGTCTATCAGCTGAGGAGGCACTAACACACATGGACAACTTCACAGGAGAGAGGACAAACTGAGAACTGTCATAGAATAGGGCTGGTAATCTATACCCTTGAATTTGTTACTGAGGTGAATCTGTGAAAATGCAGACAGCTTCTGAGTCCTCAAAATATGAATGCAGAGGCCAGAACATAGACGTGAAGAGAGGTAGATTCTAGGTAACTTGTCTGCCTCTTTCTGGTAGCCCTCAGTGCAGCTGTGGGGAGGACTGTGACATGAACGAGTCCTTTAGATAGGCTATAGCCCACTTTGACACACTTGCCCCTTTCTCCCATGCTACACTAATTCTTTCTGGCATAGCAGACAAGAGCCAGCAGCTTCACTTCACAGCACTGCCTTTGGCACAAGTATTTTTTTTGATCGTCCTGTCACCTTGCTAAGCTGTTAAGACAAACTGATCAAGATTCCTTTAGCACTGCTTTCCTGGCTCTGAATCTCACTTCAACATGGAAGACAAACTGATGCTTGAGGTGTTGATTGCAGAAACACTGAATCTCTTCTAGAAGTCATGGAAACAGAAGAGCTGGCCAACCTGCAGGCAGATGAGGAACTGCCACATGCACAGTTACTGAGGTACAGTAAAAGGAAAATCATTGGAGGCAATTTGATTGGAAAGGGAGGAGGAGGTATGAGCCCCCAAGAGGAAGATAGGCCTGTCTTATTGCCTGCCAGAAAAAAGATACAATCATTTCCAGCACTAGAGAGCAAGATCTGAAACAGTCTGATTAGCCTGAAAAGGCCCTGTAGAATTTTACATCCCTCAGAGCAGCCCAGTGCCTACATGCTAAAATCTCCAGGAGGCCACTATGCCCCATTACAGGGCAGGAGTGTTTCTCCTTGTGTGTTCAGCCACCTGCTCAAGAGAACAAACCTGACAGTATTTTCCTTTTCGACCTGATGCCACGAAGGACCTGTTAGTCAAGTAACTGAGCTGATTCTGTGCAACACTTCTTAAATGAATACCCATACTTCTCTAAAGCAAGAAAGGCACTCTCCTGTCTTTTAAAACAGGAAGTTGTGGGTATATGCATATACCTCTCAAGATTTCCAAATATTTAATGCATTTCATTCACATTACCCATGAATAGTTAGAAGAACGAACAAGTCTTTTTTATTCTCCATTCCTCAACTTAATTCATTTGTTCTTTTAATTTCTTGTTGTATGGTATGGGATAGAAAAATGAGAGTGCTAAAACATTCAGACAGTTCTGAACCAACATCATCTTAGCCGAAGGCTAACCATCTACTTTATCTGAAATCTCTGTAAGGCAATGGGTCACTAGATCAGTAAATGCTAAGATAGAAGAGAGGAGATTAGCTTAGCTTTATCAGTTACAAGATGATTGATCTGCAGACTTACCAAAAAAAGAGGATTCGCTCTTGTTCTCTTGGAGCTTGGTGCCACTTATGACTCCCACCATGACTTTAGACAAATCACTAATTTTTTGAGTCAGTCTAATTTTGTCAATGAGAAAATAAATCAATAAAAGGAAACTGAGGTGACTTGTTAGAATTGCAAATATTTCAAATCCTTTAGTGGAACGTGGTATGTCAGTTTGAAACATTATTCATTACTGAAAGAGCATGAGGTCATATATTTACAAAATAATTACCTAAGAAAGAGAATGGCTGTGGATCATCAACCAAATGTTGACTTGAGGCTTGTTAGTTAGTTTGTTTGTTTGTTTGTTTTTATTATCCAAGACAGAAGTTATCAACTTCTGGCAACATTTTATGTTTGGATTTTTTTCCATTTCTACTTGATCATGTACTTCCTGGATAACTTTGCTAGAAAGTATTTAATTGCTATACTCATGTATATCATATGACAATTTCTACCTTTCTTTGTAACAATGAGTACACAACATTGCATCTACTCAGATATCCTGACTAATGAAAAGTCCAAACTCCATTAGAGAAGAATCCAAAACAGGCAGGTCAGTTTTGATTTGCATGTCCCATTAAAGATGCTGTACAGGAAAGCTTCAATGGTACTTACCTGGTATGATGTGAATGAGATATGCACATATGCATATAAATAGCATTTTTGTAGAAGTCAGAGCATTTCTAGGAATATTTTACAAAGACAAGCTCCTGATTTCATTACAGTAACAAGTTTAAAAACCAAACCGGAAGAGTGGTCCAGCACTGGGCCTCATCACCATAGACTTTCAGCACAGAACAAGTGAGAGCAAAGAGGAAGGTGAAAAAGTGGGAACTCTTGGCCCTGTGGAGAGAATAGTGAAGGGGATTGTCTCTCCATAGGGACTTCAGGGCTGTATCACACCTCACTCTCCCCTGGCCGCTACCACTGCACTTGGCCACAGAGCCTCAGGTTAGAGCATCTATTAGAGTCAGTACTACTAAGGAACTGTTAATTCCCTGTGAATGACCATGAGCAGCACTGCATGCTGTGGGATGGGATCCAGTGGACGGTTTGGAGCCAATTTGAAGCCCTTACTCATGGGGTTGGATTCATCCCTCTCAACCTATGGTTTCTCTGGGTGGGCATGCACTGACTCAAAGCTGCATCGGTGGCTTTCCATTGTCCCATCAAAGAACTCAGAAATCCAGGTACAGAAACATCAATGAAAATCCTTCTAGGCCCAAATACAGTCTGCAAGGAAGGTCTGTGCATGCACATCCCTGCAAAGGACAGAGCCAGGCACTGACCACCCCAGAGAATTCCATTTCAAAACATCTTGCAGCCAGTGACACCAACATTCCAGCTCTCAAAAATGCATGTTAAATAGAAATTGTCAGCTAGTGTTTTCTGCAATATCAAAGGCAAGGAGGAGGTACCTCCGGGTGGTGGTGAACATCTCTGACACAATCCTTTTCCCATGGGCCATGGGGCTGCACCCCCGCAGTGGCATTGAAGTTCTGCCCAGCTTTGGCATTGAAGTTCTCCCATGGTGATGATTTGGGAGGGAATGGGAAGAGTGAGAATGGACAGCCCTCTGACCTGCAGTTCATGCAGGAAACAGGCACAGTGCAGAGCACTTCCATAGCCAGGGCTCACTAAAGCATCCCATATGGCAGTGTTTTCCTGTACCTCTGTTAACCATGGACTCTTGGAGGATGATGAGGCAGGAATAACTCCAGAGTGCAGCTCTGTTACAAACTTCAGTCCTGGACATTCAGGTCCAACCCAAGACCTAGAGAAAACTGGGAGACTTGAGTACAGGTGTTTCCTGCTCTTTTCTTCCTAGACCCCAACATTTTCTTCTACAGGAGGAGTGCCAGAACACCCTCCAGTTCCAGTGCGTGCCCCAGCTTAGCAAGTTACACAAGAAGCTGCAGCCCTCGGGGCCTGTCTGGGCATGGCTGTTCCAGTAGCGGCCGAATGCCAGGGCAATGCTGCTGGGGATGATGGGTACAAAAACACAGCAATTTCATCAGGGATATTAGTGAAATTTACAGTGTGGGATCACAGCTGTGTGCAAGGAGTGCTCTGGGGATGGAGACACATCATTTCTTTCAGTAATATGAGAGGCAGAGGAAGAGGAGGGCAACATGCTGGGTCATTCTGGCATATGACCTCTAGACCAGAGTAGTCCTTCAGGCCAAGTCATAGGAAAGGGTGTGTCCTGGGCCTTACATACAGCTCTATTTTTCCCATTGAAAGCTCTGAAGCAGGCACCGCTGAGAGTCATCTCCAGGATCCCCTGCTTCTGAGTCAGGTGCTTTAGCCAGCAGAGCCTCTCCCTCAGGCACAGAGGCCTCTCTCACAGAGGATGAGTAGGGTAAGAAGGTTCTGCAGAAAGCAGGCCGAGCCTTTCACTGCCTCCCCCCGAGTCTGTCTCCATAGTCCATTCTGCCTTCAACAACTGTTCCTCAAGTGGAACCAAAGATGCCAGGCCTACTGCTCCTGGGCAACACTTCAGAGCTGGTGATTAGAGGTATGCACAAGTTCAGCCTCAGGCTAACCATGCAATTTCTGAGGTTCAAGTTTCATGCTGACTGTCAGGTTTTCATGTTTTTAATGGAGTTTTATAGGTCCCTTTTTCTTTCCTGGGCAATTCTTTTCCTTCCTTCCTTCCTTCCTTCCTTCCTTCCTTCCTTCCTTCCTTCCTTCCTTCCTTCCTTCCTTCCTTCCTTCCTTCCTTCCTTCCCTCCTTCTTCCCTCCTTCCCTCCTTCCCCTTCCTTCCTTCCTTCCTTCCTTCCTTCCTTCCTTC